>CM029016.1:196426930-196833012 GCA_016801055.1 Panax notoginseng
GGATGCCTTTTTGCCCGAACTCACATTCCCCTATTTAACTTCACCAATTTTTTTTGAAGCTCCTCCAATTTTCTGGCCAACAAATCCATCCCTTTTGGCTTTGTGGAAACTTCTTTCTTTGGGGAGTCCTTCCCATGGTTGGATCAACCCTTTTTATCTGAACTTTCTGCCCTAGACGGGCTTCATTTGTCATTCTTGCTATGTCGAGACTCCACAAGGTGGTGTACCCTATTTGGATTCTCGGGTGTGTGATCTCTTGATTTGTTTCATCGTCTATCCTTCTCACTATGCCGAGAATGCATAGGGCGATGTGCCCTCTTTGAAATCTCGGGTGTGCCTCCCCTCGATCTGCTTCGCTGTTTATCATTATCGTCATGTCGAGAATCCACAGGGCCATGTGCCTTCTTTGGATCCTCGAGAGTACGACCTCTTGCTCTACTTCGATCTCGAGAGCGGCTCCGAAGCCTGCTTTCAGATCACCTTAAATCTTCATCCCTTCGTGTTCTGGTTCGTTTGTCTGGAGACCTACCACACCTTCTGGATCAAGTATGGTTGGAGTCCTCGTCTTCCTGTTCAGCCATAAGGACCATCTACTTAGCAATCTCTTCTTTTTGTTGCAACAATACCTTCAAAACTTTATCTGTCTCATGTGCCATCTTGGCAAGAGTAGATTTTATGTCCGCCTGATCTTCGCGGTATTGGGTTCTAGGCGGTGTGCCTTCTACCCTCCTCCGATCATTGTCAGGCCCCTTACTAGCTATGGAAAACAGCATCCTCCTGACATCATTGTGGTCTCTATCATGAGACCCTGCTAAGGCACCTTGTGGTGTAAGTCGCTCATGGATACTCTTTGATGGCACTAACCTATCTTTAACAGACCCTCTCTGGCAAGAAAAACCTTTCGTTGTCGGTTGTTCTGCACCTATAACTGTCCTACTGTTCTCCATAATCTCAGATGTAGGAAAATGATGAGTATGATTAAAAATCCAGCAACACTAGACATGCCCTCCTTCTAGCACCAATATTAATGCTAAGATCCATCCACGCACTCCAATCACCAAAACGTGTCCAATCCTGTACAAAAACAAGTAAACACCGAAAGCTTGACGACTTGGGCCGCCGGGGGATAGCTCCGGTGTAAGAATAAGTACAGGCTGATATAAGGTTAACAATAGAGGCTTAATGTGTTAGTTCCCAGTAGGCACACAATAGATCTAGAAGGGGGATTGAATAGATCCTTTTTAATTTCAAATACTTTTCTCGTTTATTTTGTATTGACTTAGCATATGACAAGCATGAGAATCTTTTCAAGCACAACGGAATAAGTAAAAGATCCCCTTCATTGATATAATCATGAACATACATATATTGTTCGTAGAGTTAGTTCAGTTGTAAGCATTAAATACATACATATCATTTATAGCAGTTAGGTACATAATGTAAATGACAGTAAGTAAATGACTGAATATAAAAGACACAAGGGATTTTAAGTGGTTTAGAAACTCAAGCTCCTAATCTACTCTTCTGCTTTAACTAGCCTAGCAACATTTCCACTAAGGAAGGGCAGCACCCTGAATCACTAAGATTCCTTCAAGGCCAACAGCCTTGGAACTTCAGTTCACTAAGAACTCTTCAAGCCCAGCAGGCTTGGAACTCCTGTAGTTCCCTAGGAACTCTTCAAGCACAGCAGGCGTGGAACTTCATTTAGTCCCTCCGAAAAAAGGACCAATCAGGCCCTGGCTACTTGTTGTTGTTGTTGTTGTTGGTGCCTTGCTTCTAAGATGTCTTTAAGCTTGAACATCTTCTGTACTTAGCATCTTGGTGTGGTCCTCTTTGTATTCTTCTTAGAGTCTGGACCACATCTTCTTTGGTATAACTAATCTTCATTCTGTTCTACTCATCTTCATTAGATGTCAGTTGTCCACCATCACCATATGGGTTTGCAAAGTGTTTGAGCTTTTGGTAGACTTCGTCTTGCACTTAGCATTCCCCGAACCCTTCTTGACTGGTTGGCAGACATGGTTCTGCACTTGTTCTGTTTCAGTTTTTGGTTTAAGGTGATCCGTAGAGTGGCTCTCTGAATCTTCTTTGTGCTCTACCACTTTTCTGAATGCTATCTTCTTCTCCTTCTCGGCTCTCAGCTTAACTGTCATCTTCAGTGGCATTCTCATCTTTTTTGAGTGAAGCTTTAGTCTGTTTGAGCCTTACTTAAAGTCTGCTTCACTTCCACCTTCGTAGTCTCACTGTCACTAAGACTTGTTATGTTGAGCTCTGGTGGAACTCGTAGAGTCAACAATAGCATTCCAACAACTCAACGATTCTGCAACTTTTTCAACTCTTGATCTTTGAAGCTCTTGTTGATTTATACTCCTTCACAACCTTCCCATTGGAATGTAGCCGTTGGGAGCTATTTGAATTGCTTCACAGATCTCAAGTTATTTGGTGTAGACTGCATATGTGACATGACATCCCCTTTATGACTTTCTGACACTGCAGTCTACTGTTTCACCTACCCCATCAGAGATGTCACTTTGATGTCTCGGGCAGGTAGTCAACTTTATTTCTCCTTTCTGACTTCTCGATTAGAACGTCAAGAGCTGTCCTTTTGCATCGATGCTCTCAACTAGCAATGTTCGAATATCAGTCTTCAGATTGAACCGTTGCCAATGCTTCAATCTTTAGATGACCAAACTCTACGATTCTGATGCAGATGTTCGTGGACCTGATCGTAGTGTGTCATGTTGAATGTTTCTCATTGACATGTTGAGACGACACTACTATCGTGAAGAGTGTTCATTGGATCTTCAATGTAGAACACCTCTTCTTTCTCTTGTGCAGTGCTTCAACACTTCTATTTGCTTCGACTGATCTTAGGAACTAATAGCTTGACTCCTTGTTCTGGCCTCTTCTGAATAGTAAGACACTTCAGATTTGTGGCATGCCCAGCTCGCTTTCTCCTTGTGATCTCCCATTTACTTATCATTAATGGACTAACCCAATGCTTAATCATTTTAGCCTTGTTCTTTATAAGCTGACCAGTATCTCTGTGTACACTTTATCGATTCCTGCTTTGTTTGGCACTAAGGAAGGGCAGTACCCTGAATCACTAAAATTCCTTCAAGACTAGCTGCCTTGGAACTTCAGTTCACTAAGAACTCTTCAAGCCCAGCAGGCTTGGAACTTCATTTAGTCCCTCCGGACAAGGACCCCTCAGGCCCTGGCTACATGTTGTTGATGTTGTTGGTACTAAGATGTCTTTAAGCTTGAACATTTTCTGTACTTAGCAGCTTGGTGTGGTCCTCTTTGCATTCTGCTTCGAGTTTGGACCACATCTTCTTCGGTGCAATGGATCTTCATTCTGTTATGCTCATCTTCATTAGATGTCAGTTGTGCACCATCACCATTTGGGTTTGTTAACTGTTTGAGCTTTTGGTAGACTTCGTCTGACACTTAGCATTCCCTGAACCCTTCTTGACTGGTTGGCAGACACGGTTCTGCACTTGTTCTGTTTTAGCTTTTGGTTCATGGTGATCCGTAGAGTGGCTCTTTGAATCTTCTTTATGCTCTGCCACTTTTCTGAATGCTATCTTCTAATCCTTCTCGGCTCTTAGCTTAGCTGCCATCTTCAGTGGCATTCTCATCTTTGTTGAGTGAAGCTTTAGTCTGTTTGAGTCCTTCTTAAAGTCTGCTTCACTTTCACCTTCGTAGTCTCACTGTCACTGAGACTTGTTCTGTTGAGCTCTGGTGGAACTCATAGTGTCAACAATTGCATTCCAACAACTCAACGATTCTGCAACTTTTTCAACTCTTGATCTTTGAAGCTCTTGTTGATTTATACTCCTTCACAACCTTCCTATTGGAATATAGTCGTTGGGAGCTATTTGAATTGCTTCACAGATCTCGAGTTGTTTGGTGTAGACTGCAGATGTGACATGACATCTGTGACGCCCCCAAAATAGGTCCACACAACCCATTCTGAGTCGTCAAATACATGGTACAGAAAACAACTACAAATTTATTATTACAATTGTCGTGCAAAATACGACAACACATATGCTGTGAGTTTAAATACAAATAGTATCTTCTAGATAATATCCAAACTCAAATAAGTCCTTATAACAATTATTGATACACTATTTTACAAAATAGTGAGGACTGCTAAAACAACTGTCTAGAACCATCATTTCATACCCCGACTAGTTCCCGCCATATTCTCGCCTCCTGAGAAGAAAAATGGAACAAAAAGGAAAAGGGTGATCTCAATTAGCCCAGTAAAGAATATTATGACTAAGATAATGAACAACAAATTATCGTTAACCTTCAACAAATCAGATAAAATATAATGGACAATAAGTTTTAGATCAATATTCGCAGCGAAAATAATAATCCATTAGAAGAGTTAAGTAGATAATGAAATCTACTATATTCTATGATTTAAAAGTCCATCGTCAATATTGTTTCCCTATAATATCAATCAATATACATCTTGAACCAAATACTCATCTTTGCACTACGGGCTAAAGATATTCATTTGTATCACCAGTTAGTCATGTTCATCTTAACACATGTCCATCTTTGCACTACGGGCCAAAGATATTCATCAGGTAATCATTCATCTTTGCACTACGGGCCAAAAATATTCATCAAGTATCTCCATTTAAGACTAAGGATGTTGAAAAATATCTTAAAGAAACGAATCCAGTGAGATTAAAGGACAAAGATTAGGGATTCGTACTTTGGTTTATTCAAGTTCAAAAATACTCCATAATAATCAATTGTGGAGCAAAATTCAGGAATGAAGATCAAAACATGGATACAATCAAAGATAGTAACCATAATAGACAACTTGGACAAAAAAAAGAAAATTTAATTTTTCTGTTAATAGTGTCGTATACGTGAATAGTGTCGTATACATAAATAGTAACCTCGACACAAAAGATAATAATTTCATAAGAAAAATCATACTTTGTGAATAGCACTCGTGAATAGTACCGTATTCGTGAATAGTGTCATATACGTGAATAGTGTCGTATACGTGAATAGTAACCTCGACATAAAAGGGTAAAAATTTCATAATAAAATTCATACCAATATTTCGGCATAATAATATTGAACGAAATAACATCATTTACGAAGAAAATAGCATCCCTTGCCTCAAAAGAACAGTACTTCTGACTGAAATATCGGATATAATGTTAAAGAAAACTTGCACTGAATAGCAACTATCAAAATATCTAAATACTCACAAAAATATGCTCGATATTATAGAGATAGAAAACTTATGATTCTGGTGTGATTTTTAATTCTAACTAAGTGTCCTATTTATAGGAAAATGACAGAACGCCAAAGCAGACTAAAATTTAATAAATTAATATTTTAATAAAAAAAATTCACGCACACCACTTGACCAAACTCAGCACACCACAAGTGCGGCCCACCAAATTAAGAAAATTCCACAACAACCAAAAGTGGGGTCCGCCCATATTTTTAATAAAAATATTTATTTCCGAAACTTCAATAATTCATAATAAATAGCCCTTTTATCAGAAAAATACGAATTTTATGTCTTTTTCATAGGAAATTTAATTCTCTACAACTTTAAAGAAGAAAGTTTTTCCAAATTCTAAACAGAAAATGACCAAAATCCACATACGGATGATTTTTAATACCTCGATTCCGACAAAATACTGATAAAACTCCTCAGTATTAATTCCTTTATTTATATTCACATAAAATAAATATTTTCTTATTATATAAATCAATAATTAATTATTCACAAATAATATTACAGAATCACAAAAATGACAACCGGCCGTTCCCAGGAAAGAGGGGGCTTTCCGATAAGGTTTTTTCTTTACTGGCGCGCAATTAGGTGACCAAACCCCTTTCCTAGATAGAACTTCCTTAGACATTGCGAATAATGCTATCTACTAATATTATTCAAATAATATGAATTATTGATCTAATAATGGGAAATACTATGCAGTAACAATTATTGAAACAACAATAATATAAAATATCAACGTAGCAATTATTGAATCAATAAAATAAAATATTGAACAGTAATTACTGTAGCAATTATTGAGTAGTGTCTTCTTACGTAAGAAGCAATAATCCACAAATAATGTGTAATACCGTGTACTACTGTGCAATCACGCGTATTACTGTACTTTAACCACCAGGTATTCCAACAGTGTTAACGGTAACAACTACGACGTTATTTATAAAAACTCAAACTTGTCGTTTTCTTCATCCGACAGTTTTCTGTTATGGGGCCCACAAATGATTGCGTCATCGTATGAATATTCTCCGCTAGCAAGAATATTCCACGACCAAACGAATATTCCCTGACAATAATGAATATTTTATAACCACTTGCTTAGTTAAAATATTTGCGCATTTTACCCATAATTAACCACATTAATCAAATCCACCCCTTACTATTTCAAAATAATGAATAGAGGAAAATTAATTTTATTTATAAAAAGTTGGGGTCTTACAACATCCCCTTTATGACTTTCTGACACTGAAGTCTACTGTTTCACTTACCCCGTCAGAGATGTCACTTTGATGTCTCGGGCAAGTAGTAAAATTTATTTCTCCTTTCTGACTTCTCGATTAGAACGTCAGGAGCTGTTCTTTTGCATCGATGCTCTCAACTAGCAATGTTCGAATATCAGTCATTAGATTGAACCGTTGTCAATGCTTCAATCTTTAGATAACCGAACTCTGCGATTCTGATGTAGATGTTCTTGGACCTGATCGTAGTGTGTCATGTTGAATGTTGTTCATTGACATGTTGAGACAACACTACGATCCTGAAGAGTGTTCATTGGATCTTCAATGTAGAACACCTCTTCCTTCTCTTGTGCAGTGCTTCAACACTTTTGTTTGCTTCCACTGATCTTAGGAACTGATAGCTTAACTCCTTATTTTGGCCTCTTCTGAATAACAAGACACTTCAGATTTATGGCATGCCCAGCTCGCTTTCTCCTTGTAATCTCCCGTTCACTTATCATCAATGAACTGACCCAATGCTTAATCACTTTTGCCTTGTTCTTCATAAGCTAACCAGTATCTCTGTGTACACTTCATCAGTTCTTACTTTGTTTAGCAAACATTACGATCCTGGTTAATCCCAAGATCGTTGTCTTCTGTTCTCTTGACAGCTACTGCACTTGCAAACTTTCCTTAGTCAGATACTTTTACTGAAGCCATTCGTTGAGTGCTCTCTAGTTTCCTTCAGGTGGAATGTACCTTTACAGCTCAGACCAGAGGCTTCATACTTTGGATATTCTGGGAGTGCTCATTTGTTAAGAATCGTGTTTACTCTACGATTCCGCCTTGGCGTTGTGAGCACCTATGTTGAAGTCTTAGTTCTGCACTCTACGATTTGGCTTTGGTTCTGTAGACACTATGACTCCAAGATCAGATCTTGACACTCTACGATTTCTGTCTTTATGCTTGTTGTCTTCATCTAATCTTGCTCGACTACGATCTCTGCCTCTGATGTGATCAGTAGACTCTACGACTCTGAGTGTGGTCTACGATTCTTGACTTGGCTTCGGCAGATGCTCGGTCGGCTCGTAGACAGGCTATCTCTACGATTCTGAACATGATTTCCTCAGCAGACTACGGCTCCGAGAAAGTTCTTCTCGACACACTATGATCCTTCCTCGTCTCTCCTGACAGTCTACGAACTCCGAGATCTGCTATCTTGCAGACTACGATTCTGCCTTGATAGTTCTCGAGTTTTCCTTGACTCTCCTCGAAGACTACAATTTCTGGTACAGTGCTCGACGATCAGACAAGCCTATCTTTTACATTACAAGATCAACCTAACAAGCTTGATCTTTCTATATTTATAGTCCTTGTACATCATTTCTTTTTAAGGACTTTACAAAGTTGTTTTGCTTATGTAGGATCAACCTAACATATTTGATCAATTCATTCTAAGTCCTTGTACATATGTTCCTATTATCTATAAAAAGGACTTTACAGCTTTTCTTAATGCAAGCATACTTGTATATTCATTCATTTATATCATAATCAAATCATATATAAATAGGAATATCATTCAAATGCTTATTCCTAACATAATGCTCTAGTGGTGGAAAGTAATAATTTGCATGTACCTTAGAATCAGTGAAGAGCCTTGTATTTATAATGTTCTCACCACCTACACGAAATCCTTCTCCGAATCAGATTAAGGTCTTCTCCCAAACAACCATTCATTAATAGGATTGCATCGTATCTCCTAGAATTAAGGAAGTGGATTTATAATCCAACACCTCCTTACATATCTAGAGACCAAATAGAATTAGGATCCTTAATCCACAAATCCCCCATCCACTAAATCCACTCCTGGTCCAAGCCCATATAATTCCACAGGATTAATGGCTCACTATATTCCAGAGGCCCAGATAAACTTGGCCCAACATGTATAATACTCCAAACAATATTTTTTTATCCAATCCTTTAATTAATCCCCGAAAAAACAAACATAACATGGGATTATTTTAAGTTATCCTATAAGACCCCAACTTTTATGAATAAAGATAATTTTTTCTCTTAATATCATTTTTGAATATTAAGGTGTGAATTTGTTAAAATGTTATAGTTGTGGGTAATATTTACAAATTTTGCAAAGTAAGCAAGTTGTTATAAAATATTCGTTTGGTCGGGAAATATTTGTTTTATCAGGAAATATTCGTACGACGACACAATCATTGGTGGACCCCACAACAGAATTACTGTCGGAGTTAGAAAACGACAAAAATATATTTTTATAAAAATAACGGCAAAAAATTTACCGTTAACTGTTGAAATACCCGGTGGTAAAAGTACAGTAATACGTATGGTTGCATAGTAGCAGACAATATTGATTATTGATGCTTACATGAGAAGTCACTCAGTTATACTCAATTATTGCCACAGTAATTGTTGCATAGTATCTCACATTATTCATTCAATTATTGCCACAATATTTTATATTATTAAATCAATAATTGAGACGACAAGGTTATTCATATTATTATTTGTATTATTGACAATGTCTAGAAAGTTCTGTCGAGAAAAGGGGTTCAGTCACCTAATTGCGCGCCAATAGGGAGAAATTCTTATCGGAAAGCCCCCTCTTTCCTGGAAATGTTTGGTTGTTAATTTTGCAAGTTATAATATTAATGATGAATAATTGTTGTTTAAAAAATGTGTTTTGTGAAACCAAGTGAATTGAGATAAATAGAGGGGATTTTTATGAAGTATTTGTTGTAAATTTTGCTTATTATATGGACCCCCACTTACCCATTTTTCAAAATAGTCGGGAGAAAGTTATCTCAATTTTATATATATATATATATATATATATATATATATATATATATTATATAAAAGTTTTGTTTTTTATGAAAAATAGAATATATTATATTTTATTATGCATAGTATCTGCATAGTAAAATCAGAAAATTTCAGCCGAATCCATGATTCCTTACTGTGCAGTCCGTAATTTTCAAATTTCAAATAGTATCCTTCCATTCTCCTATAAATATGATGTTTTGTTTAGAATTGAAAATCACACAAGAATCATAGAATTCTTCTTCTATAATATTGAGCGTATTTCTTTAAAGTTTAAGGAAGCTTTAAGCGTAGAAAATAGTATAAGTTTTCTTCAACATTATCCCCGTCCTACCAGTCAGAAGTACTCTCCTTTTAAGGTAAGGAATATTATTTTTGTTCAATATTCGTAAGAAATAATATTTTCTTCCATACTCTATAATATGTAAGTAATATTATTGCGTTTCAGATTCCGAATTCTACACTCATTTTGTTAAGTATTTCTTCTATACTCCGTGAAATTAGTAGAATATCCTTAAAATTTATGCTTCATCTAGTATCTTTTCATGGAAATATTATTCTGAGCATTCTTGATAAATTTTAATCTTTTCATGCCAGGGTACTATTCATGACAAAAATTAATTTTTTTCGGTCCAAATTATTTTTGATACAATATTATTCTTGAATTTTACTCCACAGAGCAGTATCATGTTGACAATTTGGACATTATTGAATTCTGGATAAATTGAATTATAAATCTTTAAAATTTATCCTTGCTCTCATTTAATTGAATTCTTATATCATTGTAATCATCATCATGCTTATATAGTGATGAAAGTCATCATTGGCCCGTAGTGCATAGATTGACTATTGATTGGAATGATTATGACTAGGGATTGTAGACACTCGAAATTTTCTGTACTACTATCACCAACGTTGCAGCAGGATAGAGTCGTCTTTTATGAGAGAACCTAAAAGACGGTCCACAGCTATATCGGATACTACCGGAAGTTCAGCATCAACCCCAGATCGCAATCTGGGAGTAACAATTCCAACCTCAGATGTAACCCCGAGGCCTGCAGATACAATACCGGAACACACACCAGAGAAGACCGATTAATCTCGGAGACAACCCCGAGGTATCTAGTCTCAGTCCCAACCATAGGAATAGCCATCAACCTTGGCGATAACCCCAAGGAATGCAATTTCGGCAATAACCCCGGAAATGCTTGTTACAAGTGAGACCAACTTCAATCTTGGCGCTCACAATGAGATACACTGTACCAGCCCGGCGATGACATCGGGAAGACAGACACACCTCAAAGATGACCATGAGGACTTTCAACCAATTGCAGCAGTCCAATCCCAGCGAAGCTGAGCAACGTCTGCTTTATCCGCCCAATCTGGCGATAACACCGGTAAGGGGAAACATCGTCATCTGACCAAAACGATGCCACGTCAAGTCGTCTCAACACCTCTACACTACAATGTCCCATAAGGCTAACCAATCTCTAGTTGCTATTGTACGAGGTAACGGATGAAAGTTAAAGCTTGAAGACCGGAGGGCACTGTCCCATCTTCAAAGACTTCGTACAACCTCTAGTTCCATGCCATCGTACAAACTCTCGACAACGGCGGTCCGAAATAGGTCCTGTATACCTCAAACGGATGCCCGGATTGTACTTCTGAAAAATTGAGTGGACATTACAGTACCTGAGTGCACGTACTTCGAGACGACCCGACCCGACCTGCCTCTGGTACACCTGCGGCTAATATGCCTATAAATAGAGGGCTTGGGGTGCTGATTTTTTAAGAGAAAAAGACGGGGAAACCCTGCACAATTCGCTCTGCACTCGTCCATACAGTGTGTTCGCCCACTTTAAACACCTGTGAACTCATATATAGCCACTTTTGTACCCACAAAAGCCAGTGTTTACCCACTCTAAAGATATAGAAGCCCTTTTTTAGCAGTCAGCTGTAAGACTTCTCACACACTTTAGAGTCTTTCTCTTCATCTTCGCACACACCCTTCTACACGTTGAGAGTCGTGTTGCTTGCTTTTGCCCGGACTTCGGTCCGTGGTTTCCTTTCAGTCTGTATATACATATATTATACATATATATTTATATATATGGACTAACATTATCGAGTTATGCCTCGATTGAGCCTAGACTTCGGTCTGGAGCGTTTATTTGCTTTTCTATATATATATATATATATATATATATATATATATATATATATGAACTGTGTGTCGAACTTTATTTGATGAGCCTAGACTTCGGTCTGGAGCGTTTACTACTTTAATATATATATATATATATTATATATATTAACTGTGTGTCGAACTTTGTTCGATGAGCCTAAACTTCGGTTTGGTGTGTTTACTTACTTTCCTATATATATATATATATATATATATATATATATATATATATATATATATATATATATATTTATATATATGAACTGCTATCGAACTCTGTTAGGTGAGGCTGGATTTTACATCCGGTGCGTTTACTCGCTTTTATATATATATACCTATATATATGAACTGTTGTCGAATTCTTTTCGATGAGCCTGGATTTTACATCCGGTGCGTTTACTCGCTTATATATATATATATATATATATATATATATATATATATATATATATATATTTCGTCCCGCTTGGAGTTTCCTCCGTGGCGGTTGATAACTTTTACAGCTTTATTCACGTTTCTGATCCCCCATGGAGGTGCTTCGTGATTGGTGATCATGTCTGCATATATATATTTACAGCTTATATATATATACATGCTTACTGCTTTCATACAAATTGCGGTATTCTATGAGCATAGGAATCATGTGATCACAGATTCATCCCATTGGATCTAGATTCGGTTTTCGTGATGGACATTTTCAGCTGTAAGCAGCTTGTAAATTACTCTGCGGTGTCTGAATTTCCTCAGATGGTTTTCATACCCACGAGGAAGTCGGCATTATTTTTATATATTATTTTCGTACAGATGCTTCGCATCTGCCAAATAAAATCAATCAAGCCGAATACAGAATAAAATAGGAGTGTAAAAGGCCTCAATTACTATTGAGCATTAGGGTTTGAAAAATCTCTTTTATAAAACATCACTGTCATATCTTGCTTTAAAATTAAATTTTTACATAAATACAAACCCTGTGTATATAGGTGCGAACGAGGCCTTGCACTACTTCCAAATAACAGCACATTGACCCACACACACACACACATTCAGATAATAGTTACTTGAAAAGAGGCGGTCACCGTGGTAACACGGATGTCGAGGGGTGCCTAACACCTTTCCCCCGTATAATCAAGTCCCCGGACCCTAAATGAATCTCGATTTCACCGACCCGTTTAGCAATGTCACATCACTGGGTCAATGTGCAAACCTTTTCTCGATTGTGTTGGTACAACCATTTAAAAAACCTACTGGCGACTCTTAACAGTTCATCGTCGACATTATACATGTCGGACCTTTTTCACTTGTTTTTTCAAACAAATCTCACCTAACATGAGAACACCAAAGAACAAGTAACGGAAAGGGACATCAAAAAATCTCGACGTCGACAGGTGGCGACTCTGCTGGGGACTCCAGTAAGAGGACTTAAGTCGCTATTACAATTTTTTCAAAACTATTATCTGCTTGTGTGTGGATGTTGCATTTACATTGGATGAATGTGTACGAATGCATGTCTTGTTTACCCTTAGTGCCTCGCACTATAAAACTGAGTGTGATGTTAGTGCCTCGCGCTATAAACTGCTTGTGATATTAGTGCTTCGCACATGTCATCATTTCATACAGTGAGACGCGATGTATGTGAATGTATGTTATGTGGTCCCTCCACCAGGAGGCTATCTCGACGGTGTTTAATTACTGGACTTGTGAGAAGATTACTTCTCCGAGGCTCAGAAAAGGCACCACCCAAATTCGCTCCAGTTGAAAGACCGGATTAACTTCCCGTCAAGTAGATTGCGATGATTTGGGAACCTTCAAGCCAAAAAGCCGCGAGAGTAGCCTAAGATAGGTCAGCCTCTGATAAACCCAAAACGGAGGAAAGTCTCTTCATGCTTTCTCATTTTAAATTACTTGTAAAAACACAATTACTTGTAATTATCTTCCATATCTATCTCCATGTAATGAGAAATATGAAGAAATGTGTACACATACATATTTTAAACATGCTACAAACAGTTGACATCCGTTTTGTAGGATAAAATTCCTAAAATGGACACATCACATAGCATGATTAATTTACATTCCCTAAAGACTAAACTATACAAGTCTTTCGCAGGGAATCAATCGGACCTACTACCCGTTCAAAGTCCAAAAAGGCTACAGGCCTACAGTCAATCATGTCGTCATCCGACCAGACTGAACTTAATCCAGTTTCTCACAAAGAATTCGACGGATTAAGCAAGCAAATTGCAGATTTGGCTGTTCTACTCAAAGAATTACACCAGTCTACACAGGGTCAGAAAATACCTGTACATGCTGAATCCTCCACACAAGGAGGAACCCAGGTCATTACAATACCTGAACTGCAGTTGGATACGACCAACAAGACTCATGATGCTACCCATCCCACTGGAGATCCAGACACTGGTGACATCAAAAAGAAAGTCCTCCAAATGGAAGAGACCCTTCGCACTATCAAAGGAATTGGATCACACGGGAGTGTGTCATATGTTGATCTGTGTATTTTTCCTGGTGTTCATTACCCAGAAAAATTTAAAACTCCTGATTTTGAAAAATATGATTGGTTAGGAGATCCTTACACACATTTAAAGGTATTTATTGGAGAACTTAGATCTTATGTAGAGGAGGAAAAGCTCAGAATGCAAATGTTCCAAAAAAGTCTGACTGGAGAAGCCCGTTCATGGTACACAAGATTAGACAACTCTAAAATCCACAGCTGGGAAGAGCTAGCACATGCCTTCCTCACTCAATACAGCTTTCAATCTCAAATGGCTCCTGATCGGTATCAAATTACCAAGATCAAGAAACAGTCTAACGAGTCTTTCAGAGAGTATGCTCAAAGGTGGAGACGCCTGGCTGCCCAAGTTAGTCCTTCCATGACAGAATCAGAAATGGTCATGACGTTCATAGACATACAAGAAGCTCCCTTCTATGAGAGTGTTAGCTGTCATCGGCAAGCCGTTTTCTGAAATGGTCAAACATGGGGAAATGGCTGAAATGGGATTGAAGTCAGGAAAAATTCAAGACCTAGCTGCACTCAAAGCTGTTGCTGATCACATCCAATCTGGAAATTATGGGAACAACCCCCAGAGGGTCCATAAAAAGAAAGAGGAAGATGTTTCCCTGATACTACAGAGGTAGAAAGGCAATCAAAATATGCCTATTCAAAGGAAAAACTACACTCCCTTTCCAGCATAATCTGTAAACCCTCCAATACCAAAAGGTGGAGAAGCCAAACGCCCTCGAGTGTTCACACCCTTGGGGGACACCCTCGAGAACATTCTTAATCTTCTAACAACATAAAAGAAGATTACGCATCTACTTCCACCAGCCAGCCCTAATGGACAGGGTTTCAATGCTGCTAGGAAATTTGCTTATCATGCCGGGGCACCTGGACATGATACTCAGGATTGTTGGGCCTTGAAACACAAGATCTAGGACCTAATAGACAACGGGGAGATCGTAGTCACAAAACCCGATCAGCCTCATGTTCATGACAACCCTCTTCCTTAACACAAAGAAGAAGAGGTCAACATGATTAATTGGAGCAGTGGACAGAGTTCCAACTTCAGCTGTGATTCCTCCCAGACCCTCAAAGACGGTGATGACAAATGGGATTATGCCAAGTTCTAGTTCGCAATGGAACGAAAAATGAAAGCTCTATGTAAACAAATTGAGCAATTGGTAGAACTGGTGACTTATCAGCATCAAGTGACTCATCAGCTAATCAGCCAGGAGCATGCTAGTCTCCTACCTATTGTCATGAATATTCCCTCTTCACTTTCAGAAAATGACATGCTAGAAGACAAAGTGACAAAGAGAGCGAATGCCAAGGCCCGTCGGGATTTCGCCAACAAAAGGGAATTCACCTATTTGGGTCAACCTATGGAGGAGATCCTTCATATGTTAATCAACGAAGGAAGAATCAGTTCCCTTCTACCTCCAATCGACCCCCGTTCGGGAAGGTACAATTCTGAGGGATTATGTCAATATCACTCCCAGTCTCGCAGTCACAGCATGGAAGAATGTTGGGCACTCTGCCACCTTATTCAAAATTTAATTGACAGTGGTGTCTTGCGCTTATCAGACGACGATACTGTGTTAAGTGCAAGTGAAAATATAGGTCCCACTAAATGGAAGAGTGTGGTAGCCGTCATATCTACTGAAGCTGATCAATCACTCGTCATGCCAATAATTCAACTCAAAGGAAGCAACAATCCTTTGAAAGTGGCCGCTCCCGAGCCAATCAACTTGCCGTACAGAGTACAATATCCTATTGTTAGCTTGCATAAAGTTCCGTGGAATTATGGAAAAGGTGAAGCATCCACCTCACATACAACTACTACAGTGTTGAAGGATAATCCACTGTATCTCCCCCAACGGGTGATGAAGACTACCGTCAAATCAAAGGGGAAAATACCCACGGAGAAGATTAAAAAATTCCTCTGCACTATGGGTCACAATGAAGCTACGGTGGTTTTAAGCTTGAAGGAAGCTCCACAACAAATATCAATTTTGGACTTGGTCCTAACTTTCGAGAATCACCGAAAGATTTTGTTAAAGGTTTTAGAAGAAGCCTATCTGCCAACATCAGTTGATGTGGAAAAATTTCAACATCTTGTTGATCACATTTTCAACGACAATGTGATATCCTTCACTGATGATGACATACCACCCGAAGGGACCGGTCATTGCAAACCGTTGCACATCGCGGTCCTGTCCTCCGGATATATGGTGGCTGGAGTTTTAATAGATGGAGGTTCCTCTCTGAATATCTGCCCATATGCTACCTTGGTAAAGATGAACATCAATATCAACCGAATTCGGAGTAGCCACACTATCATCAAAGCTTTTGATGGAGCCCGCCGAAATTCAGTCGGAGTAATTGAGAAGCCAATTGAGATTGGTCCTCATACATTCTGCATATTCTTCCATGTGCTCAAGATAGATTCGGGATACAACCTGCTCTTGGGACGACCATGGATTCACATGGCTGGGGCAGTCCCCTCCACCCTGCATCAACAGTTGAAATACATTATCAATAATAGCCTGATCACAGTCAACTCTGAACCAGAATGTCCTCAACACGGGGATTTACCAGTCATCAATGCTAATGCAGACGTTGAACCAGTCAGTTTTCATGCTTTGAAAATAAGCAATACCCAATACCATGCTATTGGAGTGCCATTGCCCGAACCCAAGATTTCCGCCGAGGTAATGTCGGCTACTCAAGAAATGATGTCGTTGGGTCATAAGCCAGGACAAGGGTTGGGTAAAGATTGCCAGGGTATCAAATACCCAATTCACTTAACCAGACAAACTAGAATAGCTGGACTAGGCTATTCTGCCGGCTCTAGTCACAAGAATCCTCATAAGCATCAGCAGGTTCCTTCAGCTTTAACTATGCGGCGTTTATCTTCGCCTTCAAGTTCTGAGTCCGCACAACCTCCTATAAAGGTGCCAGCCAATGTCATGGCTATTTTATTCCCTAAACCAAAACCGGTTGAGGAAAAGAAAATCTTTGTTCCAGATCTCGTAATCGAAGAAGAGGAGCGGAGAATCAAGGAGAACGTTGTCCGAATAATGTCGGGCATGCGCATCATCGTCCATGATGAGCATACCAACAGATACACCCCAGACGATGATTGCCCAGACATAATGGCCATCATTCGGGACAGGGAGGATGATGACAATCCCTCCATCATTGCGGTTCATCTGGACTTTGCTATTGCCAATTGGAATAGCATTCCTTACATTGGTCGTCAAGGGTAAAGCGGGCAGAAACTCTTTCTGCCCTGTAGATATAATAACTGCTTATTTTTCTATACAGTACTAGCAGTTTATTTTGCCAGTATATGTTAACACTGTGTATGATCAAACATGTTTCATATATACTAAGTAAAAGCATATTTTGTTTCAGGACTCTGAATTTAGATGTGCCTGTACTTGCTGATGCGATGCCTCTCCTACACAGGGATTGTACCTTTGATGTACAGATGAATTCAGCCTTAATGGATATATAAGATGACATTGAGGTGCCTCCATAAATTCAAGAATGGGTCAAAGATACACCTAAACCCAACCTTGATCAAACCACTTCTTTCAATCTTGGAACCTTAGAAAATTCTAAGTTAATCCAGATTGGTTCAGACCTTACCCCAAACCAACGGAATGACATGGTTACACTATTAACCCAATTCCAAGATGTGTTTGCATGATCTCATGAAGATATAGTGGGTTTGTCCACTGATATTGTCCTTCATCGCCTTCCCATTAAAGAGGGATTTAAGCCAGTCAAGCAAAAGGTCAGGCGATTGAAACCTGAGTGGAGTTTAAAGGTGAAAGAAGAAATTGTGAAATAATTTCAAGTTGGCATCATCATGGTGTCTACATATCCTGAGTGGATATCCAATATTGTGCCTGTGCCTAAACCTGGAGGGAAGGTGCGAGTTTGCGTGGATTACCGGGACTTGAACAAGGCTTACTTAAAAGATAGCTTTCCCGTGCCATTTATCCACATTCTCATTAACAATACTGCGCAATACGACATGTACTCCTTTGCTGATTTCTTCGCGGGGTACCATCAGATCATGGTTGCTGAGAAAGATCGTGAGAAAACTGCTTTCATCACGCCTTGGGGAACCTTCTGCTATAGGCGGTTGTCATTCGGCCTCATCAATGCCGGAGCTACCTATCAACGAGCTATGATGGCTCTTTTCCACGACTTAATGCACAAAGAGATCGAGATCTATGTGGATGACATTATTGTCAAGTGCTGAAAGGAGGATGACCATCTAGACCATCTCAGGAAATTGTTCAACAGGTTGTGTAAATACAACTTGAAGTTGAATCCAGCCAAATGCGCCTTTGGTGTTAAATCAGGTAAGTTGCTAGGATTCCTAGTCAGCCACAAAGGGATTGAGCTGGATCCTGCTAAAATCCAAGCCATTACGGAAATGTCCATTCCTCAGACAGAAAAGGAAATACGAGGATTTTTGGTAAGAATCAACTTCATTAGCAGGTTTATCTCCCAACTCACATCAACCTGTGAGCCAATCTTCAAGCTATTAAGGAAGAACTCCTCCATGAAATGGAAAGCTGAGTGTCAGAATGCCTTCCTCACAATCAAGAAACAGCTAGTCAAAGCTCCTGTGTTGGTACCACCCAGGGATGATGTTCCCCTGTTTATGTACCTGGCCATAAATGACAATGCCATGGGCTGCATGCTGGGACAGAAAGATGATAGAGGCCAAGAACGAGCTATCTATTATCTCAGCAAAAGATTCAGCAGTAGTGAACACAAGTACACTCTGATCGAAAAGACGTGTTGTGCTTTAGCATGGGCTTTCATGAGGTTACAACATTACCTCCATGGTCACACAACACATCTCATATCCTGCGTGGATCCTCTCAAGTACGTGTTCAACAAACCCATGTTAAATTACCGGCTGTCCAGATGGCAGTTGATCCTACAACAATTTGACATCATATATGTGACTCAGAAGTCCATCAAAGGTCAAGGAATCGCGGATCAACTGGCCGCCTCACCTTCGGGGGATTTCAAACTCTTGGAAACATACTTCCCTGATGAAAGAGTAACGACAGTGCAGCAATACCATCAGTTCGATACGCGCCAATCATGGAAAATATATTTCGATGGAGCTGTCAATATGGAAGGTTCTAGAGATGGAGCGGTTCTAGTATTTGATACGGGAGAGCAGTATCCCGTCGCCGTCAAATTACAGTTTGTCAGCACCAATAATACGACTGAATATGAAGGCTGTCTCATGGGGCTAAAACTTGCCCGATCAATGGGCATCAGACGGTTAACTGTCCTTGGAGATTCAGAGTTAGTAATCAGACAATCCACCGAAATCTATCAAACCAAGGAACTACATTTGCTGCCTTACCATCGGCAGGTTTCGAAGATGGCTTTGGGGTTCGAAGAAATCTCCTTTCTACACGTTCCTCGTAATAGGAATGACTTTGCAGACGCGTTAGCAACTTTGACCTCCTTGATTCTCATATTAGACAAGGAATACTTGCCAAGCGTCACAATTTCCCTGCACAAGGCCCCACCCTATGGGAATCACGTTGGAGAAGTATCGGATGAGCTACCTCCCATCCAGCATCCTTGGTATCAGCATATCAAGGAATATCTACGAGATGGATCTACACCCGCTGAGGCGAGCCCGACTGAGAAAAGGTGGATCCATCGACTTGCTATGAAATTCTACCTGAGTGGAGATACGCTCTACAAAAGAGATGTAGGTTTAGGTCTCCTCAGGTGTTTAGATAAAGATCAAACCCAAAGGCTTATGGATGAAATCCATGGCGGAGTCTGTGGCCCCCACATGAGTGGCCCCCTCCTTGTCAAGAAAGTCCCCAAGACAGGACATTATTGGCTATCTCTCAAACCTGATTGCCATGACCACGTCAGGAGATGCTATTAGTGCCAGATTCATGGGAATGCTATACACGCCCCTCCACGGGAACTTCACAATATGAGTTCACCTTAGCCCTTCTCGATGTAGAGAATGGACGCTATTGGACCCATCGAGCCTAAAGCCAGTAATGGTCACCGATTTATCTTCACCATGATCGACTACTTCACCAAGTGGGTAGAAGCAGCCTCTTTCGCTAGGGTTACTAAAGAAGTCATCATTGCGTTCATCAGAAATAATGTCATTTATCGATATGGACAACCAGAGGTGATTGTGTCTGACAATGCCAAGAACCTCAATAACAAAATGATGGAGGAATTATGCAGTAAATTCCACATCAAACATCTCAACTCTGTCATCTATTGTCCTAAGATGAATGGTGCTGTTGAAGCGGCTAACAAAAACATCAAGAAGATTATGCAAAAGATGTCAGCAAACCACAAGGATTGGCCTGACCTATTGCCTCTGACTTTGTTAGCCTACAGAACCTCAATGCGCACTTCCACTGGGGCAACCCCCTACGCACTAACCTATGGGATGGAAGCAGTGCTCCCCATAGAAGTTGAGATGGAATCCCTCAAGGTATTGATAGACGCTCAGCTGGATGAAGATCAATGGGTACAAGACATGTATCACCAATTGTCTCAAATAGACGAAAGGCGAACCGCGGCTATCTTCCATGGTCAGTTATATCAGCAAAGGATCGCCCGATCCTACAACAAAAAAATTCAGCTACGGCAGTTTAAACAACATAACTTGGTTTTGAAGAAAATCTTGGACAACCAAGATCAGTCTAAGGGAAAATTCGCTCCTAGCTGGGAGGGCCCATTTATTGTTAAGGAAGTATTGACAGGAGGTGCTCTCAGATTGCAAGAAATGGACGGCGATGAATTTCCACAACTTATCAACTCGGACACAGTGAAACGGTACTATGTGTGAAGTTGCCATCAAGCAAACATCCTGGTGTTGGATCACCAGATCACCAGTCATTCCGGTTCTTTAACCCTTTACCACATATAACTCTTCCACACTTTGCCCCTCAGGGAAACATACTTTTCAAGCCAGCAGCCTGGCTTTCCTTTGCACTCATACAACTTAGGTCATCCCACCGTGGATTGAACCTCTTACGTTTGCAGTTTAGATACCCATACCTGGGATCAAACTTCCCCCCTGCAGTTTATCCTCAACCTAGGATTAAACTTTCTCCTCCCCGCACTCTGACCTGCACATGGGATTACGCTTTTTCAACTCACCTTGAGGGGCGAACTACGTCGACCTGATCTCCTCTTTAATAGGAGTACGTAGGCAACCATTTTATATGGCCCGGTCGCATTAAAACAAAAACAACAAAAACATTTCCATCCTTATCCTTACAAAAACGAAAACAACAAAAATATTCCTACACCATTTCTGCCATACACAGCGTTGAACCTCTTACACCAGGTTCAAACTACGCAGACCTGATCTCCTCTTCAATAGGAGTACGTAGGCAGCCATTCATGGTGCGGTCTCAGCCCCTACCAAAACACAAACCCTTGTCAACTGGTACTGGGATTCTATTTCAATACACTACGCTTCATTGGCTTCAGACCAAAGGGGTGGAATTACCTGAACTCCTCCCAAATAGGAGATTCGACGACCATCTAAGCTGCGGTTGTACCTCGAAGAGCAACACCAATCCATAAGAGATGGAATTAACTAGGCTTCTCCTGAATAGAAGTACTAGCGACCATCTGTGGTGCGGTCAATCTCGGAGAGGAAAGCCACACTCCTCTCCACATTTCCATACAGAAACCAGTCCCAAGACACCAAATATGGTAGGGATATATACAGATCAATGATCCATTCTGAACTGTCCAGAGACATCTCAATGTCCATCCCTTAAGGAGGAATTCAGAATACGTCAAGATCACAAGCCCTGAAACAGCAGGCGAAATATCAAGCAAGTAGCAAATCATATCTAAAAGGGAAGTGATTAAAGAAAATATTTCCCTGGTATATATAATGTTGTTTGATATACATAAATGTAAACTGTACATGACAAAATGGCTAAGCTAGTCTGTGCAGGAAAATACAAGCTAATCTACGAGTCAAGATACATGCGAGCTAGCAAGCCCAACATAGCATCCCTCTCAGAAGAAGGAGGTAAAGATGTGATCTCCTGTATGAGAGTATCCACACGACCCAATAGATCAGAAGTAGTATGCATGATGACCATATGCTCATCAATGTAAGCGCTCATCTCTGCGATCATGTCAGTGGTAAGGGACCTCACGGCAGTACTATCTCTGATGGCTACATCCCGAGAAAATATAGCACTATCCCGCTCAACTATCACTGCATCTCTGGCTGATCTGGCCTCATCCCGCTCAACAACAGCGGCATCTCTGCGAGCTAATGCCTCGTCTCTCTCCAATAGAGCGGCTTCCCTCCCATCAAGAGCAGTCGACATCATAGATCGAATCTGATCTCTCTCAAAGGTCATCAAATGAAGACTCTGCTCTAAGTACTGTGCCGAGTGCTGAATCACAATAGTACTGATACTAGAAGAATCCGAAAGAAATGCTGGCAACCCAGCAGTGGGCTCCTCCTCGACGTAGGAATCGATGTCCTCCATGGGCTCTACATCATCTAACTCGCGCTCCGGTACTGCAAATACTGATGCAGCCGATAAAATCTCTGTCTCCATCCATGCGGAATACTCTGCAGAACAACCCGGATGACTAACAGAAAAATCAGCTATCTCACGCTGATCCCAGCAGGCATATACCCGAGATCAGTCCTCTGCTGAGAGATATCGAGAAGCTAAACGCTGACCTATCGCCCCCTCGAAGAGATGGAAGTCCTGAAACTGGTCAAACTGTGACATCACGGCCAGTGGGTGATAAGTGGTCACGCCCCTCAAACCAGCCAAAGGAAGATAGTCCATGCCTGGGGCATGAGTAATGAAGCTGTATGGTGAGCAAATCCCCTAGCACAGCAATATGCTAAATGGATCTCTGATATCTGTCAAGAATGTGGACCAGGACTGAGCATCTATACACTCCGATGGCTGAAAGGAGTATGACCTGGCCACATCATGGGAGAAATAATACCCATGCCATCTAAGGGTACCAACCGGTTGCAAGTGTGACATAAACCATACATACAACATGACCGAACTCCCAGTGAACACTCCTGTAGGATACGTGCAACAATATGATGCCGACCACAGGGCCTCTGCCACGATCATAGGCACAATGGTATGACCCTCCCTGAGAGCTCTCACGGCCATGATAACGCCTATATCTATCTCGTCCATATACCGCGGCATATACACATATGACAGTACACATAGCATCAGTACATCAACCCTGGCCAAACGCCAATGATCCTCTGATGCGGTGAAATCCCCAGAATATCGTGAGTAGCTATCCTTCGAGCCAAATCTGTCATACAGAAAACGCTGGGATATCACGTGGCCAGATGTCAGCTCGTCCTGCACTACTCTGTGCCGCAATCCTATGAGAGTCATGAACCATCTACTCATGTCTCCCAAAGCCATGTGCACGCAAGGTCTGTCTAAAGGCAGCATCGTCAAACGTGCATACTCCTCCAGAGTAGGAGTCAACTCATGGGTGCCAAAACGGAATACCTGTCTATCAGGTAGCCAATGCTCTAACATCCCATCTATAAATCCTGCAGGAACCTGAAATGTCAAAAGAGTCATGGTATGCTGCAGTAACATATCTACAGTCACCCTGTCTGGTGGTGACATACTATCATACCATGATCGCATACCCAATGCCACCACTGACGGTGGGGTATGATCTATACGGCTAACTGTCGAAGAAGACATCTGTGCGAGTCGTGTCATAAGACCATCCAGGGGTCAATGCTGAATATCTCTGGACATACATACATATGCATAACATGATACATGCATAACAGATAATGGATGACAATATGATATAGGGAATGGAAAAGACGGTGCATACATTCCTAAATATATCATCATCTAATACAACAACTCTGTACAGCTACAAATACAGGGAAATGGGGCACAGACGCCCTACTACTAACAGAGGCCTATCAAAAGATATAGCGAGAATATACATCAGAAGAAAACCAGGGTCTCAATGTCCACATCATCAATTCTGTCCACCTGATGTAACTCCTCCTGAGTCACTGGATCTCTATCAACAGGGATGTCAGGCCTATAAAGGGGAAGATCTGAGCCAGCAAAACCAAATGGGTCGTCCGAGGGGCCAGCGCCTGAGCTGGAAGGAATAAATGACTCCGCCTCTGCTGGATCTTTGCCCAAGTGCTGAATAAATATCTATGCCCGATCTAACTGACGGGTCAAGCTATCAATCTGGGTCATATGGGTCAGAGCTCGAACACAAGCTACCCAATCCGTCATCATCAATGATCCAAGAACCATGTCCCCTATAAACTGTGTGGCACCGGACTGGGCCCCAATAGTGCGAGGGAGCCACCAACGCTGGAATATCTCCTGAGTACATGGACCCTCGGATAAATCAAAATCGTCAACCCCCAACAATGGGATATCACTGGCGGGTGACTATGATACAGGCCAATGACGCCTGGCAGGAGGTAAGATCGGCACACAAATCTCCCATGTGGTGCTCCTAATAGCACGCTCTCCTAAGTAGAGCTCCCAGCCTCCATCTGTGAAGAGAGGAACTCTCCTGGTGGAAATTAAATACTCGACTCTAGTCGGGTATCCATCCTCAAAACCCACGGTCAGGTGTTCCCCAGAGTAGGGAAGCCAGGTGATGGTGTCGACCGTCAGTAACTCCAGCTGCATACGGTAATGAGTGAATCCCTCAGCTACAGGGACCTCTGGCAGAATCGAATGATGCCATCGTCGTCCTCGTGGGTTGGTATCTAAACCTAACACGCTAACAGGACGCAAGCATTGGAGTCTCTCATATGCCCAAAACTGCCAACACAATGGCAAAACATCTGCTATCAGTAAACACTCTTAAACCTATAAATGGGA
Source organism: Panax notoginseng (assembly GCA_016801055.1). Taxonomy (NCBI): domain Eukaryota; kingdom Viridiplantae; phylum Streptophyta; class Magnoliopsida; order Apiales; family Araliaceae; genus Panax; species Panax notoginseng. The sequence continues at coordinate 196,451,931 of CM029016.1, forward strand.
AAGATAAGAGAAGTAGTCACCAGCAGAAATGGATAAAATCCTAGCCAAGCCTTGGTCAAACCTTGTGAGCGCATGCGCATACCCCGGAGGAAATAGGCAAAGGTATAGGAGCCCCAATCGTACTCTCCAATACGGTCCACGTCACACGTAGCGCTGACCAAAGCAAAAGATACCGTGGAAGAGTTATCTGCTATGAAGCAGCCTCGAATGATCATCAAGAACAATCGCCGCAGAACGCGATCCCTGATCCTGACATCATCAGGCATGGGCTCACTCAAAAGACTGCTCATAGCATCTACGCTCAAAGGACCTGAACGGACGGTCCTGCCTTTGAGTGCCACCGTCAGAACTCCTAATAAGGATCTGACGGCAGTAGGGGTAATATTCGCCGTACAAGGCACTGGCTCCCCTCCAAACTCCATACCTGTAATAAATCGCCAATCCATAGGCGTCATCATCACCTCGCAATCTAGCAGGTGGAGTGACTGAGTCTGGTGAAACCATCGCTCAGACAATGCCCTGAGATAACCCCAAGGACAGCGACGGGGAAGGATGGAGAAGAATGCCCCAAATCCTCACTCATGCACTACCACTCTATAGTCAGGATGAAACGCCTGGTACATGGAGTGAATGCTAAACCAGTTCCCTCGAGGCTGTGTAAAACTAAGAACTTGCATGAAATGCAGATCAACATCAGAACCCTTTAATCCTCATCAATAGGAAAGAAGAAAAATCAAAGTCTGACGCCATACCTCGTTAGCATGCAAATACATCGATGGATGTCTGCCCAAATCACCCAGCAATTCTGGGTTCACCACCTGAATGCTCGAAAGCTCCCTGCGAGGGATATGTGTAGCAAGAGTGGGATCCTCAATATCCACCTCCTCGTCCTCAACGTCTGGAATATCTACCTGGATAGGACGTATCACGGCCTCCACCAACCGACGAGGCTGTCTGACAGAACGGGGACGAGGCACTTCAAAAGCCCTCCGCCGTACGCCAGAAGCGGTCCTGTAAGAACTACTCGGCTGGTCCGGATCCATAATATCTGGACAACAAGTCTCCAAATCACCTCAGAAAGGGTGTGGAATTTCCTTACCTGGAGCTTTCTAAAATGCATTTTATGACTATATACATGCATGCATTTACTTTAACACAATAGAATTAAAATGCATGACTACCCAATGCCCACATTTGGAAAAATTTTATCATAGTCCCCTTTGAAAATAGGACTATCCACATGCACTCAGGCATGTCTAGGTGGTCATTCAGTAGCACACCTGCCCCAAAGTCATATACATAATATATGCATTAAAAATTAAAAGCATCATGCATAAGGTCAACCTCAATGCTAGGAGTATTTTGCCTTTCTACCTTGTGCTCATTGGACCTCAAATAGAACAAAAAATAGCAGAAGAAGGTGCCAATTTGACTGTCTCAAAAGTCAAATTTTTTTCACATTATTATGTTCAGCATGGTTTAATACTAACATTTACTATGTTGAATATTTTTTTATCAAGTCATTTATGCATACATAATCACTACTATGTGCTTAGATGCATTTCGTGCGACAACTCACAATTTAACGGACAGAAACTGGAAAAAATACATGCATACATTACCAGGATAGTGTAGAACACTTGTACGGCGATAGAATTTGCAGAAAGTAGCCCGAACTCAGCAAATTTGAAGATGGCTCGCGAATTTTCCTAAGCAAAGTGAGTTAGAAATGAACTTGCAAAGGCAGGCTGCAGGATTTATCATCCACACCTGGCTGCAGCAGGTGCACCTGCAGGTCCTCTATGTGGGTCCCACCCCTCCGGCTCGGTCCAGTTTGAGTTGAAACAGAGTTCTCACAGACTAGCAAAGTCAAATCAGAAATAAAAACGCCACGCGATTGAGCAAAACTGCATACAATCCTGGTCCTCTCAGATCAGACTTTGACTCTATACATCACCCATTGGTAGTCACCTGAGTGCAAGGTATATCCTACCAATGATCCCAGTTGTCACTAATCACATACGGTAATACCTTATACAGGTCCGATGCCGCCAACCCTGGGTCACTATCCTATGTGATTCCCCGACGGGGGTTACAACGTAGATACCCGGCGGGGGTTACAACGCATGCTCATCTGTTGACTCATAAATCAGCGAAGGTCAAGAAGCCTTGACGTTATTCCAGCCGATAGTGATTAAACCTATCAAAGCTATAGAGTTATTCGAGGAGTGCATGCTCGATTACTCATATTCCCCGGCGGGGGTCACAACGCAATGTCCCGTTGATCTACACGATAGCGAAGGTCAAGCAACCTTAACAATCTACCCATATAGTATCAGCTGTTGGTCTACACGTCAGCGAAGGTCAAGTAGCCTTGACAGTATATCCCACAGGATTTTTGCAACCGCTGATTCACATGTCAGTGAAGTACACGTCAACGAAGGTCAGGCATCCCTGACAGCATTTGCCGTTGGCAGTAAATCCAACAGAACCCAAACATGTCCTGACGATACAAACCAGGAGATTGTCATCAAAGAGGATAGATGATGGAATATGTTATACACATCCTCAAACAGATCAAGCTTTATCCCTACAGACCTCTTACCCATAGGAGGTACCTCTTCAGGATCAAATCGTTATCAAAAACACAGGAATTTGGTGATAACTCCAACATCAACATCCTGACAGATTCGGATTACACATTAAATCTGGTCATCATTGTACATCATACATTAGCATCATGTTGCTATCCATATTACCATGTTCATCTTGTTACGTTTCAAGTGTCTAGGATTCTTTATCCTACCCATGCATCGCCATGCATGAGTATGATAAAGAGGGGCATCTGTAGACACTCGAAATTTTCTGTACTACTGTCACCAACGTTGCAGCAGGACAGAGTTGTCTTTTATGAGAGAACCCTAAAAGACGGTCCACAGCCATACCAGATACTATCGAAAGTTCAGCATCAACCCCGGATCGCAATCTGGGAGTAACAATTCAAACCTCAGATGTAACCCCGAGGCCTGCAGATACAATATCGGAACACACACCGGAGAAAACCGATTAATCTCGGAGACAACCCCGAGGTATCCAGTCTCAGTCCCAACCATGGGAATAGCCACCAACCTTGGCGATAACCCCAATGAATGCAATTTTGGCAATAACCCCGAAAATACTTGTTACAAGTGCGACCAGCTTCAATCTCGGCGCTCACAACGAGATATACTGTACCAGCTCGGCGATGACATCGAGAAGACAGACACACCTCAAAGATGACCATGAGGACCTTCAACCAATTGCAGCAGTCCAATCCCAGCGAAGCTGAGCAACGTTTGCTTTATTCGCCCAATCCGGCGATAACACCGGTAAGGGGAAACATCGTCATCTAACCAAAACGATGCCACGCCAAGTCGTCTCAACACCTCTACACTACAATGTCCCACAAGACTAACCAATCCCGAGTTACTATTGTACGAGGTAACGGATGAAAGTTGAAGCTTGAAGATCGGAGGGCACCGTCCCATCTTCAAAGACTTCGTACAACCTCTAATTCCATTCCATCGTACAAACTCTTGACAACGGCGGTCCGAAATAGGTCTTGTATACCTCAAACGGATGCCCGAATTGCACTTCTAAAAAATCGAGTGCACATTACAGTACCTGAGTGCACGTACTTTGAGACGACCCGACCCGACCCGATAAAACCGGGCCGACCCGACCCGCCTCTGGTACACCTGCGGCTTAGCCGCAGGTACACCTACGGCTAATATGCATATAAATAGAGGGCTTCGGGTGATGATTTTCTAAGAGAAAAAGACGGGAAAACCCTGCACAATTCGCTCTGCACTCGCCCATACAGTGTATTCGTCCACTTTAAACACCTATGAGCTCATATATAGCCACTTTTGTACCCACAAAAGCCAGTGTTTACCCACTCTAAAGATATAGAAGCCCTTTTTTAGCAGTCAGCTGTAAGCCTTCTCACACACTTTAGAGTCTTTCTCTTCATCTTTGCACACACCCTTCTACACGTTGAGAGTCGTGTTGCTTGCTTTTGCTCGAACTTCGGTTCGTGGTTTCCTTTCAGTCTGTATATACATATATTATACATATATATTTATATATATGGACTAACATTATCGAGTTATGCCTCGATTGAGCCTAGACTTCGGTCTGGAGCGTTTATTTGCTTTTCTATATATATATATATATATATATATATATATATATATATATATATATATATATATATATATATATATATATATATATTTATATATATTAACTGTGTGTTGAACTTTGTTCGATGAGCCTTCGGTTTGGTGCGTTTACTTGCTTTTCTATATATATATATATATATATATATATATATATATATATATATATATATATATAAAAGCGAGTAAACGCACCGGATGTAAAATCCAGGCTCATCGAACAGAATTCGACAACAGTTCATATATATAAGTATATATATATATATATATATATATATATATATATGAACTGCTATCGAACTCTGTTCGGTGAGCCTAGATTTTACATCCGGTGCGTTTACTCGCTTTTATATATATATAGGGACACGATCCAGTCCGGACGTCCAGACGGATCTAATGTCTGGACTTTTTTTTTAAAATAACTAAAAAAAATAAATAAATAATTATGGAATTGAAATTTTTTTATAATACAGTGTTTTGGGTGTGATTTGGGTACGTATAACAAAACATATATGTACAGTCTGTGCAGACTGTACCACCATTTTTTGGTATAGGTATTTAAATCACACCCAAAACATTATATTATGAAAAAATTTCAGTTCCATAAAATATTAAATATTTTTTTTAGTTGTTTTAAAAAAATAAAAAAAAATGGTCCGTTTTTTATCAGGTCCGTACTCCCGGACCTAATCCATTCTATATATATATATATATATATATATATATATATATATATATATATATATATATAAATATTTCGTCCCGCCTGGAGTTTTCTTCGTGGTGGTTGATAGCTTTTACAGCTTTATTCACATTTCTGATCCCCCATGGAGGTGCTTCGTGGTTGGTGATCATGTCTGTATATATATATTTACAGCTTATATATATACCTGTTTACTGCTTTCATACAAATTGCGGTATTCTGTGAGCCTAGGAATTATGTGATCACAGAATCATCCCATTGGATCTAGATTCGGTTCCCGTGATGGACATTTTCAGCTGTAAGCAGCTTGTAAATTACTCTGCGGTATCTGAATTTTCTCAGATGGTTTCCATACCCACGAGGAAGTCGGAATTATTTTTATATATTATTTTCGTACAGATGCTTCGCATCTGCCAAATAAAATCAATCAAGCCGAATACGGAATAAAATGGGAGTGTAAAAGGCCACAATTACTATTGAGCATCAGGGTTTTAAAAACCTCTTTTATAAAACATCACTGTTATATCTTGCTTTAAAATTGAATTTTTACATAAATACAAACCCTGTGTATATTGGTGCGAACGAGGCCTCGCACTACTTCCAAATAACAGCACATTGACCCACACACACACACATTCAGATAATAGTTTTTTGAAAAGAGGCGGTCACCATGGTAACACGGATATCGGGGGGTGCCTAACGCCTTCCCCACACATAGCCAAGTCCCCGGACCCTAAATGAATCTCAGTTTCACCGACCCGTTTAGCAGTGTCACATCACTGGGTCAATGTGCAAAACTTTTCTCGATTGTGTTGGTACAACCATTTAAAAAATCAACTGGCGACTCTTAACAGTCCATCGTTGACATTATACATGTCGGACCTTTTTCACTTATTTTTTCAAACAAATCTCACCTAACATGAGAACACCAAAGAACAAGTAACGGAAAGGGACATCCAAAAATCCCGACGTCGACAGGGATTATTCGGTATAATCATGACGTAATGTTACAAATGATGTGATAAAATTTCTCATTGGCCCATAGTGCATTGATGGACAGTTGTTGGCATGATCATGACCATTGGTGATAACACGAATATCATTGGCCCGTAATGCATGGATAATTTGTGGATTGATACTAATGAATATCATTGGCCCGTAGTGCATGGATAATTCAGTGATGTGGATTATTTATTGAGCTGAGTCTCAGCGATAAAATTGATGATAAACTTTTTAAATCATAGAAGATAGTAGATATCATGCTCTACTTGACTCTTCTAATGGATTGCTTGTTCTGCTGCAGTTAAACTTGTTGTTTATTGTATTCTATGAGTTTAACACTGTTGAAGGCTAACGATAATTTATTCTTCATTATCTTAGTCATAATATTTCTTAATGGGCTAGTTGAGCTCACCCTTTTGCTTTCATTGTTCTCTTTAGGAAATGAGAACGTAGCCGAGACTAGTCGGGGAACGGAGTGACGGTCCGAGATGGTGGTTGTAGTAGTCCTCACTATTTTATAAAATAGTGTGATAATAATTGTAATAAGGACTCCATTTGAATTTGGATATTGTCTAGAAGACAATATTCGTGTTAAAACTCTCAGCTATGTTTTGTCGTATTTTACACGACAGTTGTATAACGAAGTTTGTATTTGTATTATGTATCATGTATTTGGCGACTCTGAATGAGTGATGTATACCTATTTTGGGGGCATCACAGTTGGTATCAAAACTTAGGGATATGATCCCTGGCTGAGATGTGAGACTAGAACTAGGAGCAGAGAGACGGGTAAATCCTTTGCTAGTATGACCTACCTAAGTTTATTTTTTATTTAATTGGTCGGTCAGAATATAAGGATAATATGTGGCATGTCAATTAACCCTTGTTTTGTGGCAGTGTTTGAAAATGGCATCTGAAAATGTTGAGTTATGCAATGGAGCACCTGAGACCGTTAAGTCACCGTTGATCAATACCCAGGATAACATGCATCAGGAAGGCAATAATCCTCAGGTAAACAAAAACACTGACCAAATAATGAACGATGGGATGTTCAAAGGCTTTCTGCAATTCATGCAACATCGGGCGAGAGAGACTCCTGTTCAAAATGCAGGTGGAAGCACTGGCAACTCTCGGATGGTCATTGCTAAGTAGTTCAAGGAGCTGGGACTACCGGAGTTTTTGGAAAATCCTGAACCACTTAAGGCAGAGACGTGGATAAAGCAAATCACCAAGATATTTGATGTCTTGGGATGCTCCGAGGAGCAAAAGGTTTCCTTTGCCACCTTCATTGTTGCGAGGAGAGGCAGATTACTGGTGGAAATCTGTAAAATGTACTCAGCCTGCAGCACTCAAGATGTCTTGGGAGAAGTTCTAAGAATTGCTCAACGACAAGTACTTTTCCGAAAGTATTCGTCACATGAAGGAGGTAGAATTCATCAAGTTGGAGCAAAATAATATAACTGTGTCACAGTACGAGGCTAAATTTGCGGAGTTAACTCGATTTGCATCCCATTTGGTAGATAATGAGGAGTGTAGGACGCGGATGTTTCAAAAAGGTTTGAAACCCGAAATACATCAATACCTCATTTCTCACAAACTTTGCTTGTATTCAGATGTTGTGAATAGGGCTCAGTTATTGGAGCACGATATTGAGTCAACCCAACCAAGAGAGAGCAGCCGGAAACATGACAATATCAGTGATAGCAGTCATTGAAGCGGTGACAACAAACGTGGAGGAAATCAACAAAGTCAGAAATGGTAACCACTTTGGTGGTAATCATGGCCAAGATAATAGAAGTAAAAATTTCAAGAAGAGGAGATTCAATAATGATGGAAAGACGTCAGCACCAGCAACCGTTGTTAAGGAAGGAGAATGACCACCGATCGTATGCTACAAATGCGGAGGGGAGGGACACATCAATCCAAATTGTACGCAGAAGTCCAAAGCATGTTATAATTACGGAAGAGAAGGTCACCTAGCCCAATTTTATCGTGCAGTGAAGTCAAGTCCAGTAGGGATGGAGACACCAAAGGCGATCCCAGACAAGTCAAAACAGATAGTTCAAGGGAGAGAGTTTGTCATGACGTCCTAAAAAGAAAGGAACCCGAACGAAGTTATCACGGGTAAGCTAATCATAAACTCTTACGAAGTCTATACCTTATTTGATACCGGTTCTACCCATTCTTTTATTTCTCCTACTTGCGCTCAACGTTTAAATTTAACTCCGGAGAAATTAGACTTTGACTTATCTGTTAAAACTCTGTTGGAAGAAACCTTCATTACATCCACTGTTTATAAGTCTTGTTTGATTCAAATCGGTACCCTCACATTACCTGTTGATCTCATCTCTTTGAAAATACTTTCCTTTGATGTGATTTTAGGGATTGATTGGTTAACTACTCATCATGCTAAAATTGATTATATTCGTAAGGTTGTTAGCTTTCATATTCCTAACCAACCTATTATGTGAATTCAAGCAACCAAATTACTAAAGTTAATCACTGTCATATCAAGCCATAAAGCCATTCGTTTATTGAAAAATAGATGTCAAGCTTTCTTAGCCCATGTCACGGATTTAAACAAAAATACGTCATATTTGAATGATATTTCTATTGTTAATAAATTTCCAGATGTATTCCCTGAAGAACTTCTTGGTCTACCCCTGGAACGTGAAATCGAATTATGTATTGACCTTGAACCCGGTACAAAACCCATTTCCAAAGCCCCATATCGAATGGCTCCTATTAAACTTCAGCAGTTAAAAACCCAACTGCAGGAATTGTTAGACATCGGTTTCATTCGTCCTAGTACGTCTCCTGGGGTGCTCATGTTCTATTCGTAAAGAAGAAAGATGGAAGTATGCGACTTTGTATTGATTATCGGGAGTTGAATAATATCACCGTCATAAATAGGTACTCGTTGCCTCGCATTGATGACCTGTTTGACCAGTTGCAAGGTGCCAAATTCTTTTTAAAGATCGATCTTCATTTTGGATATCATCAGTTAAGGATTAAAACTGATGACATTCCAAAGACTGCTTTCAAAACTCGGTACGGGCATTACGAATTCCTAGTCATGTCTTTTAGATTGACTAATGCTCCTACTGCCTTCATAGATATGATGAACCGAGTATTCAAGGAATATTTGGATCATTTTGTGGTTATCTTTATTGATGACATCCTTATATACTCCAAAAGCCGTGAAGATCATGAGCAACACTTGAGACTGATACTCCAAAAGCTTCGTGAAAATAAGTTATATGCCAAGTTGAAGAAATGCGAGTTCTGGCTTGAGGAAGTAACATTCCTTGGGCACGTGATATCAAATTACGAAATATATGTTAGCCTAGCAAAGAATGAAGCAATACAAAGCTGAGAGCAACCTAAGTCAGTGACCGAAGTACGTAGCTTTCTGGGCTTAGCTGGTTATTATCGGAGATTCGTGGAAGGATTTTCTCGAATCTCTACTCCATTAACTCAGCTGACTCGAAAAGATACAAAATTTGGTTGGAGCGAAGAATGTGAGAAGAGTTTTTAAGAACTCAAGAGGAGACTCATTTCAGCACCTGTTCTGACAATACCATATGGTTCGGAGGGATTTGGCATCTACAGCGATGCTTCAGATAGAGGGTTAGGATGTGTTCTCATGCAACATAGGAAAGTCATAGTTTATGCCTCACGACAACTCAAAGAATATGAGAGAAATTATCCTACTCATGATCTAGAATTGGTAGCAGTCGTTTTCGCACTAAAGATCTAGAGACATTACTTATATGAGGAGAAGGTGGAGATCGATACGGATCATAAAAGTCTCAAATATTTCTTCACCACATGCGGCAACGACGTTGGCTCGAGTTGTTGAAAGATTACGACCATACCATTCAATACCATCCTGGAAAAGTGAATGCGGTAGCTAACGCGTTGAGTAGAAGATCATATACGGGTACGAGTGCGATATTGTCAAGGCAAAGGCCCATTTTGTATGACTTACAAAGGATGGAGATAGAGTTAAAGACTCCAGGGACCCTCGTGATGATGGCAAATATACGAGTAAAACTGACTTTAATTGATAAAGTTAAAGCTGCTTAAGCTACGGACCTGGAACTGATGCGTATGAGGAAGAAAGTACAAGAAGGTGTTATTCCGAAAGCAAGAATCGATGAAGAAGGAATACTTCGAGTCAACTCCAGACTTTGTGTTTCTAACGACCTTGATTTAAAGTGTAAAATCATGATGGAGGCACAGAACACACCATTTGCAATCCATCCTGGGAGTACCAAAATGTATCGTGATCTTCGACATATATTTTGGTGGAGCAATATGAAGAGAGAGATCGCAGAGTTTATCTTAAGGTGTTTAACTTATCAACGTGTCAAGGCAGATCATCAAGTGCCAAAAGGTTCATTGTAACCACTTGAATTTCTAGAATGAAAGTGGGAACACATTACCATGGATTTCGTTACTAGTCTTCCCAAGGTTTCTCAAGGCATAGATGCGATTTGGGTCATTGCCGATAGACTAACCAAGTCTGCTCATTTCTTACCTATACGAGAAACTTATTCACTTGAACGTCTTGCTCGTATATACATAAATGAGATTATAAGACTTCATGGTATGACAGTATCCATAGTTTCTGATCGAGACCCAAGATTCACTTCACGATTTTGGGTTAGTTTGCAAAAAAGCTATGGGCACGGATTTACGATTCAGTTCGGCATATCATCCTCAAACGGACGGGCAGTCGGAGAGGACTATTTAAACTCTTGAAGATCTATTAAGACTATGTGTCCTTGATTTCAAAGAAAGTTGGGACAAGTTCTTGCCAATGGTGGAATTCTCCTACAACAATAGTTATCAAGCAAGTATCGATATGGCTCCATTTGAGGAGTTGTATGGACGCAAGTGTCGTTCTCTAGCATGCTGGGACGAGGTGGGTGAAGCAACATTGTTATGACCGAAATTGGTACACATGACTACGAAAAAGATTCAAATGATCCGACAACGTATAAAGACCTCGCAAGATCGACAAAAGAGTTATGATTATCTTCATCGAAAGGACGTGGAATTCAATGTTGGAGATCATGTGTTGTTACGTGTTTCTCCATGGAAAGGAGTTACAAGATTTGAAAAGAGAGAAAAGCTCAATCCTTGATTCATTGGCCCATTTGAAATCCTTGATTGAGTAGGAACAGTAGCTTATAGACTCGCCTTACCTCCAAGTATGTCTCGTGTTCATAAAGTGTTTCATATATCTATGTTACGTAAATATGTGGAAGACCTGAACCACATTATTGAGTTAGGACCGAACGAGATAGCGGAAGATTTAACGTATGAAGATGTACCTATTAAAATTTTGGTTAAGAAGGAACATATTCTACGCTCCAAGATTATACCTCAAGTCAAAGTTTTGTGGATAAACCACGATATTGAGGAAAAAACCTGGGAGTTAGAATCTGAAATAAAATTAAGGTATCCTCACCTCTTCGTCATACCAGGTAGGTACACCAATTTTGAGGAAAAAATTTCATAAGAAGGCGAGGTTGTAAGACCCCAACTTTTATGAATAAAGATAATTTTTTTTCTAAATATCATTTTTGAATATTAAGGTGTGAATTTGTTATAATGTTATAGTTGTAGGTAATATTTACAAATTTTGCAAAGTAAGCAAGTTGTTATAAAATATTCGTTTGGTCGGGGAATATTCATTTTATCAGGGAATATTCGTACGATGGCACAGTCATTGGTGGACCCCACAACGAAATTACTGTCAGAGTTAGAAAATGACAGAAATATCTTTTTATAAAAATTACGGCGAAATTTTTACCGTTAACTATTGAAATACCCGGTGGTAAAAGTACAGTAATACGCGTAGTTGCATAATAGCACACGGTATTGATTATTGATGCTTACATTAGAAGTCATTCAGTTATACTCAATTATTACCACAATAATTACTGCATAGTATCTCACATTATTGATTCAATTATTGTCACAATATTTTTATATTATTAAATCAATAATTAAGACGACAAGGTTATTCATATTATTATTTGCATTATTGACAATATCTAGAAAGTTCTGTCAAGAAAAGGGGTTTGGTCACCTAATTGCGCGCCAATAAAAAAAAATCTTATCGGAAAGCCCCCTCTTTCCTGGGAATGATCTGGTTGTTAATTTTGCAAGTTATAATATTAATGATGAATAATTGTTATTCAAAAATGTGTTTTGTGAAGCCAAGTGAATTGAGATAAATAGAAGGGATTTTTATGAAGTATTTGTTGTAAATTTTGCTTATTATATGGAACCCCCACTTACCCATTTTTCAAAATAGTCGGGAAAAAGTTATCTCAGTTTTGTTATATATATATATATATATATATATATATATATATATATATATATATATATATATATATATATAAACAAGAAGGATCCTGTCCGGGAGTTTGGGCGCTGTTAAATTGCGGAATTTTTTTATTTTTTTATTTATTTGCTTCTTTTTTTTAAACTACTAAAAAAAGTTTAATACTTTATAGAACTGAATTTTTTACATAATACAGTATTTTGGGTATGATTTAGATACATATAACAAAACAGATCTGTACAGTCTGTACAGACCTGTTAGTTCCATAAAATATTAACTATTTTTTTTAGTTGTTTTAAAAAAAACAAAAAAAAATACATTTTAAGAAAATGCGGGAGTCCGGATAGGAACCGGACTCTATATATATATATATATATATATATATATATATATATATATACACACATACCATTTGGGGCGGAAGGAGAATTTAAAGGGAAGAAGAATAGATGCGCATACATACTTAATTTACTTAAAATAATAGTTTTATTGATAACTGAAACTATTTATAAGTGCATTGTAGAAAATAAAAGTGACTTACAATCAATTAACTAAGAACATTGAAGAAGTAGATGAAGAGAGAGAAGGGAGTCTAAAGATTTGTCTGAGAAGGAGCTCAGAGTCTTTCGAAGTCTCTCTAACTAAATGAGTTCAGAATCCTTTTATAGACTAAGGATTGAACGGTTACATGAATACTACAAAGTAAGAAACATATTACATTTACTAAAGTAAAAGTAAAAGTAAAAGCTAACTTTAGACCGAAATTGCACAAGAAACGGCTTTCGATGGAAAAGTAGGTGTAATCTTTTGACTTTGCGGCCGTGGGGCCTGGTGCATGTGCCTGAATACTACTTTTGGTGAAAAAGCAGGAGATTCTTTTGACTAAGACTGCCGGAGCAGGTGCATGCTGTATGAATCGGTGACTGAGAAGTCAGGCAAAGGGATCCTGAGCATCCTAAAGATTGATGGTGCCATAGGGGTCATTATCATCTTCGTTTTCATCATTTTGACTGGAATTGGTGTTTCTGGAATGAGAAGAAGCAGTTTCTGATGCATCAGCTTCTTCTTGTAACTGGTTAATTCTCTTATGAATAGCATCAACAAGATGTCTAAGTTCAGTCAAAGAACATTTATTGACATTGGTAATGTCAATGGGTTCAGGAGGAACAGCTAGACCTGGTTTTGTCACTTTTGACTTACTGGATGATGTTTTACTGGATGATCCCATAGCAGGGATCGTGCTGACTGGAAGGGCAGGGATAGGAGTAGGAGGAAATTCCTTTTGAACTTGACCAACAATCCTATCAACACCGAATTTATCCCACCACTTGATATAAAACTGACGGGAAATATACTCAATCGGAGAAACATCAGTATGAAACATCTGAGTAGAGGACGTCGGTGACTGAAAAGTGGTAACTTGACATGGAGTGAGAATGATGTACTGGCATTTAAGAATCCAAGGAATCTTATACTTACTGATGAATTGAAGGAAAACTGAGATTCCCTCAAACTTGGGATGATATTTATTGTGATTACTAAAATGATTGAGTTGAGCTTGGAGGAGATCCGGAAGAATCTCAAAGCAAGGACCAAACCTAGACCACCAAAGGGTGAACCAGAATGGGAACTGACTTTTGAATTTGTGGTCGAACTATAAAAACAACGAATGACTATAATCCTCATTTTGATGGAGGAAGATCTTATTCCATGCTTCAATATAATCAAAATAGCAATATGAGTTATTTTGACTAGAAAGCTGCCTAAGATCAGAAGGAGAACCTCCCCAATCTGAGAAATTAAGAATTTGTTTAATGTACAGGGAATGATAGAGGATCTTGTACTCACTATCTTTGGCGTAAATAGGCTTAATGAATACTGACTCGGTTTCAATGAGGATGTCCTTATAATACGCAAGGGATTTATAAGGAGCCCATGGAATGAAATGTCATCCAGTAGGGAAAACTGGGCAGTGAGCTTAATGGGGTCATCTTTGGGCTTCATGTGAAGTTCTAAATGGAACAAATGTTGTTCCCACTTTAGAAGGTACTCAGAAGCGGTATAACTGGGTTTTGAAGAGGTTGCCCTCGACTGATTACAATATGGATCAACTGGTTTAGGCTGACTGGCTAAGACAGAAGAAAAGGGCTTTGGAATTATTCCAAGAACCTGGAATTTGTTAACTGGGTTCGGTTGGGAAACCGGATTAATTGGGTGAGGAACAAGAGTTCCTTTTAACTGATTACTTGGGCCAGAAGGGCAGCCCGGACCACGAGAAGAAGGTCATCCTCGCACATTCATGTTGTAGATATTGTACCTGTGTTAATGAATTCACGTGTAAGAAAATCAGGAACTGAATTGTTACTTCCCTTAATATATTCAATATCAAAATCAAAGATGCTCAAAAGAGTATGCCATCTAGCAAACGAATGCTTAGATGGGATGTTCTCAACATCCTTTTCAAGAATAAATTTTGCTGACTCACAGTCTATTCTAACTTGAAATTTTTGATTCAATAAGTCACGTTGAAATTTATTAATACATAAAACAAGTGACAAAATTTCCTTTTTAATAGTACTGTAATTTAACTGCGCAGTATTCCATGCGCCGGAATGAAAATGGACAATTTGTTCTGGAGAAGTGGGGGTTAACTTCTGTTTGAGAATGCCACTGAATTCAATGTCAGAGGCATCAGTTTCAACTATTTTGAATGCTGAATCGTTTGAAATGCCAAGGCAAGGTAAGACCTTAACATATTTTTTGACTTGTTGGACGACAGAAGTATGAATGTCAGTCCAAAGAGGTGGATTAGATTGCAAACGCTGAAATAGAGGTTTGCAAATCTTCCTGAGATTCTGGTAGAACTTGCCAATATAATTGAGCGAGCCCAGAAATCTCTGTAGCTGTGTTTTATCGGTAATCTTATCTGGAAATCGGTCGGCAAATTGAATAGCTCTGTCAATAGGTCGAGTGAGTCCATGATAGAGGATTAGTCCGAGAAACCTGACTTCTGTCAGAAACAAGCTACACTTGGAAGGAGAAAGAACAAGACCATTGGTTTTAACCATTTTGAAGAACGAATTCAAATGCTTAATATGCTCTTCAATATTCTTAGAATAAACAAGGATGTCATCAATATAGACGATAATGAAATGACTGAAGGGATTCAAAATATTGTTAAGAATATTCTGAAATTCAGTGGGTGCATTTTTAAGACCAAATGACTGAACATTCCATTCGTAATGACCGAACGGAGTGGTGAATGTTGTTTTATACCTATCCTTAGGGTGGATGGCCACTTGCCAAAAACCGAATTTTTGGTCAAATTTACTGAAAATGGTGGATGAGCTTAACCTACTAAGGAGGTCTTCCTTATTGGGTAAAGGGTACCTATTCCACTCAAGGACTTTGTTTAAGGGTTTGTAATTGATAACTAGCCGTGGAACCCCTCTTTTTTTCTGCTTCATTATTAACATAGAAAGCAGGACAGGACCAAGGTGATTTGCTATGCCTAATTAAACCTTTACTAAGGAGATCATTAATTTCTGTTTGGAATAACTCCATCTGTTCATGACTCATTTGAATAGACCTAGCTTTAGTGCGAATTAAATATTCTTTAAATTCTTTAGCATAAGGTAATCTAACTATATGCTTCTTCCTATGCCAGAAAGCGTTGGGGGAATCAGAACACAAATTTTCTTTTAAATAATTTTTTAATTCAACTATTTTTTTTCTTGAACTCTATTACTCTTAAGCTGTTCTTCTACTTGTTTGTATTTAATTTCTTCCTTTAGAAAACTTAAATGAGTAACTTTGCTATTTAACATATTTAAAGACTTAGAAATCGATTCTTCTTGAATAAATATTAAATCTCTCTCTTTTGGTTTAATAAGGAATTTAAATGTTATCTTTTTTCCTAAATGTTCGCAAGTTAATCCTTTATTACTGGTAGTAAAAGGGTATAATAAATATATAAATGGTAACCCAAGGATGATCTTATCTGTAAGATTGCGAATTAAAACAAACGAAGTTTTAAAACACATGTTATCTTGACAGATATGAACTTTAGGCAATTTATATTTTATTTCCATTTGACTACCGTTGGCTGAATTGAGCTTTTCACTAGTCTTTTTATAATATCTAGTGGGGATAATACCTTCTTGAGTACAGTTCACGTCTGCACCAGTATCAACTAAGGTAGGGAGCTGTATTGAGAAAGTTTTATCAATAACTAAGTTAATGGAGATATACCATTTTTGAATGGTGATATCTTTAACTCTTTTAAGGGAGAGACCTTGAATGAAAAGATCAGCCCCTCATCCTTAATACCAGATGACTCAGGCATATCATGATCTTCTTCACTAGAAGAGGAATCATGAACCTAGAGATTAGATTCTTTATCTTTAATTTCTTTTCTTAAATTAGAGACATCTAATTTTAAATTAGAGATTTCTCTTTTGAGTTTATTAACTTCTTGATTTAATTCTGGGAGGGTGACTTCTCTAACTGGAGACTTGAATCTTTCAAGTATTTTATTAAGACTAAATATAGGCTTCTCTTTGGCTCTAAGAACCCTATCAGTAACTTTTTTATCTTTGGTGAATAAATCTTTTAGTTGCTTTGTGTATTGAATTTTTAATTCTGGATCAGTAATCTTACTAATTAAATCAATTAACAAAGAGCTTTCTTCTTCCTCTTTAGTAATTATGTTTAATTTTTTACAAAAGTTATTACTGCAATCATTAGCACATACTGTAACTTCATTATCACTATTTGATTCGTCGTTACAATTGCTGCTACTTGAAGTGTCTGGAATATCAGACGCTTCTTCATTACTGACATTGTTTTCAATTCTTATTAACTCTAACAAATGTTCAGTATCTTCAGTTGAGATATTCAACTAAACTAACTTCTGCTTAACTCTGCACTCACTCTTGTAGTGCCCCTTTTGCCCACAGTTGTGGCAAACAATTTTACTCTTATCAAACTTTTTTGATTTCTTGGTTGATTTATTACGGGATGACTTAGGTTTATTATAGTAAGTGTCTTGGTTACTATTTTTATTATTTTTGTCTTGATTATATTTTTTTTACGACGTTTATGACTTTTATGAGACTCAATATGTTTATGCATGTGCTTTCTTCTAGAGGGAGCAACATGGGGTAAACCATATTGTTCACAGAACGTATCTAACTCATACTTACCTTTATTCTTGTCTTTACTAGCTTGTTTAGCTAATTTGAAATCAATACACATTTTCAAACTAATTTTTTGAATATTACTTATTATATCACCGTAGGTTAAATTATCATAATCAATGTATCCTAAATTTTTACTTAACTCTTCTCGGACTTTATGAGCAAATAATGATGGTAAACCATTGACAAATTTTTCTTTCCAAAATGGTTTATTACTATCACTGCGCATCATAACTCGTGAAGTAAATACATCTTTGTACCACCTAAAATCACTTAGCGTGGGACAAGTGAGGTTACTTAACTGATCATGAATTCTCTTAGTGATGTTACTGGGAGTTCCAATGAAATGTTTAATAATTGTGAATATTAGTGTATTAACACCATCTGGCGGACCAATACCAGCATCTTCATCAAAGATGGGATTGTCGTCATCGTCTAATTGGATAGCATGAATAATTGATATTCTAGAGTCCTCTGTGAGATGTTTTTCCCACCAAGACCTGAGAATACCAGTAAATCCACTAGCTATTAATTCAACTATGTCTGGCTTAGACAGGTTGTTGAATTTGGTAATATAGCTATTAGCTATCATAAACATATGATTTAATTTATTAAGAATTTCTTGTTCACTAAATCCATCAATATTCCATTCATAAATCTTATTAGAAGAAACAGAGAACTGTTAATCTAGATTTCTCTCTTCGAATTGTAGATCCGGAGGAGTAGGTCTAGAATATCAATTCCTGGTATTACTTGTGTTATTAATAGTTAATTTATTTAGCTGATCATTTAGGTCTGAAACAACATCAGACTGACCAGAGGAACTATTGCTTTCATCATTAGATTCTACCTGATCAATAAGAGCTATAGTACCACTTGAACTGGCTTCAGTTTTGAGTTTTTTAAATAGCTTATCAATAGCATGGGTAAGTTCACTATCTTTTTTAGGTAAGCCTAATTTATGTCTATTTTCTGGTAATTTTATCAAAGATTGTTCAATCTTTGAATCGGGTTTTTTAATAGTGGTTTCTTCAAATTTTTCTTCAATCCTATCAAGTTGTCTACCAACAGTTGCTAGGTATTGATTACTAAAATTTAATTATTCAATAATTTTTTTATCATCCTTATTATTATCTGAAATTTTGAAAGGACTAGCAATGAATGAAGTATTTTTAACCGGAATGAGAATAGACTCTAAAGGAGGATGACTAGAAAAAGTTTTTGATTTATCTTCTCTAACCCATTGTGTTTTAGTAATAACATTACATTTACATTGATATTGTTCATACCAATCATAAAAAGTAATGTTTATCTGTTCATTTTTTATAAATATTTTCCATCTATTAACTATCTTATCCCGTTCTTTCTCAGTAGGGTGATTAGATCTAAATAAATGTCTTTTTTCTTTATTAGATTTGGAATTAAAAATTTTAACTAAATTATCCCAATCTAAAATGAAATCTCTTTTAATAACCCTTAATTGTTTATTAATAGGAGCATTAAAATCAGATTGAGTAGGATACTCAGAGGATGTCGGGGAAGAAGAACCTTCTTCTTCAACCTGATCATTTTGAGTATAGCATGGATGACTAGCTTGACCTTGATTAAGTATACCTTTTAATTTTATATCTTTAATAGAAGGGTTACTGAGTACTTCTGTATCTCTTCGAGTGTGAACTGAAGGTGCAGAAGAACTGGTAAACTCTTCTATGATAACTGGCCTTCTATTTCATTCAAAACTTATTTTGACCGCTCCATCGAAAAATTGTCTAATATTTTCAACATTTAATAAGTTATTGACAACAGGCTGTTGAGGTATTTCACTAGGTAAAGTCCATTGACTAGGCAGCGTAATGTCTTTCCAGAGGATTGTTCTCGGGATCTGAACATTAGCGTCACTAGTTGAACTTTGAATTAAGACCGTTTGATCTCTAGGACTTTTATTAAGAGCATGAACATTCAAGTTAGCTTTCATAGTCTTATAATAAATCCTGTAAATCAAAGCAAGGGGTTGAGATCCCTCAATCATATGAGTAATCTCACCAGCAGTTTTAATATTTAATGTTAAAGCTTTTAATAAATTATGATCACTAAGGCTTAGTGTGAAATCAGGAAAACAATTGAAATGAACTGGACCATTATGTAAACTTGATTCCATTATTCCAATAATACTGGGGTGATAATTCAAAAATCTAGCATCTCTAAGGAAGAGATAGATACATGAATTGATTCCTTTAATGTTAAGTGGTTTAACTGCAACTTGAACAAGACCTATATGAATAAAATTATAACCCTTTTTCCTATGTTTTTTAATAACATCAGGGGATAAAAGACTACAATTTTCATATTCTATATTAATTGCATAAACTTTTTCAACTGTCTTAACATTATAATCAGTTTTAAAATTATCTAAAAAGGTTGATTGATAAATCTCTCTGGGAGAAACTCTGGGAATGTTCCAATTATGGAGAACTTGACTAATGTTTTCATAACTATGTTATTCTTGGTTAACTATGTCTGGAACAGGAGGCAAAGCTGACCGGTTACTAACTGAAGAGCTTGATCTAAATAATCGACTCATCTTTACTAATTTCAAAAATAATTCTTAGCCATTATTCGTTCATTCATACCCTCTTACCCTTAAGACTCATACCTATGTTCATAAACCCGACACTGCTCACCTAAGAGACTTACAAAAGGTTTGTGGCGAACTAGGTGGACTACAGATAAGTTAGGTGACTTCAGAATAATGAAAAGAAGAAGGTTTTGAAAAAAGAAAGAGTAATTGATTAAAAAGATCTTACTCACCAATCAGAAACCTCAAACAACTTGGCTCTGATACATCTTAACCTAGATAAACTGTTTAAGGGAAGAAGGAAGTACGAAGAACTTCTTCTTCATCTTACTAGAAAAAGGAAGCAACAAGCTTCTTCTTTGGTAACTCTAGAGAGAAGGGGGAGAGAGGACCTCGGTGAGGCTGTAAGGAGAGACACCTTACAATTAAGCCTAAGTAACTCTAAACACTTCGAGTTACTTAAATAGAAAACTAAAAAGTAAATTACTGTTTAATAGCGGGATAAGTTTTGTTCAGAAAACTTAAACAGAAAAAGAAAAGATTAAGAAGACGACCGGTGAATCGATAAAGTAATCTCTTTCTTTTATTTATAAACAGTTGAGGAAGGGATTACATCTTAACCTAGATAAATTGTTTAAGGGAAGAAGGAAGTATGAATAACTTCTTCTTCATCTTACTAGAAGAAGGAAGCAACAAGCTTCTTCTTCGGTAACTCTAGAGAGAAAGGGGAGAAAGGACCTCGGTGAGGCTGTAAGGAGAGACGCCTTACAATTAAGCCTAAGCAACTCTAAACACTTTTAGTTACTTAAATAGAAAACTGAAAAGTAAATTACTGTTGAATCACGCAGAATTCACTATTACATTGACTGAAGTAAAAGTACAAAGTAAAAGTAAACGTAAGAAACATTTTACATTTACATTTTACATTTACAATGGTAAAAGTAAAAACATTTTACTAAAGTAAAAGCAAAAGTATTTTTGTTTTACTTTACTTTCAGCTGATTGTCAGTGATGCTGTCGTTGACTGCTTCCTGCTTTTGCCGAAAGCTGATGATGGCTGTGGGCCATCTCTGTTGACTGTTGAGGTCCGTCTTCTGCTGGTGCAGACGCCGGAGGGTCCTGTTGATCATCTTCTCAGATGGATCACCATCCCCATACTATTCCACCTTAAAATTTTTATCCAGGAAAATACTGACAATCAGCCGAAAGTAGAAAACAGTTTAAGTTTTCATCAAGAATATTCCCGCCCTACCAGTCAGAAGTACTCTCCTTTTAAGGTAAGTGATATTATTTTTGTTCAATATTTGTAAGAAATAATATTTTCTTCCATACTCTGTAGTATGTAAGTAATATTATTTCGTTTTAGATTCTAAATTCTACACTCATTTTGTTAAGTATTGCTTTTATACTCCGTGAAATTAGTAGAATAACCTTGAAATTTGCGCTTCATCTAGTATCTTTTCATGGAAATATTTTTCTGAGCATTCTTGATAAATTTTAATCTTTTCATGCCGGAGTACTATTCACGGGGGTACTATTCACTCAGGTAATATTCGCCCAGGGTATTATTCATGACAAAAATCGATTTTTTTTTGTCCAAATTATTTTTGATACAATATTATTCTTGAATTTTACTCCACAAAGTAGTATTATGTTGACAATTTGGAAATTATTGAATTTTGGATAAATTAAATTATAAATCTTTAAAATTTATTCTTGCTCTCATTTAATTAAATTCTTATATCATTGTCATCATCCTCATGCTTATATTGTGATGAAAGTCATCTTTGGCTCGTAGTGGATAGATGGACTGTTGATTGGTATGATTATGACCAGGGATTATTCGATATAATCATGACCTGTAATGTTACATATGATGTGGTAAAAGTCTTCATTGGCCCGTAGTGCATTGATGGACAGTTGTTGGCATGATTATGACTATTGGTGATAACACGAATATCCATGGCCCGCAGTGCATGGATAATTCAGTGATGTGGATTATTTATTGAGCTGAGTCTCAGCGATAAAATTGATGATAAACTTTTTAAATCATAGAAGATAATAGATATCATGCTCTACTTGACTCTTCTAATGGATTGCTTGTTTCGCTACAGTTAAACTTGTTATTTATTGTATTCTATGAGTTTAACACTGTTGAAGGCTAAAGATAATTTATTCTGAATTATCTTAGTCATAATATTTCTTATTAGGCTTGTTGAGATTACCTTTTTTCTTTCATTGTTCTCTTCAGGATATGAGAACGTAGCGAGGACTAGTCGGGGAATGGAGTGACGGTCTGAGATGGTGGCTGTAGTAGTCCTCACTATTTTATAAAATATTGTGATAATAATTGTAATGAGGACTCCATTTGAGTTTGGATATTGTCTAGAAGACAATATTCGTGTTAAAACTCTCAGCTATGTTTTGTCGTATTTTACACGACAGTTGTATAATTAAGTTTGTATTTGTATTTTATACCATGTATTTGATGACTCAGAATGAGTGATGTATACCTATTTTGGAGGCGTCACATATCTCATGAATAATCCCATAAAAAACAGACATGTGACTAGGTCTATTTAATCATAGAATTAATAGTGTTAGGATTATAATCTCATGAATTATAATCCTGTGATTTTAATTTTTGCAAATAAATATGGCCTAAGAGGAGTGTCAAAAAATAATCAAATACTAAATAATTTTATTTTTAACTTAAAAATATTTTGTCTACTTAAATATTGTGACGCCCCCAAAATAGGTAAACACAACCCAATCTGAGTCGCCAAATACATGGTACATAACTTAAATACAAACTTAATTTATACAACTGTCGTGCAAAATACTACAACACAATAGCTGAGTTTTAACATGAATATTGTCTCGTAGACAATATCCAAACTCAAATTAAATCCTACTTACAATTATTATCACACTATTTCATAGAATAGTGAGGACTACTATGGTAACCATCTTGAACCGTTACTGTAAGACCCCGAATTTTGTGAATAAAGATTAATTTTCTCAAAATATTTTTTAAGTATTATGGTGTGGATTTGATATAATGTTATAGTTGTGGGTAGTATTTATAAATTTTACAAAGTATGCAAGTTGTCATAAAATATTTGATTGGTCGGAGAATATTCGTTTGAACAGGGAATATTCGTACGACGGCACAATCATTGGTGAAGCCCACAACGGAAGTATTGTCGTAGATAGAAAATGACAGAATTATCTTTTTATAAAAATAACGGCAAAAGTGTTACCGTTAAAACTGTTGAACTACCCGATAGTAAAAGTACAGTAATACGCGTGGTTGCATAGTAGCACACGGTATTGATTATTGATGCTTATGTGAGAAGTCATTATACTCAATTGTTGCTACAGTAATTACTGCATAATATCTCTCATATTATTGTCACAGTATCATCTGTATAATATTTATTATTATTAAATCAATAATTGAGACGACAAAGTTATTCATATTATTATTTGTAATATTGACAATGTCTAGAAAGTTCTTTCAAGGAGAGGTTTGGTCACCTAATTGCGCGCTAATAGGGAGAAATTCTTATCGAAAATCCCCCTCTTTCCTGGGAATGATCTAGTTGTTAAATATTGTGAGTTATAATATTAATGATGAATAAGTTCGAGTTGATTAAAGATGAAATTAATATTTCCATTGTGTTGGGATTATTAGTGTTAGTGGAAATCGACATTTATTTCGATAATAATTGATTTCTGGAGGTTATATTGACCAATCGGGTAATTAATCGGATAAATGAGCAATTAATTGCTATTAGTTCACATGCATATAACTATTTGTTCACATGTGTGTACTATTGATTCACATGCATGTACTATTAGGGGAGGTGATGCAAGATTGATAATACTTGCATGACTAAATTAAAAATGAAGGTATAGATGAAGGTACTGTACTGTAATTATTTTTTTCATATGATTGTACTATTGATTCACATGATTGTACTATTGATTCACAAGATGTACTATTAGGGAAGGTGGTGCAAGTTTGATAATACTTGTAGTACTAAATTAAAAATGAAGGAAAAGATGAAGGTATTATACCGTAATATTTCGAGCCCCAAAATGTGAAATTATCGAAACAATATTTTTCTATAAATAGAAGCTCATATTTCTTTCATTCTCACCAATTCACTAAGACTCACAAGAGCAATTATAGAGCGAGAAGTTATAGAGGGAAAGAAGAAGAGTAGTCTGCTACTTCACTATTCCAGTATCCAGTCTTCTTCCAAGGTAAGGGATATTATGTTTTTCAGTATTCAGAAGGAATAATATTTTTTTCCATACTCTGTAATATGTGAGTAATATTATTTCGTCTCGTATTCCTGATTATACCCTCATGTTGTTAAAGTATTGCTTCTATACTCCATGAAATTAGTAGAATATCCTTGAAATTTGCGCTTCATCTAATATCGTTTTACAAGGATATTTTCTACACATTCTTGTTAAATTTTAAGCTTTTCATGCCGGAGTACTGTTCATGAGTAGTATTCATTTATACGGTACTATTCACGGGGTACTATTCACAAAGTACTATTCACGGGTACTATTCGTGAAGTACTATTCACGCGTACTATTCACAAAATACTATTCACGGGATACTATTCCCGAAGTACTATTCACTCGGGTACTATTCACCTGAAGTACTATTCATGACAAAAATTGATTTCTTTTCGGTTCAAATTATTTTTGATACAATATCATTCTTGAATTTTACTCCACAAAGCAGTATCATGTTGGCAATTTGAACATTATTAAATTTTGGATAAATTAAATTATAAATCTTTAAAAATTTATCCTTTGTTTCTTTTAATTGAACTCTTATATCATTGTCATCATCATCATGCTTATATTGTGATGAAAGTCATCTTTGGCTTACGTGCATAGATGGACTATTGATTGGTATGATTATGACCAGGGATCATTCGGTATAATTATGACCCGTAATGTTATAAATGATGTGGTAAAAGTCCTCATTGGCCTGTAGTGCATTGATGGACATTTGTTGGTATGATTATGACCAGGGATTATTCGGTATAATCATAACCATTGATGATTACATGAATATCATTGGCCCGTAGTGCAGGGATGATTCGATGATGTGGTTTATGTAATAAGCTAAGTCTCAGCGATAAAACTGTTGATAAACCTTTTAAATCATAGGAGATAGTAGATATTATGCTCTACTTAACTCTTCTAATGGATTGCTTGTTCCGCTGCAGTTAAACTTGATGTTTATTATATTTTATC
Source organism: Panax notoginseng (assembly GCA_016801055.1). Classification (NCBI taxonomy): domain Eukaryota; kingdom Viridiplantae; phylum Streptophyta; class Magnoliopsida; order Apiales; family Araliaceae; genus Panax; species Panax notoginseng. The sequence continues at coordinate 196,477,282 of CM029016.1, forward strand.
AGTTTCACACTATTGAAAGCTAACGATAATTTATTCTGCATTATCTTAGTCATAATATTTCTTACTGGGCTAGTTGAGCTCACCCTTTTGCTTTCATTGTTCTCTTCAGGAAATGAGAACGTAGCTGGGACTAGTCAGGGAACAGAGTGACGGTCCGAGATGGTGGCTATAGTAGTCCTCACTATTTTATGAAATAGTGTGATAATAAATATAATGAGGACTTCATTTGAGTTTGAATACTGTCAATGAGACAATATTCGTGTACAAACTCTAAGCTACGCTGTTGTCGTATTGTATAAAAGAAGTTTGTATTTGATTTATGTACCATGTATTTGACGACTCAAAATGGGTGATGTATACCTATTTTGGGGGCGTCACAGTTACTCCATTCTCCGACTAGTCCATGCTATATTCTCATTTTCTGAAGAGAACAATGAAAGAAACTAGCCCAGTAAAGAATATTATAACTAAGATATTATAGAACAAATTATCATTAGTCTTCAACATGGAAAAATATGATAGAATACAATAGACAACAAGTTTTAGATCAACAATTGCAGCAGAATAAATAATACCTTAGAAGAGTCAAGTAGAGCATGATATTTACTATCTTCTATGATTTAAAAGTTTATCATCAATTTTATCGCTGAGACTCAGCTAAATAAATAATCCACATCACTGAATTGTCCATGCACTACGGGCCAAGGATATTCATTATTATCACATCCACGAATCATCCATGCACTACGGGCCAAGGATATTCATATTATTATCAATGGTCATGATCATGTCAAACAACAATACATCTTTGCACCCTTGGCCGAAGAGAACGCATGGTCATGATCATACCAACAAATGTTCATCAATGCACCACGAGCCAATGAGGACTTTTACCACATCATTTGTAACATTACAGGTCATGATTATACCGATACATAATTTCTACTCATAATCATACCAATCAACAGTCCATCTATGCACTACGGGCCAAATATGACTTTCATCACAATATAAGCATGAGGATGATGACAATAATATAAGAATTCAATTAAATGAGATTAAGGATAAATATTAAAGATTTATAATTTAATTTATCCAGAATTCAATAATGTCCAAATTGTCAACATGATACTGCTTTGTGGAGTAAAATTCAAGAATAATATTGTATCAAAAATAATTTGGACCGAAAAGAAATTAATTTTTATCATGAATAATAGTACCCGAGTGAATAGTACCCCATGAATAGTATTTCAGGAATTGTACCCCGTGAATAGTACTCCAGCATGAAAAGATTAAAAATTATCAAAAATATTTAGAATAATATTTTCGTGAAAAGATACTAGATGAAGCGTAAATTTCAAGGATATTCAACTAATTTCAAATAGTATAGAAGCAATACTTAACAAAATAAGTATAGAATTCAGAATTTGAAACAAAATAATATTACTTACTGTGACAACCCCAAAATAGGTCCATTCCATCCAACCTATTCTGAGTCGCCAAATACATAGTACAGAAAACAACTACAACTTTATTACAATAATTGTCGTGCAAAATATAACAACACATATGTTGTGAGTTTGGATACAAATATATACCAAATGTGACTCATGTTCCAACCGTGGACATCACCTCACAATGACACCTTACATAAAGGTATAATCAAAAACTGTTTTAGAAATTAGAATCTTTGGAAAGTGCTCAAGGAAACCTTCGTACATGGGAGGCCATGCGTCTAGGTTATGATAGATATCATATGGCCACAGAATTATCCTTGGTTGACCCAATAGACCCCAAAGAAAAACGAGAAGATTACTATCATATTCTTCCCAATGGTGAGTCTTCTCTTGACATATCATTATCTCTACTGTCTTTAATTGAGAATTATACTTCAAACAAACACCAAGATTATATAGGTAGTGCTCGTATATATACTCAGTAAGTGGATGAGCACATCCCTGTCTTATGATGGCACGAGGTTGTATGTCATTAGACGTCTTGTATGATAGTGGCAAACCACCCTTCTAACGTTGGGTACACCTTACCCTATTGGATTCACCAAATAAAACTACTAAATGAACTTTTCTATACTGCTTCGGGAGAACATCCACAGTTAGAGACCACCGTTCTATTTCTCCGTTACCCTCGCTCGACCCAGCTATACTCTTATTACCTGAAAGGAATTGTGAAGCAAAAGGGTGAGCACAACTAGCTCAGTAAAGAATATCATGAATAAAGATAATTAAATTATCAATAGCCTTCATCAATAATAAATCAGAGATTTAGAACATATGATAAATGATAAAAACTTCAACCATAGTTGCAGCGGAACGAGCAATCCATTAGAAGAGTCAAATAGACTATAAAGTCTATTATCTTCTCCATGTTAAAAATTCACCAACAATGTTTTATCCCTGTAACATCAATCAACAATTCTGGTCCACAATCATATGAATAACTCAAAATCATAACTGTAGTTCTAAATTTCTCTTCTCATCCAGGACGAAGATAATTTTCATCACCTGAAACATCAAAGATAATGGTTACACCAAATCACATTTCCAGTTCGTAATCATACTAATAACTTTATCTTTGCACTACGGCCAAAGATATTCATTTGTATCACCAGTTGGTTATGTTTATCTCAACATCTGTTCATCTTTGCACTACTGGCCAAAGATATTCAACAACATGTCATCTTTGCACTACGGGCTAAAGATATTCATCAACAATTCATCTTTGCACTACAGGCCAAAGATATTCATCAATATTTCATCTTTGCACTACAGGCCAAAGATATTCCTCAACAGTTCATATTTGCACTACGGCCAAATATATTCATCAACAGTTCATATTTGCACTACAGGCCAAATATATTAATATCTCAAAGAAATATATAATCATTTATATAAATAATAATTATAACCATGTTGATCATTTCACCTTTGCACTTAAGCTGAAGATATTCAATTATAAATTCAATGGTCATGATCATACTAGTCATTAATTCAACTTTGCACTACTGGCCAAAGAGAACCCAAAGTCATGATCATACCAATAATCTATCCATCTTTACACTCAAGTGAAAGAGAATTTCAACATTAGGGTTATAAAAATGTTATATATGATAATAAAAATAATATGATCAACATATAGATTTAATCTCAAGAGTAATATTCATAAATCAACTATAATTTGATTAAAAAAAGGAAATCAATTTTATCGTGAATAGTAACTCGTGAATAGTAACTCATGAATAGTAACTCGTGAATAGTAACTCATGAATAGTAACTCTGACACAAAAAGGTAGAAATTTCACAATAAAATACATACCAATATTTCGGTATAATGATATTGAAAGAATAATATTTCTTAAGCTTATAAAAAATTTATTTTAATTGTTTACACTTTACTAAATAATGCATTTAATCATTCTAAAATGTCAAACTCATAAGATTTTATCACCAATTACAAAAACCCTCATCAAAAATCTGCATATATCTCATATAGGATTCTCAAGTCATAAAATCCTATTTTCCAATTTTCTTACTTCACAAAACATATTTAATTCATTTACTCATAACTAGACCATTTTCATGAAAAATACCAAATCAGTTCCAAAAATATTTCTTTTCTGAGATTTAGCATAATATAGTCCCATAGTGAACATATATTTTTTCTCAGAATTTTTAAAAGTCATTTACTATTTTTCATATGGCCAAAACAGCCGAATATTTAGACATTTATCAAAAATTGTACTTTTGTCCAAAAATTCTGAAATTTACAAAGTATACTTCTATCATATACATGTACTCCCAATAAAAATTTCATCAATTTTGGAGTTAACCACAAAGAATTATAAGCGGTTACTTTTAAAATAGTTTTTTCTTATAAAATTCATAACTCTCAATATATACATCCAAAAATCACCATTTTTGGACACAATCAAGAAAACTCATCAAAATATCATTTTAAATTTTTCTAAAATTTTTTGAAGGTCAGAAAAATTACGAAACTGGAAAATATAACAACCCTTAAAATCCCTTACTATCCCTTACCTCAAAAGAGCAGCACTTCTGACTGGATATCGGATATGACACTGAAAGAAACTTGCACTGATGAATAGCAACTCACCAAGTATCTAAATACTCACAAAATATACTCAATAATCTAGAGAGAGAAAGAGAGAAAACTTGTTTCTGGTGTGTTTTTCAATTCTAACTTAGCCCTCTATTTATAGGAAAATGTTAGCACGCCGAAGCAGACTTAACCTGTAACCTGATGGCTTTACCTGCTACTATTCCCACCCACCACATTTGAATAAAAATCTCAGCACATTTCTTCACCAACCAAGAGTGGGGCCCACCAATTCTAGAATTTTCTACCAAAATAATTAACTCCGAAAATTCAACAATTTCTGAACCAGTCATCTCGTAAAATTCATAACAAATCATACGTTCATTTTTAACGGTTCAAAATTTGTGGACATATACTCAACTTATATATGTATAACATATCCAAATATTACCACGATCCAACGGTCGGATTAAAAATTATAACCCTCGCAAAATATCTTAAAAACCCTAATTTGATTTTCAATACCTCCGTTCCGACAAAAATACAGATAAAACACCTCAACATTAACTCCTTCATTTTTAACCACAAAAATATATCCCTCATTTATATCCACATCAAATAAATATTTTCTTATCATATAGATCAATAATTAATTATTCACAAATAATATTACAGAATCACATTTATGACAACCAGGCCGTTCCCAGGAAAAAGGGGGCTTTCCGATAAGGATTTCTCCTTACTGGCGCGCAATTTGATGACCAAACCTCTCCTTAGACAGAACTTTCTAGACATTGTCAATAATGTTATCTAATAATATTATTCTAAATAATATGAATTATTGATCTGATAATGGAGATGATGTGCAGTGACAAGTATTGAGCAACAATAATATAAAATATTAACGCAACAATTATTGAATCAATAAAATAAAATATTGAACAGTAATTACTGTAACAATTATTGAGTAGTGTCTTCTTACGTAAGGATCAATAATTCAAAAATACTGTGCAATACCGTGTGCTACTGTGCAATAACACGTATTACTGTATTTTAACCACCGAGTATTCTAACAGTGTTAACGGTAACAACTACGCCGTTATTTGTAAAAACTCAAATTTGTCATTTTCTTCACCCGACAGTTATTCTGTTATGGGGCCCACAAATGACGGCACCGTCGTACGAATATTCCCCGACAGAAAGAATATTCTACGACCAAATGAATATTCTCCGACAATAATAAATATTTTATAACCACTTGTGTATTTTGAAAAAAAAAATCATATATCACCCTTAACTTTAACATTTATCAATTTAACTATTTACTGAATAGTAATTATAAGAAAAATTGAATACTTTTATTTCATAAAATTCGGGGTCTTACACTTACATACTATAGAGTATGGAAGAAAATATTATTTCATATGAATATTGAACAAAGATAATATCCGTTACGAATATTGAACGAAAATAAAATTCCTTACGAATACAAAAAATAATATCGTAAGCGAATATGAAATAAATAATACCCCTTACCTCAAAAGAAAAGTATTTCTGACTGGTATAGCAGAGATATTGTTGAAGAAAACTTATATTGTTTTCTACTCAAAGCTTCCTTAAACTCTAAAGAAATACGCTCAATATTATAGAAGAATAATTCTCTGATTCTGGTGTGATTTTTATTTCTAAACTAAGCATCCTATTTATAGGAGAATGGCAGGGGCACTGTTAAAAAAAAAATTCACGGACGCAACAATTGCAGAATTCACCGGCCGATTTCATCGAATTCACAGACGTCTAATTTTTAAAATAATAATATAATATCCAAGTAAAAAGAACTTATAATATATATATATATATATATATATATATATATATATATATATATATATATACAGAGCCGTTCAGAAACGTACCAAAGTCGCGGACTAAAGACGGACCAAGGAAAAAATGAGTAGAAAGCAAAAAAATTCACGGGTCAAAACCCCCTCCTTCTCTCTTACTCTTCCAATTCGTACAGATCGAAAACCCCTCCTTCTCTCTTACTCTTCCAATTCGTACAGAACAGAACCCATTTGAAATCCCTTTCTGCCATTCGAACCCATCTGAAAACCCTCTCTTCCATTATCGAATTTATCACTGTCGATTATCTCAAAGCCCCTTTCCCCGATTCTCATTCAAAGCGCAAAGCTGAAGCTAGATTCGTGAAGTCGCCGGACATAGAACAGAACAAAGCCCCTTTGAAGCTAGGGTTTGCAAATCGTAAGGTCAATGAGATTTTCTCTCCTAAAATTTCTTATATCACCAAACTTAGATAGTTTTAAACAGATTTTTTCTCAATATTTGTTTAATTAGAGTTGTTTATTGGATTGTGGCTGATAGTCTTGTATCTGTGTTTTTTTTTTTTGCATTTTGGGTGTTTGCTATGAAGTAAGTTAATGTAAATTTCCATTGTTCTCCTGTCCTATACCTTTGTTACTGCTAGGACGAATGGTCTTGTAGTTTTGTGGAAATAATTTATAAATTATTTTTATACATATCAAAAAAAAAATTTAGCCCAAATCATTTTGGAGTATTGTAATTATCTAAAAATAGTCACGGGACATAGCTAGTGTAATTTTATGGGATGCAGTGTGGTAAAAGAGAGTAATCAGCTTTGGAGCATTATACATAACTCAACTCCCCTGTTGAAATTTATACTTCAATATCCATATAAAATCTTAACCTATGTATGTTAGGTGTTTGTAAAAATGTCTCAATAAGGTTATTTTGATTAAAACATGAAAAATTAGTTTGTTTTCTCTATAAAATTGTTGAGGATATAATGAGTTATAGATTAACTCAATTGTTTATAATAACATGATTAATGGCTTTAGAAATCTAAATATCCTGATGCAGCGTTTGCCTTGCATAAGAAAATGACTGATGAAGGGATTCCATGTGCCTTGCAAACATACACTACTGTAATTGATACCTATTTACAGAGATGCTTGCAAAGGGTATTAAGCCAGATGTCTTTCTTGAGCTTTGAGTTTGTAAATTTAACCCTATCCTTTCGAGTTTCAAGAACAATTAAATTATTGGCTACGGTTTTTAATTGTCTATTGAAATTTGTTTGTACTAATATTGCAGTACCGATGAGCACAAATTCATCAGGGAGTTCATCACGCAGTTGCAAATGTGGAGTTCCTTCACATGTGAAGGTTTCATGGACCAAAACAAATCTCGGGAGACGATTTATTGGTTGTACAAATTATAAAACAATACCATGTAACTCGTTTGAATGGATTGATCCACCAATGTCACCGGGCTCAAGAATTGCTCAGTATTATCGCGAAAATAATGAATTGAAGTCTGAAATAGAAATTTTGAATAAAAGGATTAACGAGCTGACTATTGATATTGTCAATGCCAAAAATGACAAACCTATTGTAGAAAAGAAAAATCAAGAGCTGGTGGAAAAAATTGAGGAGATGACATTGAAGAATGAAAGACTGAAGAAAAAATTGGTGTACTCGATTTTTCTTTTTGCTTTCATGTTGTGGTTTTTGTTGTTTGTAATGTAGTTGTAGTTGTGTTGTAATGAAATTGTTTAATGTAATGAAATTACAAGTTGTAGTTGCTTTGTAATGAAACTATTGTAATGAAAGCTGTTGTTTGTAATCTAATGAATTGTCATCTTGCTATTTCAATTTAAAGCAATGGTGGTTCCTACAAAGAGGATGACTCTAATGTCTTTGCGCAGCTCCATGTCACATGTTTTTTTATTTAAGTTTGCTTCTGAATTTTAGTCATTTTATGTACAGTGGTTTGCTTATTAGAGATGATAAGTTCTAATATGTTACACTTCCATGTTACACAGTTACAACCTTGTTTTACAAGTTCCCAAACAAGCTGACCATGTATCGGATAAGAAGACTGGAAGTTATTAGGTACATAAACATATTAGCCAGTTATAACATGGGAGTTCCTAGGTACATGAACTATTGAGTAATCAGACTGCATAATGTAATCAGACTTGTAATACAAGACGAAATTCTAGAGTTTGCAGCACAATTGTTTTAAGGTGTTATTCAAATAAGCCATTGAACAATTTTTGAAATCTAACAATTTTTGGGTCACAAAGCAATGACTGCCAACAACAAATTACAAGGAAAAGTGGATCAGTGGATTAGTACAAGGTGTCCCTTAGCTTCTTTGGTGTATTGGTACATTCCAAGCAAAGCAATGTCATACAAAAGTAACAAAATACATAGTTTAATATCCAAAATCATCAAATTACATCCAAAATCACATCCAAAAGTTACATCAAAAATACATGATGTGTGGATGTAATGGCTTTATCTTCAGGACGAACAATAGGCATGTAATGGCTACACTGAAGAACATCTCCTCGACTGTTTACAATCTGAAAATATTTTCAAAGTCATTAAACTCGATGCCAAATAATGTAGAAATTCCAAGATACTGAACATAATGTAGTAATAATTGTTTTTCACATATTCAAATATGCAGAGCCCATAACTTGATACATCTACATTAAATTAAAATCAGATAACTTGCAAACAAGAAGTTGAAAAAAATTGCACAACATGGCAATCATACTGTTATCATAATTGCAGTCTACCATAGTCCACACATCATCACTTGCAGTCTACCATACTGTTATCAGATAACAAGAAGTTTATACATCATCACTTACATTAAAATTGCAAAAAACAATGATCTTACTTACTGTTATCATAATTGCAGTCTACCATAGTCTAATACAACCACTGTAAAACAAGCCCAACATGGCAACCATAACGAAATATATGAAAGATAAAATCTCATCCATCATTTCCACATAAAAGTTATAGTGATATTCCTAAAATGAAAAACAAAATGTTAGTTGAAAAATCTATAATGAAAATATCCTTTATAAGAGGATTTTTACAATCACCTAGAGATGAATAACTATCATTATCTACACTTGGGTTGGGAGTTGCACCGTCATGACAAGCTGAATACCTGCAACAAAAATGACATATAATAAGCATAATTAGATACAACTTCGAAATTATGAAAATAAATGCAAAATTTGCAAATTTCTTACCGATTTGTAAGCATGGGACAATTTCTTTTATCGTGTGTTTGGCCAACCAAACCACACCCATTACACTGTCTAGCTTTAGATTTTTTTGGTCTCCCTAATGCTTTCTCTTTCCCTCCCTTAAACCTTTTACCACAACCCTTTGCATGCACTTGACTCGGTTCGTTGTAGTAGTTGCTACCCCCACTCCCTGAAGCAACTACACTTGGAATTTGACTTCTTTCTATAGTATCAACAAAACTTGTACCACAACTAATCATTTGATTAATTTTATCATGTGCACCACTCATAGAATCAATATAGACCTTAGTTGCTTCTTTCCTAGTAAGGGCCTTGTCAACCATATCTAAGGCTAGTTGCATTAATTGACTCCGCTTCAGTAGATATGACCTGTTATCAGTTATCTCAATGCCACTACCATCAACGACTACCCCAGATTTAACTATTTTTGTCCATCTACTCAAAATGTATTGACTTGGCAATCTTTCATAATCATGCATTTTGTGCAAATATCCCAACACGTGTCTACAAGGAATTCTCATGCTCTCAAATTTTTTGCAAGTACATGAAGCAAAATCCTTAACCTTGTCATAATGAATTTGTCACAATGGATAATAACCGCCACTTTTTCTTGCAATGTTGTACACACAGTGATCTTCATCCTCATCTATAAGCTCAAATTTAAAAGTCAAGCTCTCCCACATCTCATCCTGAAATTTAAAAAATATTTCATGTGTATAGATATCAACCATATGCACCAAAAACTCGTGAAGCATTTTCATTTTAGGCTTCTCAATCATGTCTTTGTGATCCGCCAATAATTCTTCATGACGTTGACGCTCAAGTCCCCTACCAAACTGAATCATAAAATCCACCAATGAATTATTTTTTGAAACATATTTTTTGAAGAATGAGTAAGAGTTTTCAGCTCGTTGGCTACTTGACATTCCAGCCGAGAAAACATGATTCATATATGTCGGCACCCATTTAGCACAAATTTGATACATTGATTGTAGTCATTTGTTGTCATTTAACCCACTCTTCTCAACCAACTCTATCCATTTCAAATCAAACTCTTCCTTAATCTCTGATTTCTATATGCAATTTGAAAACTCTTCATAGTAAGCACTGTATTTAACTGAATCTATCTTCTCATAAAATTTAGTTAAAATGTGCCAACTACAATATCTATGAAATGTTGTTGGTAAAGTTTGTGAAATTGCATTTGTCATAGCAGGATCTTGATCAGTAATGATCATCTTAGGGGCATCAATTGACATGGCTTCCAAAAAATGGTTGAAAAGCCAAACAAATGAATTTATGGTCTCATTACTCAAGAATGCACATGCAAATATTATTATTTGACCATGATTATTAACCCCCATTAGTGGCACAAAAATTAATCCATACTGATTAGTGTTGTACGTTGTATCAAATATCACTACATCACCATAAAAATTGTAAGCCCGTCTAAAGGTTGAATCAGCCCAAAAATAATGAGTAATCATGTTCTCATCATTTGACTCAATTTTGAAATAAAATGATGGATTCTTTCCTTGTTCACCCATTAAAAACTCGTGTAACATATGTCCATCATGTCCTTTCATCTCATTGCGCTTATCTCTTTCGAGATTATACAAATCTCTTTGCGTACAACCAATATTCTCAAACCCCCCCGATTGCACTCCAAACAAATTGAATTGTTGATGCGATGGTATATTTACCATCTGAAGCTGTTGAGTCAGGGCCTTTTGTGCAGTTGATATATTGCGGTGAGATCGCAAAAAATGTGTTTTTCGTGGAGTTGTTAATGGGTGACAATAACCCTTAACAAATATACTAACAACATATAAGTCTGAATATGTCATCACAATATCAAGTTTTGCTTTACAACCCTCTTTAATTGATCTCCTGCGCCTTGTTGCCTCAATGTTCGCTATTGTTGTAGCATTCCCCTGTTTACAACAAACAAACTCTTTCCTTATGATCTCACTACTTCCCCTTCTCTTTTTTCAGACCAATTTTGAACACTAAAGCCACTCTCTTTTGCATATGCATTGTAGAAACTAAAAGCATCATCTATTGTTTGAAATTCTTGACCTATTTTTGGTTTCAGCTCTGGTGCTACTTGAGGATTATACAAATTATCTGAAAAATTAGGATCTAACTCAACATATTGTTCCTCATTTAGCCCACTCTCTAATTCAAAGTCTACATTCCCCCCTTCTTCCCGCTCTAAATTTTCTCCCATCCCATACTCTGCTTCAACGTTATCCATTTTGATTAAAACCTATAATAATCAAATTTGGTAATTAACTTTTCAGAATATGTTAAAATTGTGAAAACCACAACCAAAATATATTAAATAACTACAAGTTGTTATGTCAGTTAATGCCCCATTTAAAATCATACAGTATAACACAGGACTAGATTGACCCTGTTTGGTTTAACCCCTTGAAAACTGCAAATTTCATTTTCTTAATCATTTGGTTCATTTTAACATGCCTACTTGGATTTCATGAAACCCTTTTCAACTTGCAAAACACCAAAATAGGGTAAATTTTACCTTTTTGACTCATGGATACACAAAAGCACAAAACAGGGTAAATTTCCTTTTTTTTGTACCAAAACAACTTCCTGCCATAGATTTACATTTTCAAAAGCTTGGGCACACATAAGTTTAAAAACCACATTATTTTTAAATTTCATTACAAAATGGAAGCAGTGTTACCTCGTCTGCTTCAGGATCAAAATGATGATTTTTTGTTTCTATGATGTAAACCCTAGCTTCAAACCGACAATTGAAAGGGGCTTTCAGAGAGAATCGGGGAAAGGGGTTTAGAGAATGCAGAATTTCATATGGGAAGAGAGAATCAAAAGATTGGGAATAGCAGAGGGAGTCTCAGGAATGTGAAGTTGCTCTCGCGTTTCTTTTTTGTGAGAGAAAGTCTTCTGAACGCTTTGAGAGAGAGAGGGAAGAGTGAGAGAGGTACTTCTTTCTTTTTTGTGACCCATTTCTATTTTCCCCTTTTTTGACCCGCGTATTTCTTTTTTCCTTTAGTCCGTTTGCTAGTCCGTCAAATGAGTCCGCGGTAGATCCGGGCTCTATATGTATATATATAAATATACGGCATCCTATATATATATATATATATATATATATATATATATATGTAGGGATTTTGGCATAAAAATGCAGCGAAAAATAAGAATATAAAGCCAAATCCGAAACCCTAAACAGGATCCATGTGAAACATACATTAATTCAGTGTTTAAGAGATTATACCGTTTATGAAAAAGCCTCTGAAACGGTTCGAATCTCCAACGCAATCCCTCGCAAAACTACGTCTCTATGGTATCCACACGAACGCATGCAAACCGTCGCACGATTCTGCAATAAAGGGAGCTGCGGTACTAGCCACCAAAGGAATAGGTTTTTTGAATTTTTCTCTAGTCTCTCTCTAAGAGCGGCTAGGGTTTGTGAGGTTATGATTGTTAACCCTAAAATGACTGCTACATATCATATATATAGCAGTTAAAAAGGGATTAATCAAAAACCCTTTTAAAATTCGAATTTATATATATATATATATATATATATATATATATATATATATATATATCTTAATTAAGTCTTACTTAATTAATATATCCATATATAAATTATCCTATTAATTTAAATTCTATCAATCATATTGACATATTTAAATCTTTACAATTTAAATTAATTCCCTTTTAATTACGTTCTTTGTGTGTGACCCTATAGGTTATTATTATGTTGGCAATAATTTTAAAATCCTATTATAAACAGTGAGCGGCATCTAGTAATGCATCACTGCTACCCAAGTAATAATAAGATCAATGATTCGATGCAACCTTTTCGTGACCAATGTTTCAATGCAATTTAATCCTTTTAACCTTAATATCCTAGATTAAACATGAGTCATGGAATGTGTCATACTCTTCATAATTTAATCTGAGTTTTTCTTTATCAATGAGTAGACTATATGAAACAAATCACTATTTGATTATGGCCATGCATTTTATAGTCCTACTCAATCAAGAGGCCTATGGATATCACCCCTAACACATAGGAGGGTTAAATTCCATCTACATCACTCATATTCCTCACACGATTCATGATGTACCCAATAATCACCTTTATAGTCCACCCTATTAAAGGTGACATTTGAAGATATCAAAGTATATAAATTCCGTGAAGAAATATAGTGATTTCAGGTCGGAGGACCATTACATCATTGTCACTATGAGAATTGCTAATGACACTTCGCATAATGCTCCACATAGAATTCTCATGGTGGGTCTGTCCAGTACATCATTCTCTTAACATATACCTATGCATTGACTTAATATCTCATATATTTATGACCAATGAGATTTGGTCATCAGTCAATCCACATACAAGTCTTAATGCATCATTGTTATCCCTACTCGACTAGGGACATTTAAGAACAATGATACTAATTGTAATTATATAATCTCATGTTTAAGTCACATACTTGAAACTATATAATTTGTATCACTATTCTAAAGATTTTTTTTTATTATGTTAACATTTATATAACGCAGTAAATAAAACCATAATAAAATCATTCATTTATTCAATCAAATATAATATCAAAACGTTAAGAAATTATATCAAATAATTAGCTTCTAGGGCATAAATTCTAACAATATATAGATAACTTTCTACCGACGATTTTGAAAATTGAGTAAGTAGGGGTCCATATAATAAGCCAAATTTACAACAAATACTTCATAAAAATCCCCTCTATTTATCTCAATTAACTTGGATTCACAAAACATATTTTTAATAACATTCATCATTAATATTATAACTCACAATATTAACAACCAGATCATCCCCAGGAAAGAAGAGGCTTTCCGATAAAGATTTCTCCCTATTGGCACGCAATTAGGTGACCAAACCCCTTTTCTCGACAGAACTTTCTAGACATCGTCAATAATGTAAATAATAATATGAATAACTTTAGCGTCTCAATTATTGATTTAATAATATAAAATATTGTGACAATAATTGAATCAATAACGTGAGATACTATTCAGCAATTACTATGGTAATAATTGAATAAAATTGAGTGACTTCTCACGTAAGCATCAATAATCAATACCGTATGCTACTATGCAACCACGCGTATTACTGTACTTTTATAACTGAGTAATTCAATAGTTAACGGTACAACTTTCGCCGTTATTTTTATAAAAGTTATTTCTGTCGTTTTCTTACTCCGACAGTAATTTCGTTGTGGGGTCCACCAATGATTGTGTAATCGTACGAATATTCCCTGATAAAACGAATATTCCCCGACCAATCGAATATTTTATAACAACTTGCTTACTTTGCAAAATTTATAAATATTACCCACAACTATAACATTATATTAAATTCACACCATAATATTCAAAATGATATTTCGAAAAAAATTAATTTTTTATTCATAAAAGTTGGGATCTTACAAACATTCCTCTAAACAAACTCTAATTATATCACAAGTGTTTGTTGTTTGCAAGTCAAAACTCATTTAAAAATTTTATTTGTCTATCAACGATTTATTTTACATATAATTTATTTAACTCATAAATATAATGTTTCATACTCAAATATAACGTATCAAAAATAATACTTCCTCCGTTCCAAAGTATGTAACTATTATTGACGTTTTAAAATTAATTTAAAATATTTTCAAACTTAAAATTGAGATGATTCATTAAAAATTATGAAATAATAAAATTTACAATGAATAATATTTTTTAAATAGTTTATAATATTTATTATTGTATTTATTAAAATTAAAAGAATCTATGTCAATTATGAATTTAAAATTTTTTAAAATTAATTTTAAAAATCAATAATGATCAAATAATATAAAAATGAGAGTGATTCATTTGAAAATTCAAACACTATAAACGGCAGCCTAGCTGAAAAAAGCTTCACAAATAGAACGGGATAAATTAACTTTTGGTACCTGTACTGGGACACAACTTACAATTTGGTACCCGAAGTGAAAAAGTTACAAACTGGTGATTGTACTCAAAAAATATTACACTCCATTAAACAGTAAGGACACGACTTACAATTTGGTATCCGAAGTAAAAAAAGTTACAAACTGGTGATTGTACTCGAAAAATGTTACACTCCATTAAACAGTAAGGTTTCATCTTTATTCTGTTTGAAAATTAGGGTTCTCTTCATTCTGTTTGAAAATTAGGGTTCTCTTCTTCTGTCCTTCTTCTTCTCCCATTCTTCTTGTCTCGATTCTCCATTGATTACTGGTTCCCATATATTTATTAAAGGGTTTTCATTGTTTAGTTAAAAGGATGAGCTCGTCTTGGAGTGGAATCGTAAATGAAATCGGGAAAGAAGATTGTAGTTCATGCAACAAAAATGAATGAATTACACCAGAGTTCCCAAACCGGTGTCACTGTGGAGCAATTGTGCGAATGTGGGAGACAAGAAAAGATTGAACAAAATATCGAGGATCTTTTTCGCGTCTACTTCGCTTCTCTCTCTGTATGTTTGTCTCTCCCGTTGGATCAATTTTAACGATTATTTAAAAATTGGAAAGTACAAGCACCAGATTATAATATTTTCCGGGTACAATCACTAGTTTGTAACTTTTTTCACTTCGGGTACCAAATTATAAGTCATATCCCTACTGTTTAACGGAGTGTAATATTTTTCGAGTACAATCACAAGTTTGTAACTTTTTTCACTTCGGGTACCAAACTGTAAGTCGTGTTCCAGTACAGGTACCAAAAGTTTATTTATCCCCAAATAGAACACATCAATTGGCTCACGTTTTATAAAATGCAGCACATACAGATGATGACAATAATGTTATTATCATATAAAAAAGGTCACATAATATTCACACACTGTAAGACCCCAAATTATTAATAAATAAAATTTAAATTCCCTCTATTTATTATTTTGAAATAGTAAGTGTTAAATTGATTAATGAGGTTAGTTATGGGTAAAATGCGCAAATATTTCAAATAAGCAGGTGGTTATAAAATATTCATTGTTGTCGGGGAATATCCGTTTGGTCGTGGAATATTCTTCCTGTCGGGGAATATTCGTACGACGGCGCAGTCTTTTGTGGGCCCCATAACGGAAAGCGATTGGATGAAGAAAACGACAAGTATATGTTGTTTATTAATAACGGCGTAGTTGTTACCGTTAATACTGTTAAAATACCCGGTGGTTAAAAATACAGTAATAACGCGTGGTTGCACAGTAGCACACGGATTGCACAGTATAGTTGAATTATTGATTCGTACGTAAGAAGGCAATACTCAATAATTGTTACAGTAATTACTGTTCAATATTTTATTTTATTGGTTCAATAATTGCTGCATTGATATTTCATATTATTGTTGTTTCAATAATTGTTACTGCACAGTATTTCCCATTATCAGATCAATAATTCATATTATTTGAATAATATTATCAGATAACATTATTGGCAATGTCTAGAAAGTTCTGTCTAAGGAGAGGTTTGGTCACCTAATTGCGCGCCAGTAAGGAGAAATCCTTATTGGAAAGCCCCCTCTTTCCTGGGAATGGCCTGGTTGTCATAAATGTGATTCTGTAATATTATTTGTGAATAATTAATTATTGATTCATATGATAAGGAAATATTTATTTTATGTGGATATAAATGATGGATATATTTATTTTTATGTGGATAAAAATGAAAGAATTAAAGCTGAGGTGTTTTATCAGTATTTTATCGATGTGGAGGTATTAAAAATCATCCGTTTGTAGATTTCGGATATTTTTTTTGGAATTTAGAAAAACTCAAAGCTACAAAGTTGTAGAGAATTCGATTTCAGTCAGAATGGACATAAAATTCGTATTTTTCTGATAAACGGTCTATTTTCTATGAATTACGGAAGTTTCAGAAAATAAAATAATTTTTATTAAATTATGGGTGGGACCCACTTTTTGGTTGGTGGTGAATATGCATGTGGGCTGCTGGAAAATTCAGATTTTGCATGCCTTGATAGTCATGGTCTTAGCATACGTAAAGAAAATAAAATAAAATAATATATTTTATTATTTTAGTCTCCTATGGCGTTCTAACATTTTCCTATAAATAGAGGGCTAAGTTAGAATTGAAAATCACACCAGAAACAAAGTTTTCTTTCTTTCTCTCTCTATATTATCGAGCGTATTCTTGTGAGTATACTTTGAGTGTTGCTATACGGTGCGAGTTTCTGTCAGCACTATACCCGAAATTCAGTCAGAAGTACGATTATTTTGAGGTAAGGGATGTTATTTTATTCAAAAATGATATTATTTCTTCAATATCATTATGCCGAAATATTGGTTGGAAATTTTTATCAAATTTGGAACTTTTCACGTCGGGGTTACTATTCACGAGTTACTATTCACGAGTTACTATTCACCGAAAAATAAAATTTTCTTCTTTTCGTCCAAAATATCTATTCTGGGTACTAGCTTTGATTGTATCCATGTTTTGATCATTCTTGAATTCTACTTCACTATGAATAATTATAAGGTATTTTTGGACATGGATAAATCGAAATACGAATCCTTAATATTTGTTATTTTGTTTCACTGGATTCGTTTTCTTTAAGATATTTTTCATCATCCTCAGTCCTAAATGATTATATTACTGAATATCTTTGGCCCGTAGTGCAAAGATGAATGATTAACTGATGAATATCTTTGGCCCGTAGTGCAAAGATGAACAGGTGTTGAGATGAACATGACCGACTGGTGATACAAATGAATATCTTTGGCCTGTAGTGCAAAGATGAAAATTTGATTAAAGATGGTTATTGATTGCTGTTACAGGGATAAAATATTGATGATGGACTTTTAAATCTTAGAAGATAGTAGAACTCATTCTCTACTTGACTCTTCTAATGGTTTGCTGTTTCCGCTGCAGTTATTGATTTAAAACTTGTTGTCTATTGTATTCTATTAGATTTTTCCCTGTTGAAGACTAACGATAATTTGTTCTGTATTATCTTAGTCATAATATTCTTTACTGGGCTAGTTGAGCTCACCCTTTTCCTTTTTGTTCCATTTTTCTCAGGAGGCGAGAATGTAGCGAGTACTAGTCGGGGTATGGAATGATGGTTCTAGAAGTTACTTTAGTAGTCCTCGCCATTTTTATGAAATAATGTATCAATAATTGTAATGAGGACTTATTTGAGTGTGGATATTGTCTAAATGACAATATTTGTATTTAAACTCACAGTTCTTGTGTTGTAATAATAAAGATGTAGTTGTTTCTGTACCATGTATTTTGGCGACTCAGAATGGGTGTTGTATACCTATTTTGGGGGCATCACAGTTGGTATCAGAGCTTAGGGATATGATCTCTGGCGGAGATCGGGGAATAAAACTAGGAGGGGAGAGACGAATAAATCCTTCGCTAGTATGTCCTACCTAAGCTTATTTATTGGTCAGTCATAATATAGGGGTATTATGTGATTTGTTAATTTATTTAATTAACCTTTGTTTTATGGCAGTATTTGAGAATGTCGACTGAGAATGTTAACAGTGGAGTAAATGAGACCGTGGAGACACCGGTGCTTACCAACGAGGAGAACGTGCAACAGGCTGGCAATGTTCCTCCTGTGAACAACACCAATGAGCAGATGATGAATGATGGAATGTTTATAAGTTTTTTGCAATTCATGCAAAACCAGACGAGGGAGACTCGTGTTCAAAATACAGGAGGAAATGATAGCAATTCATGGTTTGTCACAGCCAAACAGTTCAAAGAATTGGGACCACCAGAATTTAAGGGAAAGCCGGATCCGATCATGGCGGAAACATGGGTCAAGCAAATTACCAAGATATTCGATGTCTTGGGATGCACGGAGGAACAGAAGGTTCCATTCGCCACCTTTATGTTCCGTGGCGAGGCAGATTACTGGTGGGAGTCTGTGAAGCGTACCCATCCAACCGCACTCAGCATGTCTTGGGAGACATTTCAGAAACTGTTCAATGACAAGTACTTTCCTGAAAGTATTCGTCATATGAAGAAGGTAGAGTTTATTAGACTGGAGCAGAATAACATGACGGTGTCTCAGTACGAGGCGAGGTTTACAGAGTTGTCCAGGTTTGCACCTCATTTGGTGGAGAATGAGGAACGTATGACGAGGATGTTTTTGAGAGGTTTGAAACCTGGCATACGTCAATATCTCATTTCTCATAAATTTTCTCTCTATTCAGATGTTCTCAACAGGGCTCAATTATTAGAGCGAGATAATGAGTACGGTCAACTGAGGGACCACAACCAGGATCATATCGGTGACAGCAGTCATCAGAACAATGATAACCAGCGGAGAAAGAAAAATACAGACAAGAACGGTAACCACTCTAGTGGTAATCGTGGCTATGAAAATAGAAGAAACGAGTCGGGAGGAGATTTTAAAAAGAGGAGATTCAACAATGACAATACGAAGACGTCAGCACCAGCAGCAACTGGTTCTAAGGGAGGAGAACGACCACCGATTATATGCTATAAGTGCGGAAAAGAAGGACATATCAGCCCAAACTGCCCACAACAGTTTAAGGTATGTTATAATTGTGGAAAGGAAGGACATATCACTCGAGATTGCACTATAGCAAAACCAAGTCCAGCGGGGATGGTGACTCAAAAAGCTATCCCAGAAAAGATAAAGTCAACGGTTCCTAGAAGAGCGTTTGTCGTGACTAGTCAACATGCGAGGAACCCAAACGAGGTGATCACGGGTAAGCTAATCATAAATTCATGCGAAGTTTATACCTTATTAGATACCGGTTCTACCCATTCTTTTATCTCTCCTGCTTGTGCTCAACGTTTAAACTTGACTCCGGAGAAGTTAGACTTTGATTTATCTGTGGAGACTCTGTAACGACCCCAAAATAGGTCCATTCTATCCAACCCATTCTGAGTCGCCAAATACATGGTACAGAAAATAACTATAACTTTATTATCACAATTGTCGTGCAAAATACAACAATAGATATGCCGTGAGTTTGGATACAAATATATACCAAATGTGACATTGGACACCATCATGTGTCAGCACCTCACAAAGGTACCTTACATAAAGGTACAGTCAAAAACTGTTTTAGAAATTAGAATCTTTGGGAAGTACTCAAGAAAACCTTCGTACATGGGAGGCCATGCGTCTAGGTTATGATAGATATCATATGGCCACAGAATTATTCTTGGTTGACCCAATAGACCCCAAAGAAAAACGAGAAGATTACTATCATATTCTTCCCAATTGTGAGTCTTCTCTTGACATATCATTATCTCTACTGTCTCTAATTGAGAATTATGCTTCAAACAAACACCAAGATTATATAGGTAGTGCTCGTATATATACTCAGTAAGTGGATGAGCACATCCCTGTCTTATGATGACACGAGGTTGTATGTCGTTAGACATCTTGTATGATAGTGGCAAACCACCCTTCCAACGTTGGGTACACCTTACCCTATTGGATTCACCAAATCAAACTACTAAATGAACTTTTCTATACTGCTTCGGGAGAACATCCACAGCTAGAGACCACCGTTCTATTTCCCCGTTACCCCCGCTCGACCCAGCTACACTCTTATTACCTGAAAGGAATTGTGAAGCAAAAGGGTGAGCACAACTAGCTCAGTAAAGAATATCATGACTAAAGATAATTAAATTATCAATAGCCTTCATCAATAATAAATCAGAGATTTAAAACATATGGTAAATGATAAAAATTTCAACCATAGTTGCAGCGGAACGAGCAATCCATTAGAAGAGTCAAATAGACTATAAAGTCTATTATCTTCTCCATGTTAAAAATCCACCAACAATGTTTTATCCCTGTAACATCAATCAACAGTTCCTTTCCACAATCATATGAATAACTCATAATCATAATTGTGATTCTAAATTTTTCTTCGCACCCAGGACGAAGAATATTTTCATCACATATCTTTACCTGAAACATCAAAGATCATGGTTATACCAAATCACAGTTCCTGTTCATAATCATACTAATAAATCCATCTTTGCACTACGACCAAAGATATTCAACAACAGTTCATCTTTGCACTACAGGCCAAAGATATTCATCAACAGACCATCTTTGCACTACAGGCCAAAGATATTCAACAACAGTTCATCTTTGCACTACAGGCCAAAGATATTCATCAATAATTCATCTTTGCACTACGGCCAAAGATATTCATCAACAATTCATCTTTACACTACAGGCCAAAGATATTCTTCAACAGTTCATATTTGCACTACAGGTCAAATATATTCATCAACAGTTCATATTTGCACTACAGGCCAAATATATTAATATCTCAAAGAAATATATAATCATTTCAGAATTTATATAAACAATAATTATAACCATGTTGATCATTTCACCTTTGCACTTAAGCTAAAGATATTCAATTATAAATTCAATGGTCATGATCATACCAGTCAACAATTCAACTTTGCACTACTGGCCAAAGAGAACCCATAGTCGTGATCATACCAATAATTTACCCATCTTTACACTCAAGCGAAAGAGAATTTCAACATTAAGATTATAAAAATGTTATATATGATTATAAAAATAATATGGTCAAAACATGGATTTAATTTCAAGAGCAATATTCATAAATCAACTATAATTTGGTTAGAAAAAGAAACCAATTTTGTCGTGAATAGTAACTCGTGAATAGTAACTTATGAATAGTAACTCATGAATAGTAATCCCGACAAAAAAAGATAGAAATTCTACAATAAAATTCATACCAATATTTTGGTATAATGATATTGAAAGAATAACATTTCTTAAGCTTATAAACAATTTATTTTAATTGTTTACACTTTACTAAATAATGCATTTAATCATCTTAAAATGTCAAACTCATAATATTTCATCACCAATAACCAAAAACCCTCATCAAAAATCTGCATATACCTCATATAGGATTCTCAAGCCATAAAATTCTATTTTCCAATTTTCTTTCCTCACAAAACATATTTAATTCATTTACTCATAACTAGACCATTTTCATAAAAAATACCAAATCAGTTTCAAAAATATTTCTTTTCTGGGATTTAGCATAATATAGTCCCATAGTGAACATATATTTTTCTCAGAATTTTTAAAAGTCATTTACTATTTTTCATATGGCCAAAATAGCCGAATATTTAGACATTTATCAAAAATTATACTTTTGTCCAAAAATTCTGAAATTTACAGAGTATACTTCTATCATACACATGTACTCCCAATAAAAATTTCATCAATTTTGGAGTTAACCACAAGGAATTATAAGCGGTTACTTTTAAAATAGTCTTTTCTCATAAAATTCATAACTCTCAATCTATACATCCAAAAATCACCATTTTTGGACACAATCAAGAAAACTCATCAAAATATCATTTTGAATTTTTTCAAAATTTTTGAAGATCAGGAAAATTACGAAACTGAAAATCATAACAACCCTTAAAATCCATTACTATCCCTTACCTCAAAAGAGCAGTACTTCTGACTGGATATCGGATATGATGCTGAAGGAAACTTGCACTAATGAATAGCAACTCACCAAGTATCTGAAAACTCACAAAATATACTTCATAATATAGAGAGAGAAAGAGAGAAAGCTTATGTTTCTGGTGTGATTTTCAATTCTAACTTAGCCATCTATTTATAGAAAAATTTTGGTAGGTTTGACCTGCAACCTGATGGCTGTACCTGCTACTATTCCCACCCACCACATTTGAAATATAATTCAGCACATTTTTTCACCAACCACAAGTGGGGCCCACCAATTCTAGAATTTTCCACCAAAAATAATTTATAACCTGATTTCTGAATCAGCCACCTCTTAAAATTCATAACAAATCATACGTTCATTTTTAACGGTTCAAAATTTGTGGACATATACTTAACTTATATATGTATAACATATCCAAAAATTACCATGATCCAACGGTCGGATTAAAAATTATAATCCCCGCAAAATATCTCAAAAACCCTGATTTTTAATACCTCCATTCCGACAAAAATACTGATAAAAACCTCAACATTAACTCTTTCATTTTTAACCACAAAAATATATTCCTAATTTATATCCACATAAAATAAATATTTCCTTATCATATGAATCAATAATTAATTATTCACAAATAATATTACAGAATCACATTTATGACAACCAGGCCGTTCCCAGGAAAGAGGGGGCTTTCCAATAAGAATTTCTCCTTACTGGCGCGCAATTGGATGACCAAACCTCTCCTTAGACAGAACTTTCTAGACATTGACAATAATGTTATCTAATAATATTATTCAAATAATATGAATTATTGATCTGATAATAGAAAATACTGTGCAGCAACAATTATTGAACAACAATAATACAAAATTTCAACGTAGCAATTATTGAATCAATAAAATAAAATATTGAACAGTAATTACTGTAACAATTATTGAGTAGTGCCTTCTTACGTAAGAATCAATAATTTCAAAAATACTATGCAATACCGTGTGCTACTGTGCAATAACGCGTATTACTGTATTTTAACCACCGGGTATTCCAACAGTGTTAACGGTAACAACTACGCCGTTATTTGTAAAAACTCAAATTTGTCGTTTTTCCTTCACCCGACAGTTATTCGTTATGGGGCCCACAAATAGTTGTGCCGTCGTACGAATATTCTCCGACAGAAAGAATATTCTACGACCAAACGAATATTCCCCGACAACAATGATTATTTTATAACCACTTGCTTATTTTGAAAAAAAATTCATATTTCACCCATAACTGTAAACTTTTATCAATTTAACTATTTACTGAATAGTAATTATAAGAAAAATTGCATACTTTTATTTCATAAAATTCGGGGTCTTACAATCTCCCCTCCTTATGAAATTTCGTCCCCGAAATTTACGTACCTGGTATTTCGAAGAGTTGAGAATACCTTGCTTCCATTTCAGATTCTATCTCTCAGATCATCATGATTTCTCCATTGCTCTTCTCCCATGATAACTTCATTTGGGTTCCTCATTTGTTGGGAAGTCATGACAACCGCCATCCCTCGAACTACTCGGCTTTGACTTGTCTGGAGCAGCATTTGGCGTCATCATTACCGTTGGAATATACCTTTCTATAGGACATATTCCTCCCTTAACTGCCTCTTCGTACTTCTCATTCATGATCTGAATCATCAATCTTCGATCCATATCGGATTCAGGTTGACCGCTATGTACAGGGTAATTCAAAACTCGATGTTGGGTTCTCCCAATTGCTTTCCAAAAAGAGAAATTCATATCATCTATTTTAGCCTTCTTAGATCGAACATCTCTTTCCACAATATCCACGTGTCGTGCGGCTTTTGCCCATGCATCACTTATTCTCACTCGTTCAATTTTTTCTTCTTTCAGCTCAGATTCTATTTTTATCATCTTATACTCTGCCAAAGAATGCTTCTGTTCAAGCATCACATATCGGGTAACACAAGCTTGAATTGTTGCATCTTTTTGTTCCACGACCGCCTGTCGTTCTTCTGCCTGCTCTTCTAACTCATGAATACGATTTTGAAATTCTATATTTTGATCATATAATACCTCTAATAAACTCTCCTCTGGTACTTCTTCTTCCTCTTCTTCCTCAGTCTCAGCTGTTACCTCTGCGACTATCTCGGGTGCAACTATCAATTCTTCACTCACCACATAGATATCTCTAATTCCTTCTTCGTCTGACATCACATTATCATGGTTAGTGATTAGAGGTATCCCCACAGTCTCATTCACTCCATTGTTAGCATTCTCAGCTGCCATTCTCAAATACTGCCATAAAATAAGGGTTAATTAAACAAATTAACATATCACATAATATCCCAATATTATGACTAACCAACAAATAAGCTTAGATAGGACACACTAGCGAAGGATTTACGCATCTCTCCCCTCCTAGTTGTATTCCCCGATCTCCGCCAGAGATCATATCCCTAAGCTCTGATACCAAATGTAACTCTGGACACCAACCTATGTCAGCACCTTACATTGATACCTATCAGTTTGCCACCGCAGAACGGCGTCCCCTACGGAGAGTCTGGCTTCGGTGCATCCCCCATCAACAGGAAGTCACCAGCGAGAGGCTCGGGGCTCTTTACTTATAGCTCTGATACCAAATGTAACGACCCCAAAATAGGTCCATTCTATCCAACCCATTCTGAGTCGCCAAATACATGGTACAGAAAATAACTATAACTTTATTACCACAATTGTCGTGCAAAATACAACAATAGATATGCCGTGAGTTTGGATACAAATATATACCAAATGTGACATTGGACACCATCATGTGTCAGCACCTCACAAAGGTACCTTACATAAAGGTACAGTCAAAAACTGTTTTAGAAATTAGAATCTTTGGGAAGTACTCAAGAAAACCTTCGTACATGGGAGGCCATGCGTCTAGGTTATGATAGATATCATATGGCCACAGAATTATTCTTGGTTGACCCAATAGACCCCAAAGAAAAACGAGAAGATTACTATCATATTCTTCCCAATGGTGAGTCTTCTCTTGACATATCATTATCTCTACTGTCTCTAATTGAGAATTATGCTTCAAACAAACACCAAGATTATATAGGTAGTGCTCGTATATATACTCAGTAAGTGGATGAGCACATCCCTGTCTTATGATGACACGAGGTTGTATGTCGTTAGACATCTTGTATGATAGTGGCAAACCACCCTTCCAACGTTGGGTACACCTTACCCTATTGGATTCACCAAATCAAACTACTAAATGAACTTTTCTATACTGCTTCGGGAGAACATCCACAGCTAGAGACCACCGTTCTATTTCCCCGTTACCCCCGCTCGACCCAGCTACACTCTTATTACCTGAAAGGAATTGTGAAGCAAAAGGGTGAGCACAACTAGCTCAGTAAAGAATATCATGACTAAAGATAATTAAATTATCAATAGCCTTCATCAATAATAAATCAGAGATTTAAAACATATGGTAAATGATAAAAATTTCAACCATAGTTGCAGCGGAACGAGCAATCCATTAGAAGAGTCAAATAGACTATAAAGTCTATTATCTTCTCCATGTTAAAAATTCACCAACAATGTTTTATCCCTGTAACATCAATCAACAGTTCCTTTCCACAATCATATGAATAACTCATAATCATAATTGTGATTCTAAATTTTTCTTCGCACTCAGGACGAAGAATATTTTCATCACATGTCTTTACCTGAAACATCAAAGATCATGGTTATACCAAATCACAGTTCCTGTTCATAATCATACTAATAAATCCATCTTTGCACTACGACCAAAGATATTCAACAACAGTTCATCTTTGCACTACAGGCCAAAGATATTCATCAACAGACCATCTTTGCACTACAGGCCAAAGATATTCAACAACAGTTCATCTTTGCACTACAGGCCAAAGATATTCATCAATAATTCATCTTTGCACTACGGCCAAAGATATTCATCAACAATTCATCTTTACACTACAGGCCAAAGATATTCTTCAACAGTTCATATTTGCACTACAGGTCAAATATATTCATCAACAGTTCATATTTGCACTACAGGCCAAATATATTAATATCTCAAAGAAATATATAATCATTTCAGAATTTATATAAACAATAATTATAACCATGTTGATCATTTCACCTTTGCACTTAAGCTAAAGATATTCAATTATAAATTCAATGGTCATGATCATACCAGTCAACAATTCAACTTTGCACTACTGGCCAAAGAGAACCCATAGTCATGATCATACCAATAATTTACCCATCTTTACACTCAAGCGAAAGAGAATTTCAACATTAAGATTATAAAAATGTTATATATGATTATAAAAATAATATGGTCAAAACATGGATTTAATTTCAAGAGCAATATTCATAAATCAACTATAATTTGGTTAGAAAAAGAAACCAATTTTGTCGTGAATAGTAACTCGTGAATAGTAACTTATGAATAGTAACTCATGAATAGTAACCCCGACACAAAAAGATAGAAATTCTACAATAAAATTTATACCAATATTTTGGTATAATGATATTGAAAGAATAACATTTCTTAAGCTTATAAACAATTTATTTTAATTGTTTACACTTTACTAAATAATGTATTTAATCATCTTAAAATGCCAAACTCATAATATTTCATCACCAATAACCAAAAACCCTCATCAAAAATCTGCATATACCTCATATAGGATTCTCAAGCCATAAAATCCTATTTTTCAATTTTCTTTCCTCACAAAACATATTTAATTCATTTACTCATAACTAGACCATTTTCATAAAAAATACCAAATCAGTTTCAAAAATATTTCTTTTCTGGAATTTAGCATAATATAGTCCCATAGTGAACATATATTTTTCTCAGAATTTTTAAAAGTCATTTACTATTTTTCATATGGCCAAAATAGCCGAATATTTAGACATTTATCAAAAATTATACTTTTGTCCAAAAATTCTGAAATTTACAGAGTATACTTCTATCATACACATGTACTCCCAATAAAAATTTCATCAATTTTGGAGTTAACCACAAGGAATTATAAGCGGTTACTTTTAAAATAGTCTTTTCTCATAAAATTCATAACTCTCAATCTATACATCCAAAAATCACCATTTTTGGACACAATCAAGAAAACTCATCAAAATATCATTTTGAATTTTTCCAAAATTTTTGAAGATCAGGAAAATTACGAAACTGAAAATTATAACAACCCTTAAAATCCATTACTATCCCTTACCTCAAAAGAGTAGTACTTCTGACTGGATATCAGATATGATGCTGAAGGAAACTTGCACTAATGAATAGCAACTCACCAAGTATCTAAAAACTCACAAAATATACTTCATAATATAGAGAGAGAAAGAGAGAAAGCTTATGTTTCTGGTGTGATTTTCAATTCTAACTTAGCCCTCTATTTATAGGAAAATTTTGGTAGGTTTGACCTGCAACCTGATGGCTTTACCTTCTACTATTCCCACCCACCACATTTGAAATATAATTCAGCACATTTTTTCACCAACCACAAGTGGGGCCCACCAATTCTAGAATTTTCCACCAAAAATAATTTATAACCTGATTTCTGAACCAGCCACCTCTTAAAATTCATAACAAATCATACGTTCATTTTTAACGGTTCAAAATTTGTGGACATATACTTAACTTATATATGTATAACATATCCAAAAATTACCATGATCCAACGGTCGGATTAAAAATTATAATCCCCGCAAAATATCTCAAAAACCCTGATTTTTAATACCTCCATTCCGACAAAAATACTGATAAAAACCTCAACATTAACTCCTTCATTTTTAACCACAAAAATATATTCCTAATTTATATCCACATAAAATAAATATTTCCTTATCATATGAATCAATAATTAATTATTCACAAATAATATTACAGAATCACATTTATGACAACCAGGCCGTTCCCAGGAAAGAGGGGGCTTTCCAATAAGAATTTCTCCTTACTGGCGCGCAATTGGATGACCAAACCTCTCCTTAGACAGAACTTTCTAGACATTGACAATAATGTTATCTAATAATATTATTCAAATAATATGAATTATTGATCTGATAATAGAAAATACTGTGCAGCAACAATTATTGAACAACAATAATACAAAATTTCAACGTAGCAATTATTGAATCAATAAAATAAAATATTGAACAGTAATTACTGTAACAATTATTGAGTAGTGCCTTCTTACGTAAGAATCAATAATTTTAAAAATACTATGCAATACCGTGTGCTACTGTGCAATAACGCGTATTACTGTATTTTAACCACCGGGTATTCCAACAGTGTTAACGGTAACAACTACGCCGTTATTTGTAAAAACTCAAATTTGTCGTTTTTCCTTCACCCGACAGTTATTCGTTATGGGGCCCACAAATAGCTGCGCCGTCGTACGAATATTCTCCGACAGAAAGAATATTCCACGACCAAACGAATATTCCCCGACAACAATGATTATTTTATAACCACTTGCTTATTTTGAAAAAAAATTCATATTTCACCCATAACTGTAAACTTTTATCAATTTAACTATTTACTGAATAGTAATTATAAGAAAAATTGCATACTTTTATTTCATAAAATTCGGGGTCTTACAGACTCCGTTAGGAGAAACTTTCATCACATCGACTGTTTATAAATCTTGTGTGATCCAAGTTGGCACCATCACCTTACCTGTTGACCTTATCTCTTTAAAGATACTTGCTTTTGATGTGATTTTAGGGATTGACTGGCTAACTACTCATCATGCCAAAATTGATTGTTTTCGTAAGGTTGTTAGTTTTCATATTCCTAACCAACCTGTTGTACGAATTCAAACAACTAAGCCATTAAAATCAATCACTGTTATATCAAGCCATAAAGCCATTCGTTTATTAAAAAATGGATGTCAAGCTTTCTTAGCCCATGTTATGGATTTGAATAAAGACACGTCAAATTTGAATAATATTCCTGTTGTTATTGACTTTCCTGACGTATTTCCTGAAGAACTTCCCGGTCTACCCCCGGAACGAGAAATTGAATTCTTTATTGATCTTGAACCTGGTACAAAGCCCATTTCTAAAATCCCATATCGAATGGCTCCTATTGAACTTCAGGAGTTAAAGGTCCAACTACAAGAGTTGTTGGACATCGGTTTCATTCGTCCTAGTACATCTCCTTGGGGTGCTCCTGTTTTATTTGTAAAGAAGAAAGACGGGAGTATGCGACTTTGTATTGATTACCAGGAATTAAACCATGTCACTATTAAGAATAGGTATCCGCTACCTCGTATTGATGACCTGTTTGACCAGTTACAAGGAGCACAATTCTTTTCAAAGATCGATCTTCGTTCTGGATATCATCAGCTGAAGGTTAAAACTGAGGATATTCCAAAGACTGCCTTCAGAACTTGGTACGGGCATTATGAGTTCCTAGTCATGTCTTTTGGATTGACTAATGCTCCTGCGGCTTTCATGGATATGATGAACCGAGTATTCAAGGATTATTTGGATCAGTTCGTTGTTGTCTTTATTGATGACATCCTCATATATTCCAAAAGCCGTGAAGATCATGAGCATCATTTGAAGCTGGTACTCCAAAGGCTGCGTGAAAATAAGTTATATGCTAAGTTGAAGAAATGCGAGTTCTGGCTTGAGGAAGTAGCTTTCCTAGGGCACGTGGTGTCAAAACATGGAGTATCTGTTGACCCGGCGAAGATTGAAGCAATACAAAGTTGGGAGCAACCAAAGACGGTGACCGAAGTACGTAGCTTTCTGGGCTTAGCTAGTTATTATCGGAGATTCGTGGAAGGGTTTTCTCGAATCGCTACCCCGTTAACTCAGCTGACTCGGAAAGATATCAAATTCGTATGGAGCGAGGAATGCGAGAAGAGTTTTCAAGAGCTTAAGAGGAGACTCATTTCGGCACCTGTTCTGACAATACCATCTGGTTCGGATGGATTTGTTATCTACAGTGATGCTTCAGGCAAAGGGTTAGGATGTGTTCTCATGCAACATGGGAAAGTCATAGCCTATGCCTCGCGACAACTCAAAGAATATGAGAGGAATTATCCTACTCATGATTTGGAGTTGGCAGCAGTAGTTTTCGCGTTGAAGATCTGGAGACACTACCTGTATGGGGAGAAAGTGGAGATCTATACAGATCATAAAAGCCTCCAATATTTCTTCACCCAAAAGGAACTCAACATGCGGCAGCGACGTTGGCTCGAGCTGTTAAAAGATTACGATCATAGCATCCAATATCATCCTGGAAAAGCAAACGTAGTAGCTAACGCATTGAGTAGAAGATCATATGCGGGTACGAGTGCAATGTTGTTAACACAAAGGCCCATTTTGTATAACTTGTAAAGGATGGGGATAGAGATGAAGGCTCCAAGTACCCACATGATGATATCAAATATACGAGTAGAACCGACTTTAATCGATAAAGTTAAAGCTGCTCAAGCTACGGACATAGAGCTGATGCGTATGAAGAAGAAAGTGCAAGAAGGTTCTATTCCAGAAGCAAGAATCGATGAAGAAGGGATACTTCGAGTCCACTCCAGACTTTGTGTTCCTAACAATTCTGATTTGAAGTACAAGATCATGATGGAAGCACACAATACACCATTTGCAATCTATCCTGGAAGTACCAAAATGTATCGTGATCTTCGACATACATTTTGGTGGAATAATATGAAGAGAGAGATTGTAAAGTTTATCTCGAGGTGTTTAACTTGTCAACGTGTAAAGGCAGAACATCAAGTGCCAAAGGGTCCATTGCAACCACTTGAGATTCCGAAATGGAAGTGGGAACACATTACCATGGATTTCGTTACGGGTCTTCCCACGGTTTCTCAAGGCATAAATGTTATTTGGGTTATTGTTGATAGATTAACCAAGTCTGCTCATTTCTTGCCGATACGGGAGACTTATTCCTTTGAACGTCTTGCTCGTATATACGTAGATGAGATTGTGAGACTGCATGGCATGCCAGTATCCATAGTTTCGGATCGTGACCCAAGATTCACTTCAAGATTTTGGGTTAGCTTGCAAAAAGCTATGGGCACAGATTTACGATTTAGTTCGGCATACCATCCTCAAACGGACGGACAATCAGAGAGGACTATTCAAACTCTTAAAGATCTATTAAGACTTTGTGTCCTAGATTTCAAAGGGAGTTGGAATAAGTACCTACCATTGGTGGAATTCTCTTACAATAACAGTTATCAGGCAAGTATAGGTGTGGCCCCATTTGAAGCATTATATGGACGAAAGTATCGCTCTCCAGTATGCTGGGACGAGGTGGGTGAAGCAACATTGTTGGGACCAGAGTTGGTACGCATGACTACAGAGAAGATCCAAACGATTCGACAACGTATACAAACGGCACAGGATCGACAAAAGAGTTATGCGGATCTTCATCGAAAGGACGTGGAATTTGACATTGGGGATCATGTATTGTTGCGTGTGGTTCCATGGAAAGGAGTTACAAGATTTGGGAAGAGAGGAAAGCTCAATCCACGATTTATTGGTCCATTTCAGATTCTTGACCGAGTAGGAAATGTGGCCTATAGACTCGCGTTACCTCCAAGTATGTCTCGTGTTCATAATGTTTTTCATATATCTGTGTTACGTAAATATGTGAAAGACCCAGACCACGTTATTGAGTTAGAACCGGACGAGATAGCTAAAGACTTAACGTACGAAGAGGTACCTGTCAAGATCTTGGATAGAAAGGAGCATGTCCTACGCACGAAGGTCATACCACAAGTTAAAGTTTTGTGGAGAAACCATGCTATTGAGGAAATGACCTGGGAGTTGGAAATGGAAATGAAAGCGAGGTATCCTCATCTTTTCGAAACACCAGGTACGTACGTCAATTTCGAGGACGAAATTTCATAAGGAGGGGAGGTTGTAAGACCCCAAATTATTAATAAATAAAATTTAAATTTCCTCTATTTGTTATTTTGAAATAGTAAGTGTTAAATTGATTAATGAGGTTAGTTATGGGTAAAATGCGCAAATATTTCAAATAAGCAGGTGGTTATAAAATATTCATTGTTGTCGGGGAATATCCGTTTGGTCGTGGAATATTCTTCCTGTCGGGGAATATTCGTACGACGACGCAGTCTTTTGTGGGCCCCATAACGGAAAGCGATTGGATGAAGAAAACGACAAGTATATGTTGTTTATTAATAACGGCGTAGTTGTTACCGTTAATACTGTTAAAATATCCGGTGGTTAAAAATACAGTAATAACGCGTCGTTGCACAGTAGCACACGGATTGCACAGTATAGTTGAATTATTGATTCGCACGTAAGAAGGCACTACTCAATAATTGTTACAGTAATTACTGTTCAATATTTTATTTTATTGGTTCAATAATTGCTGCATTGATATTTCATATTATTGTTGTTTTAATAATTGTTACTGCACAGTATTTCCCATTATCAGATCAATAATTCATATTATTTGAATAATATTATCAGATAACATTATTGGCAATGTCTAGAAAGTTCTGTCTAAGGAGAGGTTTGGTCACCTAATTGCGCGCCAGTAAGGAGAAATCCTTATTGGAAAGCCCCCTCTTTCCTTGGAACGGCCTGGTTGTCATAAATGTGATTCTGTAATATTATTTGTGAATAATTAATTATTGATTCATATGATAAGGAAATATTTATTTTATGTGGATATAAATGATGGATATATTTATTTTTATGTGGATAAAAATGAAAGAATTAAAGCTGAGGTGTTTTATCAGTATTTTGTCAATGTGGAGGTATTAAAAATCATCCGTTTGTAGATTTCGGATATTTTTTTTGGAATTTGGAAAAACTCAAAGCTACAAAGTTGTAGAGAATTCGATTTCAGTCAGAATGGACATAAAATTCGTATTTTTCTGATAAACGGTCTATTTTCTATGAATTACGGAAGTTTCAGAAAATAAAATGATTTTTATTAAATTATGGGTGGGACCCACTTTTTGGTTGGTGGTGAATATGCATGTGGGCTGCTGGAAAATTCAGATTTTGTATGCCTTGATAGTCATGGTCTTAGCATACGTAAAGAAAATAAAATAAAATAATATATTTTATTATTTTAGTCTCCTATGGCGTTCTAACATTTTCCTATAAATAGAGGGCTAAGTTAGAATTGAAAATCACACCAGAAACAAAGTTTTCTTTCTTTCTCTCTCTATATTATCGAGCGTATTCTTGTGAGTATACTTTGAGTGTTGCTATACGGTGCGAGTTTCTGTCAGCACTATACCCGAAATTCAGTCAGAAGTACGATTATTTTGAGGTAAGGGATGTTATTTTATTCAAAAATGATATTATTTCTTCAATATCATTATGCCGAAATATTGGTTGGAAATTTTTATCAAATTTAGAACTTTTCACGTCGGGGTTACTATTCACGAGTTACTATTCACGAGTTACTATTCACCGAAAAATAAAATTTTCTTCTTTTCGTCCAAAATATCTATTCTGGGTACTAGCTTTGATTGTATCCATGTTTTGATCATTCTTGAATTGTACTTCACTATGAATAATTATAAGGTATTTTTGGACATGGATAAATCGAAATACAAATCCTTAATATTTGTTATTTTGTTTCACTGGATTCGTTTTTTTTAAAGATATTTTTCATCATCCTCAGTCCTAAATGATGATATTACTGAATATCTTTGGCCCGTAGTGCAAAGATGAATGATTAACTGATGAATATCTTTGGCCCGTAGTGCAAAGATGAACAGGTGTTGAGATGAACATGACCGACTGGTGATACAAATGAATATCTTTGGCCTGTAGTGCAAAGATGAAAATTTGATTAAAGATGGTTATTGATTGCTGTTACAGGGATAAAATATTGATGATGGACTTTTAAATCTTAGAAGATAGTAGAACTCATTCTCTACTTGACTCTTCTAATGGTTTGCTATTTCCGCTGCAGTTATTGATTTAAAACTTGTTGTCTATTGTATTCTATTAGATTTTTCCCTGTTGAATACTAACGATAATTTGTTCTGTATTATCTTAGTCATAATGTTCTTTACTGGGCTAGTTGAGCTCACCATTTTCTTTTTTGTTCCATTTTTCTCAGGAGACGAGAATGTAGCGAGTACTAGTCGGGGTATGGAATGATGGTTCTAGAAGTTACTTTAGTAGTCCTCACCATTTTTATGAAATAATGTATCAATAATTGTAATGAAGACTTATTTGAGTGTGGATATTGTCTAAATGACAATATTTGTATTTAAACTCATAGTTCTTGTGTTGTAATAATAAAGATGTAGTTGTTTCTGTACCATGTATTTTGGCGACTCAGAATGGGTGTTGTATACCTATTTTGGGGGCGTCACACACACACACACACACACACATTTAAATAACTCTCAACCCATTCCTCTCTCTTTATAATATAGATTAATGATAAATTTGACTTAATTACGTGGTATGAAGTATAATTATTATTTTTTAAAAAAATTAAGAATATTTTTGTATTTTGTATTTTTGTCAAAAGTGCTTCAGTCAAAGTATAACTTTTTTAACTTAAGTTAAAAATATTTTTAAACCCAAATTTTATACTTTAAGAGTACTATTAGAGAATAATAAATTACTAAAATAATTTTATTTTTAACTTAAAAATATTTTTAGTCTGCCTAAAAATTACTCTAAACAAACTCTAATTATATTTAATCTATATTTGGCTACATAGTGTTTGAAGTGTTTGTTATGTTTGTAGTTAAAACGCATTTCAAAATATTTTTGTCTATCAACAACTTATTTTACATATAATTTATTTAACTCATAAATATAAAGTTTTAGACTTAAATATAACACATCAAAAATAATAATTTATCGGTTGTAAATTATATGATTATTATTGATTTTTAAAAATTAATTTAAAATATTTTTAAATCTAAAATTGAGATGACTCATTAAAAATTTTGAAATAATAAAATTTATAATGAATAATACTTTTAAAATAATTTATAATATTTATTATTGTATTGATTAAAATTAAAAAAATTATGTTAATTTTGAGTCTAAAAATATTTTAAATTAATAATAATTAAATAATAATATAAACCAGAAAGAATGAAAAAGTCTAGGGGGACCGGCTATTTCCGACCGGGGTAGTGACCGGCCGGAATTTTTTTTTTTTTTTTTTTTGCTTTTGATTACAAAATAATTAATGTGATTTATTGGAACTGAAATTTTTATAAAATACAGTGATTTAGGCGTCCGTTTGGATACACGTAACAAACAGGGTCACTGTATTTTATAAAAATTTCAGTTCCAATAAATCACATTAATTATTTTGTAATCAAAAGCAAAAAAAAATAAAAATAAAAATAAAAAATTCCGGCCGGTCACTACCCCGGTCGGAAAACGCCGGTCGGCGTAGAAGGAGAGAAAGAATATGATGCATTTGAAAATTCAAACACTATAGACGCATCACAGCTGAAAAAAGCTTAACAAAGAGTTCAATTGGCTCACGTTTTATAATATATGCAGGCTATTCAGCAGATAGGGATGATGGGAGAGTATCCACGTCAATGGCACGTCTGAGTAGCTAGGTGCCTAGGTTGGTGGAGTTGTTCAACGTAGGCAATCCTATTTTTGTACTTAACGTTGTCTGCATGTCCTTTCATTCCTACATGCGGTGCTCGAAGTTGAGATCGACGTGCGTGACATGTATAGTTTATTCAAAAGCTCTCCCAAGTCCCAGACGAACTCTAAATAATGCACAACAGACCGTACGCATCTCCCGCGAGTGGATCGGTGCAAATTATTATATTATTTATTTATTTTATTTTCTTGCTGTTTCATTTCTTTTGCCAAAATAATGTAACGTTTGCTACTGTATATCAGTCAATTTCTTAAGCTCACTTTTATTGAGCTCACCTCGAGTTTATTCTGTCTTTTTTTAAAAAAAAAAACATAATTAATAAAAAATATATAATAATTTTTGAAATTAAATTTTTTTTAAAAAAAATATTTTGAGTATAATTTGGGTATATATAATAAAATAGTGTTATACAGTCTATACAATACTGTTTTATTATATGTACCCAAATCACACCCAAAATATTTTTTTTAAAAAAACTTTCAGTTCTAAAAATTATTATACATTTTTTATTAGTTATGGTTTTTTTAATAAAAAAAAAGAAAAAAAAAAGACGGAGCTTAATAAGATCATTGCTCTACTATATATATATATATATATATATATATATATATATATATATCAACAACCCATTTGTCTTTCTCTCATCATCATCAACTATCCCAAAAACTTCCAAATTCAATCTATATAGTGAAAGAAATAAGATAGTTGCAGGTGCAGGGCAACAATGGCGTCTAAAGGTATTATTGGATTTGTTGGATTAGACGAATTGAGCTTGGAGTTAGCAGCTTCAGTTCTTCGTTCTGGCTATGGAGTTCAAGCCTATGAGGTTCCTCTTCCGTTCCTAAACCCTTTTTCTCAAAATCTGAAAATTTAGGGGTTGTTTAACAAATTTTAAACTAAAAATGCGTGTGAATGTGTCTGAATAAACCATCCACAAATTTGTGACTGAATCAGTAAGTAGTACTGTTGAATGATATTTTTACATTATATGTAGACAATTAAAATTTATATTCAATATTCATATTGTTTACTATTGTAAATTTTTTTTTTGTTAATGTACAAATTGTTTTTTATTTTTTTTAACAAATTGGATAGCCAATTTAATGAATGTTGTTGTAGTTTTTGTTTTGATTTTATGTACTATAGACTGTTATTAATATTTTTTAGTATTTTATTTTTAAAATTATATTTAATTTTTCTTAGATAAGATTGTTTATTTATAATTACATAATAAATTTGTTCATACCAAACACGTATTCAGTTGCATATGTTTTATGCTAACAATTATCAAACACATAATTTCATTCCGTACCATTAAGCTCATTCAGATTTTATTATACATTCAGAACTTTTCAATTCTGTTTTATCAAACTCACCCATAGTTTGATTTAGATTCTTAGTTTCTTGAATATGAGATTGATTATCAGAATGACAATGCTTGGATTTTGGTATAGTATAAACATGTGATCTCTGCTGCAAAATGAGAGTTCAAAAGTCAAAATTTCAAATGAAGTTTACATTTTATTGATGTGATTAAAGTTCAAAATTGGTAGATATTTGAATGAAATGAGATTTGGTACTTGATTATGATATTGCACTGTTACTTTGAAAAGGGAGTTAGCCTCTCAAATCAAATCTCATTTGATTGTTTGGGTGGGGTACTTGAAATCAGGTGGAACAGTATTTTTTTCTCTGATGGTGGTTTTTTGATAAATTTCAGTCTTGAAATTTAATACTACTAATGAAAAATTGAAAATAGAAAAACGCTATGTTTAAGTGTGTCCCAGCTTCTCATGCAAAACTTAGCAAGATTTAAAAAGTTTAACCAGACTCTAATGTACCGAGGGACTATTTATTTGACGAGGAAATAAATAAAAGTTATGATTTTTTTTTGTATTGGAATGTAATTAGTCTGCTGGAAATCTAATGTAGGTGGTTTTGTTAACGATTCAATAATCAAAGAAATGGTCCATTTTGTGTTAATGGTTCAAATTATATTGATTATTGTATTATTTTACAATATGGAAATTGGTTCCAAATGAAGTTTTTTTTAATATATTTTTTTAATTAAAGAAATGTTATGTATCTAATTTCTCTGCAGAAGAAATTCAATCACTCTCTCACATCTTAATCTATTAATGTATGTGGGCATGTCTAGACTATAGAGTATCTGAGTATGGGAGTATCTGTCTGAATGAACTAACTCTGCTTGGCCGTGTCTGTAAGAGATCCTGCTAATCCATCCATATGCACCCATTTGCCCGTTCACAAGGAAACGTAAACAAATTCGTACGTTCAATTTTACAAATTACTGTCACATTGTTCTTTGTTACACTCATGGAAAACAAATCTATGGTTATATTTCGAATTGTGTATGAAACATTTGTTTCCACTTATATATGAATTACATACTTGCCACAAAAAAGTATAAACAAGAAATTACTGGTAGTCATTGTGTTTAGATTTTGATTTTCAGTATGAATTCTGTGAAAGAATAGAATGTTTGGAGCTCTATTTTTTTCTCTCTATCTTTACAATTTACAAATGGAGATCTAAATGATTGTAGTGTTGATACTTCACATTCTGATTGCAATTGTTCCACATGCAGGCATTTAATCCTTTGGTTGATGAGTTTGTAAAGCTCGGGGGAGTAAGATGTGCCAAGGCTTTGGAGGCTGGGAAAGGTGAAACATGATTTTGGTTTTTACTTTGTCTGTGGGTCTGTCTAACTTACAATTTTAGTTTTCATACTAGACAAGTCTGTTGCTTTGGGTATTTGTAGTAAAAAGCAGTTAATCTTTATGTATAAACTGTGATACGTATAAATATCGTTCTAATGTGGTTACTTGGGCCGAGGACCTTGGGATGGATTAAATATAGCCGTTGCTGCAGAAACAGTTAATGTATGTATACTCAATAATTGTATACATCAGAAAAGAGTATCACTTCACCATCTATGCAGCTGATGTATATGGCAGAAGGAAAAATATTTAATCACTTAAAAAAGTGTAGGTAAAGACCAGATATGATACGTCAAATTACGTTTCTGGCCTGTGGTCCACAATATTTCTTTTATGTTTCCTGGAAGTATCTGAAAGAGCTTCACGGTATATTTTCTGATGCAAGACGAGCCCACAAGAATGGTTGAACCAATATAAGAGGCTTTGGAAGCCCATGGAAATAAAAGAATATTCTAGAAGATGTATATAATTAATTTACTTTATTTATAATTTTGGTAGTTATCTTATTAGAATTCAATTTAGGTTAGGAAAGCTGTTTAGGAATATTATAGATAGGGATGTACTCTATTATTTTATAAACAATGAATTCTTATAATTTATTGAGTTTTGTGTGAGATATCCTCTGTCCCAAACCCCATAGCCCCTGTAATTTTCCTAACCACAAAAATGGCAGTTAGAAACAATAGAAGCATATTTTAAGTAGAGGAAAAGACAATCAAAATGATTATATGCCGTAACATTGGCCATGGATGTGGTTTAACTAGGAGTGCAACGACCGTGTGTGAATTACTGAAATTTGGCTTTGAGTCCATCCCTTTGATCACCCTTGACCAGGGGGCAGGGTGACTGTCAAAGGAAGTCTAGAGTTTGTCTGTGAAAACTGTGGTTCAATAATAATTGGGTTCACAAAATACTAATGCCCCATTGACCAAAAATTTTCTCTCCACTGTTTACACTGAAACTGCTTCTTTACATGCTATCTAAGTTGCAGCATATGTGATTGAGACCATGAGCAAGACCATGGTGTATAACTGTATATACTTGTTCATGCCAATTTCATGGCTTGTTTTGAAAGGTTTAATTTAGTTTCATGTTCAGGATGCTGGCATCTGTTTTAACAGTATGTTTCTTTGATTAAATGGTGTGCCCCTCAGCTAGCCTTTCAGCATGTGAGCTTCAGTCTTTATGCTTATTTGTCATGCCATGATATTTCTTATTAGCATTGAAGATGGAAACATTAGTATAAAATTAAGCTTAGGTCTAAGATAGTAGCTATTGAAGTTATGATATTCATAATTGCAGCTAATATTCTGCTAACTCAATCACCAACTCTCTCAATATTATTCTACTTTGACTGGTGGACCACGTCTTAAAACAATGTTACATCTGAAGAAAGCTATAGGGCTTAACTTTATGGAATTTACATAATATGGTCGTCAACTGGTCAGAGACAATCACCAAAAACTAAAGCTATATTTTGTAAATATTTTAAATGGTCCTTTCCATAGTGAAGAAACGAGGCTAAATGAAAGACTTATATGTACTTTATTCACGATATTTGTTTAAAAAAAATACCATTTTAAGTTCTTGACGAGCCAAATAAATATATGATATTGTTGAATTCAAAAGGCAAAATGCATTTTTCTTGATATTTACTCTTTGATCTCCCAAGGAAATTTATTTCAGTATTATATTTAGTCTTAGTTGAAGGTTTGTTTGTATCTTTCTCACTTTTTGATTCATTTTTTTTATTGAAGGACATCTCCCCCCTTTTTTTCTTTATCTTGATACTTAAATAGATTAGCTACCAATTTTATTAAATAATTAGTTAATTTCCTTATAAGCTATATATCGTTCTATTAGAAAAATATACTTGTGGATGTGGATTTCTCTTAGTCTGCCACAGGAACTAAGACTTGCTGGAAGGGATGTGATTGAACATCACCGGCTCTCTGACAGGGTTCATATAATATACTCTAAAAATTTTGGTTTCTCTTGAACATCTCACCTTATTTTTATTTCTTTTCTGTCTAAGCTCTCTCTAGTCTAGTGGCATATCCATGGATAGACATCTGTTCACATGAACCTATATGTGGGGAGTTGGTGCTGGTAACTGAAATTTCTATCATAAATATTTATATTTATGTGACTTGAATTTAAAAGTGTTCAATGTAAAGGATAAAGTTTGCAACAGTTAAAGTTATCTACTTTTCTTAGATTTTGCTTCAACACTTTTTACAATTCGAAGCCTGATACTTCAACATGTACCCTTGAACTTTGCTTAGCAGGTAGAGATCATGCTAGAGTTAGAATACTTTAAATTTAATTAGTA
This sequence comes from Panax notoginseng, assembly GCA_016801055.1. Lineage (NCBI taxonomy): Eukaryota > Viridiplantae > Streptophyta > Magnoliopsida > Apiales > Araliaceae > Panax > Panax notoginseng. The sequence continues at coordinate 196,518,747 of CM029016.1, forward strand.
TCTTCTCGTCCGTAGAACTCGTAGAAAGTTTAAATAGTTCTACATTCATGTAACGAACAGAAATCATGTGTGGAAGTTCAAACTTTATCTCTAACAAGATAAAAAATCATCTATATTGTTTTTTCTTTCAATGAATTTGTTTTCATAATCCTACTTCTTAGTGAATTTTTTCCTACTCGGACCCACCACATCTTGATCAGATTGGGAAGCAGAGGGAGCGGATTTCTTCTTTATTCTATCACTTACCCTACATTCAATGCTCGAGTTCTTAGAATTGCCTTGCTGATATCTTTTTCTCTCAATACTTGACATGCAGGCGTGGCGGCTTTGATTATATTGATATCTTATCCAGATCAAATAAATGACATAGTATTTGGACAGGAGGGTGCTTTAAAAGGTCTTTATAATGCTTCTCGATACAGCCTTTTTAATTTATAACCGATCCACTTTGATAATGTACATAATATATCTTTCACTGGATATGCAGGGTTGAACAAAGATGCCGCCATCATCCTCCATTCAACAATATCACCTGTTTATATTCAAAAGCTGGAGAAGAGTCTTGCAGGCAGGCTATTTTCTTGTTATAGATAATTTTATATGATGGCATGTTTTTTTAAGGAGATAGTCCATATAATGTTTATTTCTAATTATGGATCATGTAAATACATTTTTTCTTTAGTTGATGGATGTGTTGGTTATTGGGTTTATGTTGAGCAACTCTTATAGCTTAAAGGGGAAGAAAGAAAGGAGACTATATTGTCCTTATGTAGTATGGCGCAAAAATCTAGGGTTTGTTCCTCAAGGCAAAAAGAAAGATGGTTGTTAAGGATGGTGTATGTTGCTGGCATTGCAACAACAAATAGTCAAGATAGAAATTTGATGGTATAAAGAATGCCACATTCCAGTTGATGTGCGATGATAAGTTTGTGGCAGAGGGTGGTTGTGGGCAGTTTTGGGGAGGATGAGTTTGGTTGGAAGTCGATGATGTGAGATTGCCTCATGGATTTGGTATGTGTTGAATTTGGAAAGTGTACAATGTTTGGTAAGTGGGGATAGGTTACAGTGACAGGGTCACAGGTCCGAATCTGCAGTTAGAGACCTTTATTTGAGATCTTTTCAGGCTTGTTCTTGCTATGGATAGAGCGTGTAGTATGGCAAATGTAGGGACTGTTGTAGGTGGTTATCAGTTTTGGAACTCAGGTTTCGACTTCATTTTCAAGATTGGGAGTTGAAGGTGGTGAAATTTTCTTAGAATTGCTGTATGGAGAACAGTTGAATTGAAAGGCAGGGGGATGCAATGAAATGGAAAGGAAATGTTCGTGGTATATTTTTAGTCATGACATATATTAGTTTTTTCCCATTTTGGCATTCAGGTGTTAATTCTTCTTCCTATTTTATTCCTTCTTACAACCTTGTCAAGCATCATTAATGGCTAGAAAGTCTGAACGATTTGGCCTTATTCAGAAATTATTATGTTAATTGGCTTATGGACAGAAATATTGGTGGAGTATATGTCCTTTTGGCTTTGCACATGAATAAAATTGTCTACTCTAATGCTTTTCATCCAACTCAAAACCAATTGATAATGAGTGGAGTAGCCTACAGAGGCGGAACTAGGGGGGGCGGGGGGGGGGCAGTTGACCCCGGTAGCCGGACGCCGGTAGGGAGGCGGTTGCCGGCAGAGGCGGAACTAGAGGGGGGCGGGGGGGCAGTTGACCCCGGTCGCCGGCAGAGGCGGTGGGCGGAACGCCGGAACTAGGAAGGGGACAGGGGCAGCAGGCCAGCAGCCAGCCCGGCGCGACTCGCGAGGAAGCTCCGGTCTTCACCTTCATCTTCTCCGGCAGCCTTAAAGTTGATCCACATAAAAATATTTCATAGTCGCTGCCAACATTAGATGAGTACTCATCAGAGTTGCAAAAGGTTTCGATCAGCCTCTTAACGTTTATGGCAGAAAGCCTTAAAGTTGATCCACATAAAAAGGTTCTTAACGTTTATGGTAGTTAATTTTTTTTTTTTTTTTTACATGAAACGACGTCGTTTTATTAAAAAAAAAAAATTTGTGTATGGCTTCTTCAGTACTCTTCACAGTTTCACACTTCACATTCTCTTCACAGTTCACAGTTCACACTTCACATTCACTGCTCCTGCCGCCGCCGGCCCATCACTGTTTGGTTTAAAAATTTTGCCCCCCCTACAAAAAGGTTCTGATTCCGCCACTGGTAGCCTATCCAGGTTGCATATCCATGTCATATTTGTCGGCTGTGAGACTTTTTAGGTTCTCCAGTTGTTAGTTAAGTGTGCTATCTGTGTGGTTGTGCATTATGAATTTATGATGCATCTATTTTGTCTCTTTGCATTTAAGCGGAGACTGCATGTGAGGTGGAGTTTTAAAGCTTCATATACATAATACAATGGCGGGCCTTATTCACTAACAGATGAAGCTTCTAGTGCCTACTTTCAAACGCATTGATATGATTACTCGATTATTTAATTTACTTGTGTTATTCCTGAGCTTGAATAAGGCCACTTCTATTGTACAGGTACTAGATAGAATGTCCAATCCTTTGTTTGTCTACATGTCTGTAATAAACCCCCTATACATAACACATAACAAATCATTTCTCTGTCTCCCCAGATTTGCCTTTAGTTTTGTTCTAGTCTCTAAACATTCATCTGTTTATTCTGTTGTAGAGTGTCATGAGACAGCCTCTGTAGTTGATGTATATGTTTCTAGGGGAGTATCGGAGGTTTTTAATGGAAAAGTCATGGTAAGATCACATACTCTCTCTTTCTTTCTCTCACACATATTTTATATGCAGCAATCCATCTCTTTTTCTCTTTACTGGTGTATAACAGCTGTAATGGAATGATGTTCAGATAATTTCTTCTGGAAGGTCAGATGCTATTGCTAGGGCGCAGCCTATTTTAAATGGTACAGTTATTTTTTCTTCTTTTTTACTTGAAAGTCTTCTGCTGGAGAATCAGTACTTTTAATCCGTCTGTGTCAATTCTGAGCCGAAATGTTATGTTATGCAAACAGCTATGTGTGACAAGCTTTACATTTTTGAGGGTGAACTTGGGGCTGGAAGGTGTGCTTTCGTCTTGCTCTCATAAAATAACCATTTCATATCTAATATGATCTTAAATTGTATTTTCTTGATAAAATATTTTAATTGTAGGGATAGAGTGATGAAATACATGTTATGAAAGAGTAAACTATTGAATACTACTTGACATAAGATTGTAAACGTATGCTGGATTTACAACTTTAGTAACAGAGTTATTTTCTAGATTTGTTGCATGGCATATGATGCTCAGGTGTAAACTATTTGCTTTCTTATCATCTTGCAGTAAAGTTAAAATGGTGATTGAGCTGCTTGAGGGCATCCATTTTGTTGCTTCTGTGGAGGCCATCTCTCTTGGTGCTCAAGCTGGGATTCATCCATGGATACTTTATGACATCATTTCAAATGCTGCAGGAAACTCATGGTGACTGCACAGTATTTTCAATTCATAATCTTTTTCTGTTTTAACAATTGAAGCCTGCAAGCTGTCCTCTAAGTTCTCTAAATTGTATTTAAATGTAAGGGTTTTGCAAGTATCAGGCTGTTAAAATATGACATATTTCATGGTGCAGTAGTGCATAGGTGATGACTGGTGGTGGGTGGTCAGGATCTATGTTTTATGGTTATTGTGGTGGTGCATGGTTGTGATATAGGTGGTGTGTGGTGGTTGTTGGTTATATATTAAATTTGGTGATAGTGGTGGGTAATCTGAAAAAAAAAAAGAAATGAAAATTGACGAAGCAACAATAACATAAAAGGACACTGGTTTCCCCCTGTTTTAGGCCACCGTTCCCAATTCAACGCGGTGTCTCTCAAGCCCCAGCATTTCCTCCTTATCCTTTAATTCCAAATCTACGGTTTTTGGTATATTCATTTATCACTTTAATAAAGTAATGAAGTCTATATTTTAGAGTTGTAGATTAAAAATTGTGATATATTATAAAACTCGAAGAGAATTAGGATGGTATATTACATATTTTTTAAAATATATAATTTCAGGGTCATGACCTATCATAAATTAATCAAATTTCTAGGTCAGCCAAATCGAGGAGGTAGTTCTCCGATTTTGCCTAAGCGGGGTCCTTGGTGCACAGCCAAATCGAGGCAATAGAGGACCAACTAGGCGGGCGCCTAAAAGGATTTTTAGAACACTTGGGTAGACTCAAGGAATGCTATAGCTTATGATAATTTTCTCCCTCCTGCTCTTCTTTGGGATAGGATATTGTTCCTTGCCTAGTGCAAATAAAAATAAGAGGCGTACACAAAAATAAAGAGCCACAAAAAAACAGGTGGCTTGTATTTCAAGAAGTTTTCTCAAGGATCAGCTGATGCTATTTTTGCCAACATATCCACCACCATGTTCAGAAAGAGAACTTTTACAGTCATGAAATGGCTAATCCAGGTCCAGCACTCTAGCAGCAGTGGTGGTGAAGAGGTTTGGGGCACCACTTCCTACAGAGGATGTTAGCATAAGATTTGCGCCGTTTCAAAAAAGTTCATGCAAATTACAATTGATAACAGAAATTGGATGCAAATTGGGATGCTTACGTATCCAAAATGCTGTCTTACCACACATCTATATGTATATATGTCCATTTCCTTGTTTTGTTTGTTGGTACATTAGAAAATATGAGGGTTAGAAACTTGAAATTAAGACCTAATGGTCTTGGGAGTGGTATTGTAGCTGTAAGCTTTCCCAACCTTGGTGGCAATCCATATTAATCAGCTGAGTCTAGGCGTTCTTTCGTATACTGATAGTAAGCTTTTTGATGAATGCTTAGTTTTCCCCGCTCATTCTTTTCTTCTTCAACTTTCTCAAACACCATATATAAGCTCCTTTCCGATGGGCTTATATTAATCTCCATCATTAGAAAAATTAATTTTGTCTTTGTAAAATTTTGCAGGGTGTTCAAGCATCATGTTCCCCAACTGTTAAGGGGTAATCAGACGAAGCATCATTTCCTAAATAATTTTCTACAGAACTTGGTAAGAACTATACAACTAATATTTGTTAGATCGGTTCCTTTAGTACTCCCTCTGATCAATTTTGACTTTATACAGTCAATGGAGACAGTTTTGAAAGTAAAATTTACGTGATTTGTTTAAATTTTGAAAACAATAAATATTGTACTTAATATAATTTTAGATAGTTTCCACTATTCATAATTGTATTTTTTTAAAAATTAAATGAAGTCATTAATTTTGGTTTTGAAAACGTCTCAATTTGACTTAAAGTCAAAATTGGTCTTATATTTTAAAACTGAGGAGTATGTATAATAAACTTCTCTAATTGATTTTATCTTAACTCTAGTTATTGATGCTTATGGACATTAGGGTTTTACGCATGCTTTTTGTACTTTTGCCCGGGATGTCTTAGTCTAACGGCGGATTGAACAATGTAGTCAGTTTTAAGTACTATCATTTTTCAAATTATGTATCTCATATTATGTATATATTTTTAATAACCACAGCTGAAGAATGACTTTTGTTGTTGTTGTTGTTATTGTTGTTGTTGTTGATGGTTTAACATTTCCATCTCAGAATAGATTGAGAGTTTATTTATTGATTTTTGTCTTTTCTGTTTTGCGTAAAACCTCAAGTCCATTCTCTGTATGCTGAAATTGAATTTTCAGGATAGGTAAATAGTTCAGAAAGAAGTAATGCTGTAAGGAAAAGTTAGTTTCAGTGCAATATTGGAGCTAAATGTTTCTGAATCATCTAATAATTTAAAGTTTGAGGTTGTTAAGAAAGACAGTATTAGGCTTCGATAGTAGATATAAGTCTAGCCCCTATACAGAGCAGAACTGAGAAACAAGACTAATGTATGTCTATCTGTATAATTCGGAGAAGGCTTTAGTGTGTTGAGTTAGTTGAGTTGTATGTGTTGCTATCGCCCATTTACTTAAGTTCTGAATGGGTTTGTATGCTGACAAAATAAATCTGTATCAATGCATAGGATGGCATAAATCATGCAAATGGAGTAGTGTTGTTTTTAAAACAATATCATAGACGAAAAATAAGAAAAGCATATCTTGTCCATTTACCAACTGCTGATGCAAAATCAAAAGCATCTCTCATTCATGTATCAACTGCTGATCCTCCACTGCATATTGTACCCTTATCCCCATCAAATGGAGAATTCCCGCAGATCCAGGCTGAAGAATCAACCATATAATTCTGTCCAAAAATTCTCATAATCACTCTCGCATCTCTAGTTGAGTAAAATGGTCAGAGATCCCTCAAATTCTGAAACTATTTTCTTAAGATCAATGACTAGAGTAGAGAAATCAAAAGAAATTTTATTCTCAGTTTGCATATTGCTGGATCTGCACAAGAAAACTTAATAAAATTGCGATGCCAACAAATCACCTTTGGGCTGTGAGTGAGATTTTCTATGTAGTTATAAAAGTCGTGAGTTGTGATATAAGAATTGAATTTCTTTTTTTGTTATACTGTTTAGGTGAATGAAGTCTTCATTTTGGACTTGTGAACTTATTCATCAGAGAGTTGTATGATGGACTTACTTTTCCAAAAGACCTCTTGCTTATTTAGATCTGTTTCCCAACCAAATTCAATTAATGACTTTTAGCAAATAGACTATTAGCCTGAGAAGCTGATGGTCTTGATGAATCTAATTGCTATCAGTTGTACATAATTTTGAGACCTTATAAGAGATCTTTTAACTGTCAAATCTTTGAAATTTAATTAGAAATGAGAAATTATTTTCTATTACTTTGTGAGCTGTGTCTAATTGTTATATGGAATTTATTTATGTTGCTGGAAAAGTGTATTAATGGCTTTTTAAGGGGGCAGCTTACTATCCCATGACCACTAGGAGCGGGCAATCAAAAATTAAATCACCAATTTAATCTTTTGAGATAGTTTACGTGATTGTCAGCAGTATATAACTTGGTACTTAGTATTTTGTTATTAAGTTTTGACGAGCTTGATGAATTGCTGTTTAAAATGAAGGGGATTGTTTTAGATTTGGCCAAATCACTTACGTTTCCTCTTCCCCTGTTGGCGGTTGCTCATCAACAACTCTTAGCAGGTAAGAATCTAGTTCTATAGAAGTAGCTTAAAGTTATACATTGTACGCGATTAAAATTAATAGTTGGAAGCATCCTGGTTGTTGCTCATTTTTTATTTTTCTTGGCACCAATCTAACAGGCTCTTCACATGGGCGGGGAGCTGATGCTACGTTGGTCAAGGTGGTCGTTTTAGTTTTTTTTTCCTTTTTTTATTTATTTTCAATTTTCAAATTTTAATTTCTAAATTCAAGGTTGCTCTTTCATTAAATATTATGGAAACTCCTTTCTTAACCCACATACTCAGACATACTCAGAGACTCTGACCTAAGAATCCTCATTTTCTTAGTGCAGTTTGTCAAGTTACAAGTTTTTTTTCTTCCTTTTTTTTTTTTATTTTTTTTAATAAGATTTCACACTTCTGTAAGTATTGTTTTGTAACTGTCTGTCTATGCATGCGCATTCTCTTGCAGGTTTGGGAAAAAGTATTAGGCGTGAATATTACAGATGCAGCTAATGCTGAAACATACAAACCTGAGGAACTGGCAAATCAAATAGTTTCCAAAACAAAATTTATTAAGCGAGTTGGTTTCATTGGTCTTGGAGCAATGGGATTTGGCATGGCAACTCACCTACTAAGATCAAATTTCTGCGTTTGTGGTTATGATGTAAGTTGTTGCCTCTATTATGGTCGCCTGTTTTGGATTTTAATTTGTTAAGCTTAACTTCTAGGTGGTAAAATTCAGTTTTTTAGGTTGATTTGAGACTTAGGTTTTATTGGATGAAACCTTTCTTAAGAAGTTCAAAAACCTTTCTTTGAAATTCCTCATGTTCCTTTGGACTCATCCTACAGTGTGTTAAGTTTGGTATCCGGAATAGGTTAATTAAGTGTTGTATCTTCTCAAAGGGTGATTGATGTAGGACAAAGATGGACTAAAGAAAAAAGGAGATTAGAAGAAGATAAAAGGCTAAAAAGCCACAAGCACAAGGCTTAAAATATGTGAATTTTCTTTCAGATATTATACATTTGTATGGACATCATTATGGCTTCTTTTTTTTAAGTGGTTGATTTGCACTGAGAAGTAGTATTCTGTTATGTCAAAAATGAATTGTCTAATAAACCATATGTTAAATTCATCATCTGTACAACGATTGTTCTTTTGGTCTGTAGTACGTAGGTGTATTTGTGTATCCTAGTACTAAGTACACAATCAGAGTCGTATGCATCTTCAATACATGCATTTATGATATTATAATATAATCTTTGGATTCTATCCACATGCCTGATTAGCTATTTTCTATAAGCATAAAGGACTGGTCTAAGCATGCTCTGTTCTATGAAAGGCTTCCAGTAGTATATTTATTATTCAATATATAGCTGCAAATTTTCTCGAATATTGAAATGTACTTGCAATTAATTGTATCTGCATTGTCTTTGAATGACAGGTTTATAAGCCAACACTATCTCGGTTCGAAAATTCAGGTGGCTTCATTGGATACTCTCCAGCAGAAGTATCGAAAGGTAACTCAAGGACATTCAAAGTTATACAATTTGTATGATAACCAATACAGTTCTGAAACCTTAATTATTAGAAGATCTAGAACAGTTATACAATTTGTCTGAAACCCAATACAGTTCTGAAATCTTATTGGAAGCTCTTGAACAATTTTGTTTTCAAGATATATATTCATTGAGAAATAGATGAGAATTGACTAGTATGCGCTAATCAAGATTACGTTAATGGGGCAATGTGAGAGAATTTTCAAATGTAACCGTAGTCGTTATGTCGAAGCGAGTCGGTGACCGACTATCTAAGCCACCAGTCGACTAGTTGCCAGTAAAGTGACAAATTATTTACAATACTCATATATATATATATATATATATATATATTTAAATTATCAAGTTACAATTAAAGTACAAAAATTACAATTTCACAATCAAAACCATTAAATATCATTGATAATAAAAAATAAACCCTTAATTAGAATCCTTGCTCATATCATAACTTTCGGAGCCCGAACTATAAGCCATTTAGATGTCTACATCACAATAACACAATTAAGCTGCTGGCTGATGTTTTTTTGTTGCCAATGTTTAGATCGTTTAAGTTCCCTTTTTTTCTTTGCTGCCAATGTTTTTTCTTAGCCAAAGTAGACTCTTGGTCGCATTCTTGTTTGGGTATATTTGTTTGGATCTTTTAATTGGGTGGGTTACTTGGTTATGGGTCAATTGGAATTTGGAATTGAGTTGGGTAAATTAAAAATTGGGTTTGTTCCCAAGTCGTCCGACTAGATACCAAGTCGGGCAAATCGTCCGCTTGAATTGACTAGGCAACGACTAACTGCTCGAGTCGCACGACTTTATCGACGGCAACCAAGTCGAGCTGTCGACTTGTACTTCCAGCAGCGACCGGACGACATAACTATGAATGTAACCTTAACAAGAACAATAAGAAATAACAAACACTTGACTATGTTATTTCTCCATCCAAACAGTTCAGGTCCCTCTTTGTGCAACCTATCAGAGATTCAGACTATGACCAGACTACATGGTTTAACCATCTTACTTTTTGGGGGATTGATTCTTGATATTCTCATATTCCATAGTTGTATGAACTCTGACACATTCCTACACCAAAAAATTTCACAAAAGCAAGGTTCACTTAAAATTGTTTGCAATTATCTCTGACCTCTTAGTTCTTACCAAGTCTTGATTTGTGCAAGTGGTACTTCGTTGAGCTACACAAAGACAATAGGCCTGAATTCATATAGTATACTAGTTTTCCCATGAAGCATTACAACAAACAGACGTTACACGAAATGAAGATACCCGTTTGTCTCTTTATAATTCTTAAAATCTTTGCCCAAATTGGTCCCTAAGAAGAGCTCCAAAGTAGTTTTCTCTTTGTTATATTACTGTCCAATTAACCATAAACAAGATAGTTGTTCAATTAAGGTACTTTTGTATATATGTAAGACAACTGTAAGAAATACTTAAAACTCACTGGAAAAATATAACATATTAGTTTTCAAGATGCCAAGTTTTTTACTTCTCCAAAACAAATTGGCATGTTGGAAACACAACTTTGTGTTTTGTCTGATGATTCGAGTGAGTTTTGAGTATTTCTTACAGTTTGTGTTTTGCACCGTTCTTGGACATTTACAAAAGTACAGTACTATGTAGGTGGAGGGGATGGTATTCCTGTTTTTAAATTTGAAGTGATATGGTAGAGAAGAAGTTCATTGCAGGGTTTATTCTATGAATTATCAAGCGTACCATCTATCCATGTTAAAAGAAGCGGCTTTTGTCTTCAATTAAAATGAGTCAAACTACATCTTTAAACTGTTTGTAAAATGCAAGGCTTAATTTTATTTATGGTTCTAACTATTTGTGGTACTTGAATATGGTTATTAAACAATGAGTGATGGTTTATGGTGTTTGTTTACACTATATAATGACATAAATTTACAGACAGTGCAAGAAAAGAAAAGAATAGAAATAGTTTACCTTTTCTTTAGTGTTTATTAATTGTAAACTTTATTGACTTAGATCATTGGGTCCTTGAATTCTTTGCAAAGCTATAGATATCATTCTCTTTTGCGTCTCAATTAGTGTTTGCATGCTATTTATTTTCCTTGTTATTTTTATGCTCTTGTCATTGAAATATTGAAGTGTGAAAACTCTACATGCTTGAATCCATTATATTACATGTGAGAAGACAAAATGTCGGCACTATGGACAAATGTGAATTATTTCTGAATTTAAAACTACTTCCCATCAAATTGGTCCAGATTTTCTCTATTGCTTAAGCAATTGCATCAGCTTTCAAGTTGTGAAAACTTTGGGTTGATGAAGTTTGTACAGTTCTTATTCTCTCTTCCCAAATCCTTTTAGTAATTATGCTTCCGTCTGCAGAGCACAACCTTTCTGTTTTATTCTTTCAGATGCAGATATACTTGTAGTTATGGTAACAAATGAAGCTCAAGCCGAAAGTATTCTATATGGCGATCTTGGTGCTTTGTCAGGTAAAGTTCAGTGTCTCTTCTACCTTTCCTGAGCAGTACTGACCTCATTTATCTCTTTTTTTGTAGCCCTTCCATCTGGAGCATCTATCATTCTTTCATCCACTGTTTCTCCTGCTTATGTCAGTCAGCTAGAGCGACGCTTACAAAGTATGTTCTTTTAGTCACCCTATAGAAAACTCTTACCTAGTACTGTGTGCAGTAGCTTAAGTAAAGTATGTTGGATTTATTTTATATTCATATCCTGAGTGGTTTTTAATTGATGACATGGATGTTTTTTTATCAATAGAAAGATGACCATTATTATTTCTTAAGAAATGACATTCTTTTAAAACTCTTTTCTTTTTCATCATAATGCTTAACTGTAGTGTCCCCAAATACGGGTACTAATCACCACGAATCTGGTACATCATTTCTATAACTATTGCGGAACCTTAACTTAATACACATATTCATATACTTACAGGACTTACAATGTTATTTGCCTTCAATACTATTACAATTTTAACTGTACAATAATTCATTCCTGGAACTTGTCTTTGCCTTTGCCTGTATTCGAAGTTTTCGTCTTAATCTGAAATATTTTTCATGATATAGCAAGGGTGAGCAACAAGTTTGCCCAGCAAGTTTAAGTTTAAAGAAAGATATATCATGATTAAAAGAATAATAAGCTGGCTAACAAACTTTCAACAATATAATAATTGTGAAAGAGAATGAATCAATTTTCATAACTGAATGACCGAGTCAATAATAATGAATGGCCAACAATGAACATGAACAACTATAACTGAACCAAATGGTAATGAAGGTGATCAACCTTTCATACTTGATAAACATATACAACATACACAACGTGCGAATCAACAAAAAATAGACGTGATGTAATCAACAATGATTAATCACTAGTTAAAAGTATAGGAACTTGCCTGTACCGTTGACTACTGCTACGCAAAGCTAATTTAGTTTCAGTTGAAAGACCTATTGTTAATAATATCGATCTCTCAATTAGAATAATATCATCACATACACTACTCTTAATTACAGTCATTATATAACTTAAACATTTATCACATAATCAAATAGTAGATTACTCCTTAAAACATCATTATTATTGTCCTTTGATAATTCTTTAATCACTATATCATATACATTATGATTTAACACTTTAATCTTATATATTATAAGTTCTTCTTTAAAATCTAATAAGTCAAATACTAATCTAGCAATCTGGATTATCCAAACATACCAATCCAGCAACCCAGATTGCAATCCGGCATACCAGATTGCAATCCAGCAACCTGGATTCCAAATCCAGCAACCTGATGCCCAATCCAGCAAGTCAAATTGCAATCTAACAAACTGGATTCCAATTCCAGCAACCAGATTGCTATCCAGCAAGCTGGATTCAACAGATTTTCAATTCAGTAAACTGCTTTCCAATCCAGCAAACTGGATTCAGCAGATTTTCAATCCAGCAAGCTGGATTCATTAATTCTTTTCACAAAAATACTAAATCAACTTATTATTTTTCTATCATTTGACCAAACATATATACTTATATTTTATACACAAAGTATTTTTTTCGTAATTTTTCAACTTCTTTTAGTATTTTTCAAAAATCATTTTTAGTCCTTAGCTTAAGAAATTAGCCCTATCAGGCTCAACTTCAGAAATTCCTATCTTTTGACATAATCTTATACGTGTTAACGTGAGCCTCCAGTTTAAATTTCGTGGCCATTAGAGTTATAGAACTCCGGTTATAGCCGTTTTAGTCGGAAAATCCCAAAAATTGAAATGGCCATAACTTGGTCATTTTAGGTCGGAATGAGTTCATTTTTGGATAGGGGCTACTTTATATCATATATTTTCATGTCCCAAAAGGTCGGAATTTATTTTATAAATAAAGTGGCCGAACCCTTGAAAAGTTTTGGGCAGTAGCTTTTTCGAAATTCACTTTTTCGTGCTTTGTTAAAAACAGTCCATACGAAAATCTACAACTCCTTTTTCAGTGGTCCACTTGGAGATGTTAGAAAACTCATCATAATCCTAGCTTTCCCTTACTCCATAAGTATGAATTTTAAGAACTCGCACCTAATCTTATATTCTCTATCTATCCTCTACCTATCTGTTATACACATGAGAAAAGAATCACCTTCTCAACATGTATATAGCAAATAGCGCAACACATACATTTCAATGATTATCAATACCATAAACTAAGTGATTGTCGAATCAAACACAATCCCTTTCCCATACAAGGAATTGGTCAACTCGGCCACTAATCAATATAGGAAGCTAAGCGGTTGTTAAACCAAGGACAACTCACCGCCCATACAAAGAATTGTTTAACTTAACCACTATATCGATATAGGAAGCTAAGTGGTTCTAAAATCAAGTACAAATTCCTCGCCCATACAAGGAATCATACAACTTAGCTACTGACATGAGTCCTCAATTGAAATCACACATAATCCTAGCTTTTTTTACTCCATATGAATTTTGTTTAATCCGTGTTGCATCATCCACAACTCTTTTCAGAGTTTGCATAGTACCATTTCATAGTACAACTTACATACAACAATTCTGCTATAAAGTTACGATCTCTTTTCCCTATATACTTTTAGTCTTCTAGACTTTATCTATTCATTACTACTGTTCATCTTTATTCATAGTTAGGTAACTCTGGATCTTTATTACTTGTCAAGATTCGTCTTTGAATCTTATTGACTTATAAATACCTTACCCGAATTCATCGCTTAGAATTTAAACTGTATTTGAGTTTATTCCTCATCCTCATCCTCATCCTCATCCTCATCCCTGCGGTTTTAGCCTAAGGTAACCCTACCTAAGGTTTATAACCTACAGCTTTGATACCAACTGTAACGTCTCCAAATCCGGGTACTAATCACCACGAATCTGGTACATCATTTCTATAACTATTGCGGAAGATATAAACATAAATTGTTTCTACAATAACCTTTACACAACTCCCAAGGTCGGTAACCTTAACTTAATACACATATTCATATACTTACATGACTTACAATGTTATTTGCCTTCAATACTATTACAATTTTAACTGTACAATAATCCATTCTTAGAACTTGTCTTTGCCTGTATCCGAAGTTTTCGTCTTAATCTGAAATATTTATCATGATATAGTAAGGGTGAGCAACAAGTTTGCCCAACAAGTTTAAGTTCAAAGAAAGATATATCATGATTGAAAGAATAATAAGCTGGCTAACAAACTTTCAACAATATAATAATTGTGAAAGAGCATGAATCAATTTTTATAACTGAATGACCGAGTCAATAATAATGAATGACCAACAATGAACATGAACAACTATAACTGAACCAAATGGTAATGAAGGTAATCAGCCTTTCATACTTGATGAACATATACAACGTGCACAACGTGCGAATCAACAAATCATAGACGTGATGTAATCAACAATGATTAATCACTAGTTAAAAGTATAGGAACTTACCTGTACCGTTGACTACTGTTACGCAAAACTAATTTAGCTTCAGTTGAAAGACCTATTATTAATAATATCGATATCTCAATTAGAATAATATCATCACATACACTACTCTTAATTACGGTCATTATATAACTTAAACACTTGTCACATAATCAAATATTAGATTACTCCTTAAAACATCATTATTATTATCGTCCTTTGATAATTTTTTAATCACTATATCATATACATTATGATTTAACACTTTAATCTTATATATTATAAGTTCTTTAAAATCTAATAGTCAAATACTAATCCAGCAACCTGGATTATCTAAACATACCAATCCAACAACCCAGATTTCAATCCAGCAAACCAGATTGCAATCCAGCAACCTGAATTCCAAATTCAGTAAACTGGATTTCAAATCCAACAACCAGATGGCCAATCCAGCAAGCCAAATTGCAATCCAGCAAACTGGATTCCAATTCCAGCAACCAGATTGCAATCCAGCAAGCTGGATTCAACAGATTTTCAATTCAATAAACTGCTTTCCATTCCAGCAAATTGGATTCGGCAGATTTTCAATCCAACAAACTGGATTCATTAATTCTTTTCACGAAAATACCAAATCAACTTATTATTTTTCTATCCTTTGACCAAATATATATACATATATTTTATACACAAAAAGTATTTTTTCGTAATTTTTCAACTTCCTTTAGTAATTTTCAAAAATCATTTTTAGTATGTATCTTAAGAAATTAGCCCTATCATGCTCAACTCCAGAAATTCCCATCTTTTGACATAATCTTATACGTGTTAACGTGAGCCTCCAATTTAATTTTCGTGGCCATCGGAGTTATAGAACTCCGGTTATAGCCATTTTAGTCGAAAAATCTCAAAATTGAAATGGCCATAACTTGGTCATTTTAAGTCGAAATGAGTTCATTTTTGGACAGGAGTTACTTTATAACATATATTTTCATGTCCCAAAAGGCTGGAATTTATTTCATAAATTAAGTGGCCGAAATTGCCCTTGGAAAGTTTTGGGCAGTAGCTTTTTCGAAATTCACTTTTTCGTACTTTGTTAAAAACAGTCCATACAGAAATTTACAACTCGTTTTTCAGTGATTCCACTTGGAGATGTTAGAAAACTCATCATATTATCATCCCAAAGTTTTTCAGAATTTTTGAATGTCAGAAAAATGATGAAACTATCCCTAGAACTGACTGGACCAAAATAATGTGTTTCTCTTTAAAAGAAACGAAACTGTTCTGGCTAAAACAGTCACTACGGATTGTGTACTCAACATTTTTGACGGATCGCAAAAAGGTGTAGATCAAAAACGGTGAAAATTCAAAGTACATAAAAATTTATGGTTTATAAACTAGAAAAATTATTTTTCTTTTCTTTTGATTTTCAAATCAATCAACACCCAATATGGGTATATCTAAACACACACACTCATCAACAAGTATATTCATGGTTTTTGAGTTTAAAAACATTAATCCAAGTCTTGCTTTACAATAATCAAATATACATAAACAAAAGGTATTTATACATTTGATTCACATGCTCTCCTTCTTCTTCTTCTTCCATGGATGGCTATGGAGTTTTGATAGTTTACAAAACTCTCTCTCTCTCTTCCCCCAAGGGTTGCCGTTCCTCCCCTCTCTCTTTATCTCTCTTTAGTTCTTTAATAAAAAAAAAGAAAGAATAGATGAAAGAGAGAATAAATTTTTAATGTGTTATAAAGCAGTATAGATATATGGTATATAGCCATACAGATCACTATCTCCTCGTTCTCCACCATCCGGCCATTTGGCCTTTCATTCTCCACCAATTCTCTCTCTCCTTAATCATCACATAGATTACTTAATAAACCAATTAAATGTGGTGGCTCCTTAAAATAAATGACATCTAGCAAAGTGGTAAATATCTTTTGCAATTGTGTGGCTTAAAATGAGGACAAGCATCCCCTTTTCTCCTCTCTTTTGTATCCGGCCAAGTTGCCAATTTTTTTCCACCAAGTTTGGTTTTCTTTTAATTTCTTATTTCACCAATTTCTTATTAATTGAGATGTATAAAATAAATCCCTTAGAATTAGTATATATTTTATATACTATTATTCTCCCGTACCATAACCCTTAAGTTATTCAATTTTTCATCCCTAATATATAATTAGGTTACCTTTGTTTCTTTTAGTTGTTTATAATAAACAAATAAAAACAAACGCATAATATTCATATTCATTTAATCACATACATACTTCAAATACACATAAATCCATTTTAGGGTTTTGAATTTTTCGAAACCCATATTTCTCACATCTATTCTTTATCTTCCCATTCCTTACTATTCAACATTTCTATCATTGTCATTTAATTCCCTTGTATTGCTTAAAATTTTAAATTAAACGGTATAGTTTCTTTAAATTTTTTAATTAATCCTCTATTTCCAATCTAGGTTTTATTCTTTAACCTTTAATTTAATCATTCAAGATCTTCTAAATTTTCGGGATGTCACATTAACAATATAAAAGTTGTGAACGAAGTACAGATTTTTGTGGGTATATTGGATTGATGGCGCATGTTGTATAAATGAGAAGAAAGGAATTTTGTTTATGTTACATTCCGAATTAAGTTCTTGGTGCATTTTGAAATAATTAAGTATTTACATACGTTGATTAAAGAATACAAAAGAAACATTTTCTTATATGTTCATGGGCGAATTAATGCACATTTACACAGGGCAGGGATGGGGAGCATGTTGGATCTTAGCTAATAAGTTCATGAAGTAGGTTTTACTAATGAAGTATATTATTAACTAGTACCACTTCTGTAGGGTGCTCATGTTAGGTAGTCTCGACCTTTGCTATTATTTTTACAATGTCTCTTCTCACTTGAGACGACAATTTTGCCATCCTTGATAGCTTAACCAACAATATGTGAATGTTAATGACAATATATTAGGGTTAAATCACTTTTTACCCAGTGAACCGAAACCCAATAGCGGACTTTTTTTCATTGCCTGATTGAACTATAAATTTTTTAAAAATCGTTACAAAATCTGTTAAATTGTTTGACTTTTAACGGAATGACTAGTACATGAGAGAAAATTGTGTACATGCCATATATATGTCTACATGGCATGCCATGATAAAAACAAAAAACCCTTAAAAATTAACAATTAAAATAAGTAAACCAAATTAAACGGTAGAAACAAACTAAATAAAATCTTTTCAACTTTACAATTATAAAATATGACATAAAAAAATACCTAGTTTAATGTGATATTATAATATATATATATATATATATATATATATATATATATATATATGTTGGTAAAAAAAGTCAAAATATTTAAAGAAAACAAAGCAGCCCCTGTTTTATTACCTTCAAATCAAACCAGCCCTTATTACCAAGACCCAAATCAGAAATCTGGGAATGAATTCCACCACAAACAATCAACCCATCATCATTCTGGAAGCAACACAAACGTCTTATTCTTGTTTATTTTTCTTCCCTTTCATTCATCTTTGTTATTGGAAACTTCCCATTGCTGCAGGTGGGTCTTATCTTTTCCTCATCTTCCAGTCTAAGTGTTGCAAATATGGATGTATATCCATTGTTGGAAACTCCCCACCACTCAATTAAATCATGAGCTACACAAATTATTGCACATATGTGTGTGTATCCATTCAATTTGCACATATTATGTTTTACGAAATGGGTTGAATGAATCAACCATTTATTAAGGATGATTTAAGGAGTAATTAGGATTATCATGGTACATCTGAGTTTTTGGAGGTAGATGATGGGGTTGAATTTTGTCTAGATCTAGATTGCGATGGGGTTTAGATTAAGCTAGATGCTGTGATGTAGAAGTTTGGGTTGTTGATGGTAGTGGTTATGGATAATAATTGGTGGTTATAGATGATGGTGGAGTTTTCAATGGGGTTTGTTCATGCGAGGAAGACAGTTTTTTTTTTCTTTGTGGAAAAAAGTTAAGATGAAGTCCAAAAGGAAAAAAAGGAAGATATTTTTTAAAATTTTAAAACGCATCATCACTGTCACATCATGTTTAATGTATTAAATAATCCACGTAAGCGTCCAATGTGGTGCCATGCAGATACTCTGTTAAGTGTTATCAGACTTAAAATGATTTTTTGTAAAAAAAAATTGAAGTTCAATGAGTTATTAGAGTTCAGTTTATTGGAAAAAAATGATTTAACCAAAATATATTATAAGGAATTCTAGCTAGTGTAAAGAGTATTATGGCGCTTTAGCTAAAAAAGAAAATAAAATTTGCATAATAAGACATTGATATTAATCCATGTGAAAAAGGAATCTAGTCATGAAGACTGGCAATACGGAATTAAGCTGAAGAAGTGAAGTTATATGATTATGAAAATCTGCATGTGTTGTTTAAGTTTTTCAGCATGAGCTAGAGGGTATAAAAGGGAAATTTTATCTAGTTTCGTTTTCAATACTTACATGCAATGTATTTTCGTCCCTTATCTTCAATAGATGAACACAAGAAACTAAAATTGGTGGATGCTCCCGTGTCTGGTGGTGTTAAGAGGGCCTCCGAAGGAACACTTACGGTGTGGAGTCTATCTTTTTATCTATTGTTACACAGTTTTCAGAAATTGTTTGAAATACTGACCTAACTGGGAAGTTAACTTAAGCTAATTATCGTTTAGATAATGGCATCAGGCACAGATGAAGCTCTTGAACATGCTGGATCGGTTCTTTCAGGTAATTAGCTTAGCTGTTCTTACAATGTTGGATTGAAGATGTTTGTGTTTTTAGCTTACAAAAATTTGTGAAATTTAGTTCTCTTATGAAATAATCTTTGGCTATGAACAGCTTTAAGTGAGAAGCTATATGTTATAAAAGGCGGTTGTGGTGCTGGAAGGTAGATATTCAATACCATTTGTCTCTTTCCATCTTAAGTTATCTTTTGACTTGTTTTGAAGGCTTCATACGAGGGGGAGTTTCAATGCACATATGTGGTCATGTGTTACATGTGTATCATGTCTATTTATTTCATGGTACATTTAACATTTTTGGTTATTATGACAACAAACATTAACAGATTTATTTTTCTATATTCTGTTCTCTAGTGGTGTAAAGATGGTTAACCAATTACTTGCTGGAGTTCATATAGCATCAGCAGCTGAAGCAATGGCATTTGGGGCTCGACTAGGTCTTAATACAAGATTCTTGTTTGACATACTGACAAATAGTGGGGGAACATCTTGGTATGTTTCATGCATTCTGCAATGAAGTAATTTTAGTCCTCTGGTTAATAATTTGCAAATCTGTAATTGTTTATAAATATTTGTCTCCTTTTGATCTCAACAAAAAAACTTTGTTGTCTACAACCGGTAACTAGCAGTTCAATTTTTCTGAAGTCATACCCATACCAGAGGGTCATTCTAGGGCAGATGGAAATTGAAATTTTGAGTAGTAGTAGAGCGAAAAAAGGGAAGCATGTTGAACAGAAGCGAATGAAGTAGGTGTATGCTAGTTAATTGAAGCCTTCCCCATATTACGTGTTTACTTACTATGTCATAATATATATTAGCAAAAGCTGCTCCACCTCCAGCACAAGGTAGGCTATAAGCCTTGACAATTCCATGTCAACTGATAAATCTGTGAAGGGTGAGAGATTTAGTGAAGAATCCAATTAGTTAAACTATTGGTGCTGACGGGTGGGCAATGTATCCAATCAAGATAATGGTGACAGACCAATTAACTGTAAACTCTACATGTTTGCTTTGTTATGAATGACCTATTCCCTGCATTCAGCAGCAGTTAAGTAATCATCACCATTGTTGTGCCTGTGATAATAGCCTGATTTATTACATCAAGTTATATCTTGGATTTTTTTCCTAAGGAATTATAGACTACAACTTGACATTGAGATCAGTGATTGATATCAATGTCATTTCTAGGCTAGAAGTCAAAAGTGTAATGTACATAAATTTCTTAAGCGAGGTTCCTGCTTAAGACAATAAAACAGCTCGACATAGACAGAAGAATAGTTAAGTAGATGAAAAAAGACCGTGTGCCAGCTGCATATCAACTTCATCATAACCTTAATGAAATGCCTTATTTGCATCTTGCTAGTTAAGCTTTGATTGCACATAGAAGCCTGTCGTGACAGGCAAACAAACAATTGTTTTAATGAAAACAAGAGAAAAAGTTTCACTGATAATTCTTAGGATTGATAACCACCCGTGCAGTCTTAAATTGTATAGCCACTTTTTGCTAAGCCTGGAAGGCTGTTAGTATTCCACTACTGATCGAGGTAATTTTGAACAGACAACTAGATAGTGGTAGTGATACACTTGGTAAACACGAGAAAGTAATAGTAGGCTGCATGGAAGGAACCCATGGAGGAAAGTCAGTAAGAGAAATCTCAAAATCGATTAGTGATATCCAAAAACACGAAGGTGGGATGGAAAGGGGTTATGGTCCGGCTCAGTGTTCCGTAGATAGCCAGGTATTGAAACGGTATTGTTTGCACCGAAAAAGATTTATCATATATACTCAGTTTTTCTAAAAATCATTAGGTGGACATAAGTGGCGGAGAGGGAACTTAGCGCCTAGGTTGCCTAGCTGTTTTTATTTTTTATTGTATTCTATGTAGCAAATTCATTTCAAGCATTGTAGAGCTTGAGAGCCTTCATTAAATTCCATTATTATTTCATTAATTAAATTCATATTTGTAGTAATTTCTTCGGCAATTTTTGCTTTAATTTTGAATCTATTATGTTTGGTAAGCTTCATTTGGCAATTAAAAGGAAAAAAAACTAATAAAGTGATCTAGATTTTAGAGTTGTAGCCTTCTTTTTTCTGCTGTACCTTACCATCTACTATCTAATCAAGAAATTAGCCTCCGCAGTAGTTCTTCCTGCATAGATCCTACAGTCCCTATCCTTAACCGATAATCAATTACTCTCTTTCACAACAATTTTATTATATGGCTGATGAGCTTAATTTCTTTGTATGTAGTGCAATTTTGAATATCTCCTTTTTTTCTTGTAAACTGTCACTACCGTACTCCTCCACATCTTGGGCATCTTTTTAATTTGTAGAATCTTATAAATAGACTAGTCAAACAAACTAAGGCCACATCTCCCAAGCACCTCCAATAGCCTTAAGTGGTCTGATCTTCTTTT
Organism: Panax notoginseng; assembly: GCA_016801055.1. Lineage (NCBI taxonomy): Eukaryota > Viridiplantae > Streptophyta > Magnoliopsida > Apiales > Araliaceae > Panax > Panax notoginseng. Next base: position 196,540,535 of record CM029016.1, read on the forward strand.
AATCTTCCTAGAACAAGAAAATAATTAAATTGCAACAAGTGTAGGTTGTTTTACATTATATAATCCTTGATACATGAAATAATCAATAAAAACATGATGACCGTCTGCAATTTCTTGCATGTGCCTATGCCCACTAGCATAACCGTTTGACTATCATTGTAGGTAAAGGTATTAATTATGTTTACTGTGCTAGATTTGATTAGTATATTTAACTATTAGATAGTCTAATAGGCGTATATCCTATACACACACACGGAGGAAAGGTTTACTCCGTCACTGGTATGCATACACAGAATGTGTTTCGTCTTTATCTGCTACATGATTTAAAGCCCTCTTGCTTTGTTTAGCACAACAGGCTTGTTCACTGTTGGATCACACCGACACTGCTATTGCAATGGTTTCCTCGATTTTATTGTTCAATATCATCTGGAGTCCTATCAAAATTTTGCTGGAGCTTGGTTTCAGTAGAAAATTAGGGGTGTCATTCTTTTGGTGATATCTTTTAATTCATGCCTGCCATATTGGAAGTATAGTGCTTCTTCATACTAGTACAGAATTCTTGAAGAGTATTTTCTTAGACTATTAATTTTCATTTATTTCTTGATCGGCACCGAATTTCTCATGTGGAGGGATGTATAGGTCCCAAACATACTCAAAATTTGATTTTTAGTTTATTTGTAATTACTATAGATCTAATTTATGTTCCTAATGTATTTCCAAACTGTTTTTAATGCTTCAAAATGATTGAAAATGTATGCCAAACTTAAAATAGTTCTAAGCTAGTTTCCTCTCATTGAAAAAGTAATAAATAATAGAATATGCAGAAACCTCAGAACTCAGATAGAATTATTCATCCTCTAATTTCTTGATCTTATTCTATGGCCAAAAGTTTTGGTCTTTGGATACTACATACCCTACCAATTCTCAACATCAACATTTCTAAGAATTCATCTGTTGCAGCCTCATTAGGTTACATATTTGTAATCATGCTTCTTTTCACTATTCTCTTTGTATCTCATAAGCTTGTTAGTTTGTTTTATTTCCAAGGAATGAAACTTTATATATCTATTGATATTCTGAAATGATTTTTTTTTTGTACATGACACGAGTTTTTGTAATGCAATTGCAGGATGTTTGAGAATCGTGTTCCACACATGGTGGACAATGATTACACGCCATTATCTGCACTCGATATCTTTGTGAAGGATCTGGTCAGTCTGATTTCAACCTCATAATGCTTTTCATGGATCAACTTGTTTTTTATTCTCTTTTAGTTTCTTAATCATGAAAATTAATGTTACAGGGGATCGTCTCTCGTGAATGTTCATCCCGCAGGGTTCCACTTCATGTTTCTACTGTAGCGCACCAATTGTTTTTGTCAGGTGAGGTTGAATACGTAAAAATAAATATTTACATTCTCTCTAACTGTCTATGTTGCGATGGTTGTTCCTTTATGAAATGTTTTTCAGGAGTTGTATAATTTTATGAGTTTCCGTTAGTTTATAGCTATAGTTATTCATGAAATTGCTGAATGATTTTTAAAGTTCTTTTGAGATATAGTATCCCAGTTTGTAGTTATTAACTGAGAAGGGGCCAAATCTAATGAATGCAGCGGGAGTAGTGAATTGTCTCTAACTTTAGCAGCTTTAAGATAAATTTAAATATGAGAAGAAACATTAAATTTCACATTAAAAAGTTTGTATCATGTGATTGTTCTTGTATATGATAGATCACATTAAAAAAGTATGTATCACATAAAAAAATTGTTTATTTGTAATGAAATCTCTAAAGTTCTGTTAGCAGGTTGTTATTTTCAAATGCATAGCTCTTCCTCTACTCATTCACTTAGATATTACTTACATACTGATTCTGATCTTGGTGAAAATTATTGGAAATAGAATTGGTCAGTCCTTTCTATGATTCTATGAATTTACTATACGGTTGAATTAAACTTCTGTCACTGTTTTTTTTCTTGAGTCAGTAGTCCGGACTTGCAATAGAATTGGCCAGTTCTTTCTCTGTATGATGGTGAAATGTGTTTGAAACAGAAAGGGAGATCAAGTGTTCAGTTAGAGTCTTTATTCTTAAATTGTCTTTTTAATTACTGTTGGAGTTCAATTGACTGTAAAGATTAGTTTTTCTACGATCTTTAGGTTGCTGCACCTTTTTGCCATATTGAAAAGGAAACTTCATTTGCACATCAGAAAAAATTAATTTATCTATCGAGTTATAAAATAAAGCAAAGAGAATAAAAGTCGGGGCGTCCTTTCCATGAACCAAGTATTTTGCTACAACTGATACAGAACATATTAGTATTTCTGCTTATAATATGGGCTGATTCTGCATGAATATATATATATATATATATATATCATGTATGGGAAATCCATTTCACTTATTATACTACATATATCTTGTCTAAATAAATATATATGTTAGCTTATTGCCAACTAACAGTTGTTACTTTCATTGAATAGGTTCTGCTGCTGGGTGGGGTCGCTTAGATGATGCTGCTGTTGTAAAGGTATGATTTAGTATTCACAATTTGTGAGAGGCATTCATTTACATGGGGGAACAGCTGTCAGGGTGAAGTGAAGCGTCTTCTTTATAGGAGTCTGGGATTTTTAGAATTTGCCAAATGATTCATACCAAGTTTGGAGAAATTTACTGTTTTTTCCCCTATCAAGTTCTCCCGTAACGTCCATATAGTTAATTGACTACTATTAATAAGTTATCATTGTTTTTTCATGACATGGCTTGATTGTGACATAGATAGGACTCACAGTGGCCAATTTCAGTTTGTAAAGATGTTCATGTCTTAAATTGAGTAATAGAAATTTAATTTAACTACTATCTTTGTAGGTGTATGAGACACTCACAGGTGTCAAAGTTGAAGGGAAACTTCCCATTGTTGGGAAAGAATCACTATTGCAATCTCTTCCATCTGAGTGGCCACTGGATCTAACTGAAGATATACGTAAATTGGATCAGCATAATTCAAAAATTTTGGTGGTTCTGGATGATGATCCAACTGGAACTCAGACTGTTCATGATATCGATGTCTTGACAGAATGGTGAGTGCATCTCAAATAACTTGTTAGGTGTTATAATTTTTTTTGTGAACACCGGTGAAGACTCTATACTAAAGTTAAGACTAAGAGTTGTTATCTAACTCCAAACAGGCTGCAGTTCTTTCCATTGTCATTATAATTTGGTTAATATTCTTGTGTATATTGTATACAATCACCTCGAGTGTCAAAACATCTTTAAGATAATAAATAAATGAAAAAGAAAGTATTATGCCTATCAATACTAAATCTTAGTTGCTATATATGTTTTCAGGAACATTGAGTCGCTTGTTGAACAGTTTAGGAAAAGGCCAAGTTGCTTTTTCATTTTGACAAACTCCCGTGCACTGAGTTCTGAGAAGGTAAATAGCTTCCTCAACGCATACAGTTTTGAATTTATTTTTTCAATTTTTTTGTTAAGATGACAAATGACCTTAAATATATGTATATATGTTGAAAATATAGTTTCTTATGTATCACTGACTACAAAAAAAATATTCCCCACACAGGCCAGTGCACTGATAGCAGATATCTGCAGAAGCCTGTGTTCTGCAGCTAAGTCAGTTGAGCACATTGACTATACTGTGGTATTAAGGGGTGATTCGACATTAAGGGGTCATTTTCCAGAGGCAAGAACATGGACCCTCAAGTTTTAATATAATATAACGGTAACTATGTCTTTTTGCTGTTTTAATCAGTATCCTAACATGTTTGGCTGATTTTTGTAGGAGGCAGATGTTGCTGTGTCAGTACTAGGTGAGATGGATGCGTGGATCATCTGTCCCTTCTTTCTTCAGGGAGGTCGATTCACCATTGATGATATACATTATGTTGCAGACTCTGATAGGTATTCTTCTGTTTCTCTTATGCCGTCACATCCTTGACATTTGAACGTGCAGAACACTGTCATGGTTACACTCTTGGTGTTTGTAGGCTTGTTCCTGCTGGGGACACAGAATTTGCAAAAGATGCTGCTTTTGGATATAAATGTTCAAACCTCCGTGAGGTCTAGCATTTTTACTTACGTGGAACGCATGATAGATCATCAATAATCGAAGTTAAGATTTCATTTTAATTTTAATTTTTCTTCATCTGTATTATAGTGGGTGGAGGAGAAAACTAGAGGCCGCATACTAGCTAGCACTGTTGCATCTATCTCTATTCAACTATTAAGGAAAGGTGGACCAAATGCTGTTTTTGAGCATCTTTGCAGTTTGCAGAAGGTAACGAGGAAAGTTTGGCAGATATCATTTGTATCAACTAATCATCTACCTGGCTATGCGTCTTGATCTAATTTATAGATATTTCTGATTTGTTCCTTCTTTTTCTCACATTCATATCCATGCCTCCTCCTCCACTGCAACCCACCCCTCATAAACTCCCCCAACACAGACAGAGAACTCATGAATATCAACGTATTTATGTCAGGGGTATAGAAACTACGAGAAGCTCCAATGAAATTTCTGAAGTCACAATCTAGACTATGACCAATGAGGTTTCTAAACTGACACTCCCTCAGTGCTTCGATTGTTGATAATAGATTGACCCTTTAAACGAGTCAGACCGAAGCGAACAGATAGCTGCTCGAATTTGAGTCGAAACGTTAAATTCATACTCGAATTCGAATTGTATTTGAAAAATTCTACTCAGATTTAGATCGACTCGAATTTGATCCGACTCGAATCAAATTATATTCAAACTACTCTCGAGTTTCAACTTCAAGCTCAAATTCGAGTCTCCACATAATAACTAGCTTTATAATAAATATAATTATAAATTGAATTTGTTATTTTACTTAGAAATGAGAAAATATATTTACTATTATACTTTATAAATATAAAATCACAATTAAAATTAAAAACAAAATAAAATAATAATAATTAATTATCCTAATTTGATTTAATTTTGTATATATTATAAGAGAATGCATCGAGTATCTAATCGAATCTGTATCAATCGCGTATGTATTGAATCACAATTGAGAATTCTAGTAGTTTGAATCTTAAACGAGTCGAGTATAATTTTACTCAGATTCTACTCATATTTTTTTTGAACTATTTTTTATGCTCAAATTTGAAGCATATTATTAATGAATCCGAGTCTCGTTCGTATTTTTATGAGTCGAGCCCAAATCGAGCCCGAATCGAGCCCGAATTGTTAGGTTCGTTTACAACCTTAAACCCTTCTGTTAGTTGACATAATACAGAACAAGAGCAACATTTACTTCTGTTACTTTTCTTGCATCCCTTTGGGCTTTTGCCATGGGCAATGTCAAAGCCAGTATTTTACATCACTAGGGGAAAAAAGTACACTAAGCATATATACGCCAAAAACAGGAAAAAAAGAAAAAGGAATAAAGAAGTCAGTTACTATTAATTTGATAACTATATTAAAAAATAATTCAAACTATTGTAATACAATAAAGTTGTAATAATATTTAAATAATAAATTATAGTTTTTGTGACTTCCGAAGAATGGCTCTCTCCCTCCCTCCCTCCCTCCCTTTTAATTTCAAAATCAAAAGAAAAAAAGCATTAAGAAACAGGAGGCTTAGGTAGTAAGGGATTTAGGGCACTAGTTTGGGAGTTTTAGGAAAGGTTATAAACTTAAAATTACTCCACTAGTTTGAAACATGAGTTTCTCTTTAGGTTGAACAGTTTCATTGACTGCTTGTGAAACATTAATATATAGCACTAATTAAATTTATACTTTGTTAATATTTATACTATCACTTAGTTTATTAAAAAATATCAATGAGGGAAACTGCTCCACTAGCCACAACATAGCTTCACCAAAGGCTATGGGAGTCATTCGTGACAAATATATGTGAATTTTTAGCACGCACAACCATCAAGCCAGATACCAAAGCAAGGCTCAACAAAACAGAAGACGGCTGCACTTTGTAAGTGCTTCTTGTCTTGTTTTCAACTAGTTCGGTAAGGTGGACTTCTTGTCCACCATTTTTTTCTTGTAGCCTCTCTTTCCTATTAATATTTTTTTTCTCCTTTTGTTTTTATAACAAAAATTCTCTTCTCAATAAGCTATATTTTAACCATCCATATTTTCTTGTAAGATTTTTCCCCTCAAAAGAGTTTAATTCTATTTTGTATTTGGAGTTTCAATGCTCATTTTGAAATTTCAAAGCTCATTTTGAAATTTCAAAGCTCAAAAGGAAGACGAGGATTGATAAGAATTCCTATAGATCTTGGAAACCACTGGCGTAAACTTAGAGTATGACTTTCTCCCAACTAAGGGAGTCTGAGCATTTGTGCCATAATTTAATAGCTAAATATTGCAGCAAATTACTTTTCAGGATATAGCAGTGTTACCTGAAAATGCTAACATGTCAGCGAATTGTGATTTCGTACGAACGTTCCAAAACATTGAACAATTTCGTGCCAAAACATTAAATTTAGCGATCCAAAACTTCTTTTTCTATTTAATAACAAGAGGTTGAAACTTAATTTAACAAGAATGATTATAACTATGGTTTTTGATTTTACAAATGAGGGGCATTTTTTTATAATAACTAGGCCTTGTGAACAATGGTTAGGCTAAAATTAGTGGAAGACTAAGATTGCCTATCTATAACATTCTTCCAAAATATCTAAGATTCCAAAATATCTAAGATATCTACAAGCTTAGTTATCACAAAGATAAATCTAAAATGTTCTAACAAAAACCCTAATATGTATAAGGAAACTCTAAACACCAAGTGAACACTTTGTGGGCATCCAATAATAATGGTAAAGTGGTGTAGCCTCTTGAAAACATGCATATTGTGATACTAACTTATTAGATTTAACTATATGTTTAGGTAAGTTATCGTAATGTACCACATTTCGAATAAACGTACTCGTGCTACCAAAATGACCCCAAAAAACCTACCCCTACAATACTTTTGTACCATTATATGTGGCGTTTTTTATTCTTGTTTTCGTTATAGTACCGCATTGAACCGCGATCTCCATAACATTGGGATATAGTAGTTTTGTACTCCCTCCGTCCCATGATAAAAGTCCTTATTACTATTTTGGATAGTCTGTGACGCCCCCAAAATAGGTCCATTCCACCCAACCTATTCTGAGTCGCCAAATACATGGTACAGAAATAACTACAACTTTATTATTACAATTGTCGTGCAAAATACGACAACACATATACTGAGTTTAAATACAAATATTGTCATCTAGACAGTATTCATACTCAATTAAGTCCTCATTATACTTATTGATACACTATTTTACAAAATAGTGAGGACTACTAAGACAACTATCTTGAACCATCATTCCATATCCCGACTAGTGCCCGCTACATTTTGGCCTCCTGAGAAAAATGGAACAAAAAGGAAAAGGGTGAGCTCAACTAGTCCAGTAAAGAACATTATGACTAAGATAATATAGAACAAATTATCGTTAGTCCTCAACAGGGAAAAATATAATAGAATACAATAGACAACAAGTTTTCAATCAATATTCGCAGCGAAAATAATAATTCATTAGAAGAGTTAAGTAGATAATGAAATCTACTATTATCTATGAATTTAAAAGTCCATCATCAATATTTTATCCCTGTAACATCAATCAATATTCATCTTTGCACTGCAAGCCAAAGATATTCATCAGTTGGTCATGTTCATCTCAACACCTGTTCATCTTTGCACTACGGGCCAAAGATATTCATCAAGAAATCATTCATCTTTGCACTACAGGCCAAAGATATTCAGTTATATCATCATTTAGGACTGAGGATGATGAAAAATATTTTAAAGGAGACGAATCCAGTGAAACAAAATAACAAATATTAAGGATTCGTATTTCGATTTATCCATGTCCAAAAATACCTTATAAATAATCATAGTGAAGTAAAATTCAAGAATGATCAAAACATGGATACAATCAAAGCTAGTATTCAGAATAGATATTTTGGACGAAAAGAAGAAAATTTTATTTTTCGGTGAATAGTAACTCGTGAATAGTAACTCATGAATAGTAACCCCGACATGAAAAGTTTTAAATTTGATAAAAATTTTCAACCAATATGTCGGCATAATGATATTGAAGAAATAATATCATTTTCGAATAAAATAACATCCCTTACCTCGTGAAGACAGTACTTCTAGTTGAACACCGGAGAACTTGCACCGTATAGCAACACTCAAAGTATTAAAATACTCACAAGAATATGCTCAATATATTGAGAGAGAAATCTGTAGTTTCTGGTGTGATTTTCAATTTTAATCTAAGCACCCTATTTATAGTAAAATGCTTAGAATACCAAATCAGAAAATTTAATATAATATTAATATATATAATCAAATTTCCTACGCCCACCATCAATAACTCAATTCAGCTGATTTCAACAACCAATGGGGCTCACCAAACATATCAAAAACGTTTTTCTAACTATAAATATTTTAAACTTCCAAAAATCAATTATTCTGGAATTTTGGAACTTCGATAATTCATAATAAATAGCCCTTTTATCAGAAAATTCAAATCTCGTGAATTTTTATAGGAAATTCAATTCTCTACAACTTTACAGAAGAAAGTTTTTTCAAATTCCAAACAAAAATTGACCGAAATTCACAAACGGACGATTTTACAGGCTATAATCATATTTCAGTCAAGAAATGGGTCCACCGACACACAAAACATGGTTAATCATTTAATGTAACAAAAATACTCTTTCTCCTCATATACTCATATATCTCACATTAATTGTAAAAATATCACCATTAATATATTATTAAAATAATATATTTAAATGAATTATTTTATCAAAAAAGATAAAATATTAATTTTTAACAATTGTCACATTTAAAAATTTTTTCCATCTATATCCACATAAAATCAATATTTTCCTCATTATATAAATCAATAATTAATTATTCACAAATAATATTACAGAATCACAGTACTGGCAACCAGGCCATTCCCAGGAAAGAGGGGGCTTTCCAATAAGGATTTCTCCTTACTGGCGCGCAATTAGGTGACCAAACCTCTCCTTAGACAGAATTTTCTAGAAATTGCCAATAATGTTATCTAATAATATTATTAAGATAATATGAATTATTGCTCCGATAATGGAAAATACTGCATAGTGACAATTATTGAAACAACAGTAATATAAAATATCAACGTAGCAATTATTGAATCAATAAAATAAAATATTGAACAGTAATTACTGTAACCATTATTGAGTAGTGCCTTCTTACGTAAGAATCAATAATTGGTGCAATACCGTGTGCTATTGTACAACAACGCGTATTACTGTGTTTTAACCACCGGATATTCTAACAGTATTAACGGTAACAACTACGCCGTTATTTATAAACAACTCATACTTGTCGTTTTCTTTATCCAATCGTTTTCCGTTATGGGGCCCACAAAAGACTGCGCCGTCGTACGAATATTCCCCGACAGGAAGAATATTCCACGACCAAACGAATATTTTCCGACAACAATGAATATTTTATAATCACCTGCTTATTTGAAATATTTGCGCATTTTACCCATAACTAACCTCATTAATCAATTTAACCCTTACTATTTCAAAATAATAAATAAAGGAAATTTAATTTTATTTATAATAAGTTGGGGTCTTACAACCTCCCCTCCTTATGAAATTTCGTCCTCGAAATTGACGTACGTACCTGGTGTTTCGAAAAGATGAGGATACCTCGCTTTCATTTTCGTTTCCAACTCCCAGGTCATTTCTTCAATAGCATGGTTCCTCCACAAAATTTTAACTTGTGGTATGACCTTCGTGCGTAGGACATGCTCCTTCTTATTCAAGATCTTGACAGGTACATCTTCGTACGTTAAGTCTTCGGCTATCTCGTCCGGTTCTAACTCAATAACGTGATTTGGGTCCTTCACATATTTACGAAGTATAAATATGTGAAAAACGTTATGAACACGAGACATGCTTGGAGGTAACGCGAGTCTATAGGCCACATTTCCTACTCGGTCAAGAATCTGAAATGGACCAATAAATCGTGGATTGTGCTTTCCTCTCTTCCCGAATCTTGCAACTCCCTTCCATGGAGCAACTCGCAACAATACATGATCCCCAATATCAAATTCCACGTCCTTTCGATGAAGATCCGCATAACTCTTTTGTCGATCCTGTGCCGTTTGTATACGTTGTCGAATCGTTTGGATCTTTTCCGTAGTCATACGTACCAACTCGGGTCCCAACAATGTTGCTTCACCCACCTCATCCCAACATATTGGAGAGCGGCACTTTCGTCCATACAATGCTTCAAATGGAACCACACCTATACTTACCTGATAACTGTTATTGTAGGAGAATTCCACCAATGGTAGGTACTTATCCCAACTACCTTTGAAATCTAGGACACAGTCTTAATAGATCTTCAAGAGTTTGAATAGTCCTCTCTGATTGTCCGTCCGTTTGAGGATGGTATGCTGAACTAAATCGTAAATCTGTGCCCATAGCTTTTTGCAAGCTAACCCAAAATCTTGAAGTGAATCTTGGGTCACGATCCGAAACTATGGATACTGGCATGCCATGCAACCTCACAATCTCATTCACGTACATACTAGCAAGACGCTCAAGGGAATAAGTCTCCCGTATCGGCAAGAAATGAGTAGACTTGGTTAATCTAGCAACAATAACCCAAATAGCATTTATGCCTTGAGAAACCGTGGGAATACCCGTAACGAAATCTATGATAATGTGTTCCCACTTCCATTTCGGAATCTCAAGTGGTTGCAATGGACCCTTTGGCACTTGATGCTCCGCCTTTACACGTTGACAAGTTAAACACCTCGAAATAAACTTTGCAATCTCTCTCTTCATATTGTTCCACCAAAATGTATGTCAAAGATCACGATACATCTTGGTACTTCTAGGATGGATTGCAAATAGTGTATTGTGTGCCTCCATCATGATCTTGTACTTCAAATCAGGATCGTTAGGAACACAAAGTTTGGAGTGGACTCGAAGTATTCCTTCTTCATCGATTCTTGCTTCTGGAATAACACCTTCTTGCACTTTCTTCTTCATACGCATCAGCTCTGGGTCTGTGGCTTGAGCAACTTTAACTTTATCGATTAAAGTCGATTCTACGTGTATACTTGACATCATCACACTCGTTCCTGCATATGATCTTCTACTCAATACGTCAGCTACCACGTTTGCTTTTCTAGGATGGTATTGGATGGTATGATCGAAATCTTTCAACAGCTCGAGCCAACGTCGGTGTCGCATGTTAAATTCTTAGAAGCTCTTCTCGCATTCCTCGGTCCATTCGAAGTTTGTATCTTTTTGAGTCAGCTGAGTTAATGGAGTAGCGATTCGAGAAAATTCTTTTACGAATCTCCGATAATAACCAGAAAGCTACGTATTTCGATTACTGACTTAGGTTACTATCAACTGTGACTCATATCCCAATCTTGGATATCACGTCACAATGGCACCTATCAGTTTACTACCATACGAATATGGCGTCCCCTACGGAGAGTCTGGCTTCAATGCATTCCACAAAGGAAGTCACCAGATAGAGGCTAGGTTATCAACTTCTATAGTTGGGTTTTTAACTCCTGAAGTTCAATAGGAGCCATTCGATATGAGATTTTAGAAATGGGTTTTGTACCGGGTTCAAAGTCGATACAAAATTCAATATCACGCTCTGGGAGTAAGCCAAGAAATTCTTCAGGAAATTCGTCAAAAAATTTACTAACATAAATATCATTCAAATCTGACGTATTTTTGTTCAAGTCCATGACATGGCTAAGAAAGCTTGACATCCGTCTTTCAATAAACGAACGACTTTACGGCTTGATATGAAAGAGTTTGACTTCAATGGTTTGGTTGTTTGAATTCGAATAACAGGTTGCTTAGGAATATGAAAACTAACCTTACGAAAACAATCAATTTTGGCATGATGAGTAGTTAACCAATCAATTCTTAAAATCACATCAAAAGCAAGTATCTTTAAAGAGATAAGGTCAACAGGTAATGTGATGGTGCCAACTTGGATCAAACAAGATTTATAAACAGTGGATGTAACGAAAGTTTCTCCTAACGGAGTTTCAACAGATAAGTCAAAGTCTAATTTTCTCCGGAGTCAAGTTTAAACGTTGAGTATAAGCAGGAGAGATAAATGAATGGGTAGAACCGATATCTAATAAGGTATAGACTTCGCAAAAATTTATAATTAACTAACCCGTGCTAACTTCGTTCGGGTTCCTCGCATTCTGACCAGTCACGAAAAACGCTCTTCGAGGAACCGTTGACTTTGACTTTTCTGAGATAACTTTTTGAGTCACCACCCCCGTTAGACTTGGTTTCGCTACAGTACAATCTCGAGCGATGTCCTTCCTTTCCACAGTTATAACATACCTTAAACTGTTGTGGGCAGTTTGGGCTGATATGTCCTTTTCCGCACTTATAGCATATGACCGGTGGTCGCTCTCCTCCCTTGGAACCAGTTGCTGCTGGTGCTGACGTCTTTGTATTGTCATTGTTGAATCTCCTCTTTTTAAAATCTCCTCCCGACTCGCTTCTTCTATTTTCATGGCCACGATTATCACCAGAGTGGTTGCCGTTCTTATCCGTATTTTTCTTTCTCCGCTGGTTATCGTTGTTCTGATGACTGCTGTCACCGGTATAATTTTGGTTGTGGTCCCTCGATTGACCGTACTCGTTATCTCACTCTAATAATTGAGCCCTGTTGACAACATCTGAATAGAGAGAATTTATGAGAAATGAGATATTGACGTATGCCGGGTTTCAAACCTCTCAGAAACATCCGCGTCATACGTTCCTCATTATCCACCAAATGAGGGGCAAACCTGGACAACTCTGCAAATTTCGCCTCGTATTGGGACACCGTCATGTTATTCTGCTCCAGTCTAATAAACTCTACCTCCTTCATATGGCGAATACTTTCAGGAAAGTATTTTTCGTTGAAAAGTTTTTGAAACGTTTCCCAAGACATGCTGAGTGCGGCAGGCTGGGTCCGTTTCACAGACTCCCACCAGTAGTCTGCCTCGCCACGGAACATAAAGGTGGCGAATGGAACCTTCTGTTCCTCCGTGCATCCCAAGACATCGAATATCTTGGTAATTTGCTTGACCCACGTTTTCGCCATGATCGGATCCGGCTTTTCCTTAAATTCTAGTGGTCTCAATTCTTTGAACTGCTTGGCTGTGACAAACCGTGAATTGCTATCATTTCCTCCTGTATTTTGAACACGAGTCTCCCTCTTCTGGTTTTGCATGAATTGCAAAAAGCTTCTAAACATCCCATCGTTCATCATCTGCTCATTGGTGTTGTTCATAGGAGGAACATTGCCAGCCTGTTGCACGTTCTCCTCGTTGGTGAGTACAGGCGTCTCCACGGTTTCATTTACTCCACTGTTAACATTCTCAGTCGACATTCTCAAATACTGCCATAAAACAAGGGTTAATTTAACAAATTAACAAATCACATAATATCCTTATATTATGACCGACCAACAGATAAGCTTAGGTAGGACACACTAGCGAAGGATTTACTCGTCTCTCCCCTCCTAGTTCTATTCCCCGATCTCCGTCAGAGATCATATCCCTAAGCTCTGATACTAACTGTAACATTGGACACCATCATGTGTCAGCACCTCACAAAATTACCTATCAGCTTGCCACCGCAGAACGGTGTCCCCTACGGAGAGTCTGGCTTCGGTGCATTCCCCATCAACAGGATGTCACCAGATAGAGGCCCGGGGCTTTTTACTTATGGCTCTGATACCAACTGCGACGCCCCCCCCCAAAATAGGTCCATTCCACCCAACCTATTCTGAGTCGCCAAATACATGGTACAAAAATAACTACAACTTTATTATTACAATTGTCGTGCAAAATACGACAACACATATACTGAGTTTAAATACAAATATTGTCATCTAGACAGTATTCATACTCAATTAAGTCCTCATTATACTTATTGATACACTATTTTACAAAATAGTGAGGACTACTAAGACAACTATCTTGAACCATCATTCCATATCCCGACTAGTGCCCGCTACATTTTGGCCTCCTGAGAAAAATGGAACAAAAAGGAAAAGGGTGAGCTCAACTAGTCCAGTAAAGAACATTATGACTAAGATGATATAGAACAAATTATCGTTAGTCCTCAACAGGGAAAAATATAATAGAATACAATAGACAACAAGTTTTCAATCAATATTCGCAGCGGAAATAATAATTCATTAGAAGAGTTAAGTAGAGAATGAAATCTACTATTATCTATGAATTTAAAAGTCCATCATCAATATTTTATCTCTGTAACATCAATCAATATTCATCTTTGCACTACAAGCCAAAGATATTCATCAGTTGGTCATGTTCATCTCAACACCTGTTCATCTTTGCACTACGGGCCAAAATATTCATCAAGAAATCATTCATCTTTGCACTACAGGCCAAAGATATTCAGTTATATCATCATTTAGGACTGAGGATGATGAAAAATATTTTAAAGGAGACGAATCCAGTGAAACAAAATAACAAATATTAAGGATTCGTATTTCGATTTATCCATGTCCAAAAATACTTTATAAATAATCATAGTGAAGTAAAATTCAAGAATGATCAAAACATTGATACAATCAAAGCTAGTATTCAGAATAGATATTTTGGACGAAAAGAAGAAAATTTTATTTTTCGGTGAATAGTAACTCGTGAATAGAAACTCGTGAATAGTAACTCATGAATAGTAACCCCGACATGAAAAGTTCCAAGTTTGATAAAAAATTTCAACCAATATTTCGGCATAATGATATTGAAGAAATAATATCATTTTCGAATAAAATAGCATCCCTTACCTCGTAAAGACAGTACTTCTAGTTGAACACAGGATATAGACTATGACTTGAACTTGCACCGTATAGCAACACTCAAAGTATTAAAATACTCACAACAATATGTTCAATATATTGAGAGAGAAATCTGTAGTTTCTGATGTGATTTTCAATTCTAATCTAAGCACCCTATTTATAGTAAAATGCTTAGAACACCAAATCAGAAAATTTAATATAATATTAATATATATAATCAAATTCCCTACGCCCACCATCAATAACTCAATTCAGCTGATTTCAACAACCAATGAGGCTCACCAAACATATCAAAAATGTTTTTCTAACTATAAATATTTTAAACTTCCAAAAATCAATTATTCTGGAATTTTGGAACTTCGATAATTCATAATAAATAGTCCTTTTATCAGAAAATTCAAATCTCGCGAGTTTTTATAGGAAATTCAATTCTCTACAACTTTGCAGAAGAAAATTTTTTCAAATTCCAAATAAAAATTGACCGAAATCCACAAACGGGCGATTTTACAGGCTATAATCATATTTCAGTCAAGAAATGGGTCCACCGACACACAAAACATGTGTTAATCATTTAATGCAACAAAAATACTCTTTCTCCTCATATACTCATATATGCCACATTAATTATAAAAATATCACCATTAATATATTATTAAAATAATATATTTAAATGAATTATTTTATCAAAAAAAGATAAAATATTAATTTTTAACAATTGTCACATTTAAAAATTTTCTCCATCTATATCCACATAAAATCAATATTTTTCTCATTATATAAATCAATAATTAATTATTCACAAATAATATTACAGAATCACAGTACTGGCAACCAGGCCATTTCCAGGAAAAAGGGGGTTTTCCAATAAGGATTTCTCCTTACTGGCGCGCAATTAGGTGACCAAACCTCTCCTTAGACAGAATTTTCTAGAAATTGCCAATAATGTTATCTAATAATATTATTAAGATAATATGAATTATTGCTCCGATAATGAAAAATACTGCATAGTGACAATTATTGAAACAACAGTAATATAAAATATCAACGTAGCAATTATTGAATCAATAAAATAAAATATTGAATAGTAATTACTGTAACCATTATTGAGTAGTGCCTTCTTACGTAAGAATCAATAATTGGTGCAATACCGTGTGCTACTGTACAACAACGCGTATTATTGTGTTTTAACCACCGGGTATTCCAACAGTATTAACGATAACTACGCCGTTATTTATAAACAACTCATACTTGTCGTTTTCTTTATCCAATCGCTTTCCGTTATGGGCCCACAAAAGACTGCGCCGTCGTACGAATATTCCCCGACAGGAAGAATATTCCACGACCAAACGAATATTTCCCGACAACAATGAATATTTTATAACCACCTGCTTATTTGAAGTATTTGCGCATTTTACCCATAACTAACCTCATTAATCAATTTAACCCTTACTATTTCAAAATAATAAATAAAAGAAATTCAATTCTATTTATAATAAGTTGGGGTCTTACATAGTCCCATGTTAAATGTCCATTTTCCTTTAATAACCAAACTTTTACACATATTTTTCTATTATACCCGTAGCATTAAATATCTCATACTTTTCTTATCCTAATTCTCTCTCCATATTTAATGACATTATTATAGACACTTTTGTCATTTCATTCGTCTTCTTAATATGCGTGAAAAATTCACCATGACTTTTATCCTGGGACGGTGGGAGTATTATATTTAGGGGCTCACGAAGAGTTATGGTATGTTATTTGTATACCAACCTCATATTATTTGTGACGCCCCCAAAATTAGGCATACATCACCCATCTTGGGTCGCCAGATACATGGTACAAAATTCAAATATAACTTACTAATACAACTGTCGTGTACAATACGACAAAACATAAACTATAAATTTGAATACAAATATTGTCTATTAGAAATTATACAAACTCAAAAGGAGTCCTCATTACAATTATTATCACACTATTCACAGAATAATGAGGACTACTAATGCTATCTTCTGGACCATCACTCTGTTTCCCGACTCGTCCCAGCTATATTCTCATTTCCTGAAGAGAACGGTGAAAGAAAGGGTGAGCTCAACTAGCCCAGTAAGAAATATTATTGACTATGATAATGCAGAATAAATTATCACTAGTCTCCAACAATGTTAAACTGATAAAATATAATAGACATCAAGTTTAACTGCAGCGGAACAAGCAATCCATTAAAAGAGTCAAGTAGAAAATAAAATCTAATATCTTTTATGATTTAAAAGGTTTTTCATCACTGTTATCGCTGAGACTCAGCTTAATAAATATTCCACATCATCGAATCAGCCCTGCACTACGGCCAAGGATATTCTTTAGTATTACGACCACAATTATCCATGCACTACGGGCCAAGAATATTTGTGTATTCATTAATGGTCATGATCATGCCAACAACTGTCCATCAATGCACTACGGGCCAATGAGGACTTTTACCACATCATTTATAAAATTACGGTCATGATTACACCGAATAATCCCTGGTCATAATCATACCAAGTCCATCTATGCACTACAGGCCACAGATGACTTTCAACATAATATAAACATGAGGATGATGACAATGATATAAGAATTCAATAAAACAAGTTCAAAAATTAATTTATCCAGAAACTAATAATGTCCAAATTGTCAACATGATACTGCTTTGTAGAGTAAAATTCAAGAATGATCAGGAGAATATTTTCATGAAAAGATACTGGATGAAGCACAAATATCAATAATATTCTACTAATTTCATGGAGTATAGAAGTCAAAACTTTAACCATGAGTATAATAAGGAATGGAATAACAAAAGAAATTACCATGCACGCGGTACTTCGCACAGACATGCTATTCCAACAGAATAATAATAACGGAATCAGGTCAGGCAAAATTTGCACCGACAGAATGTTCTAACAGAATAATAAAGAGAAGAATGTCACCAAGTATAGGGTAGACCGCGTATACAGGTTATTCCAACAGAATAATAAGTAATGGAATAGCAACAATTCTCTTCATGAATAAGAAAGAATAACACCCCTTTCCGTAAAAGAAACTGAATATAAGAGTAGGGAAGTAGCAGAATACTTTGCTATAGTTTCTCTATAATTTTTCTCTCTAGAGTTTCAGTGAATTTGTAAGAAATAATGAAGGAATGAGCTTCTATTTATAGGAGAATAGAAGGGGTACTGTTTAGAAAATAATACGGACGCAACAATTTTATAACTTACGGATGCTTGACTGATGCATTAATTCACGGATGAAAAAAAATATTGTTAACTCATGGATGCAAAAAGTCCATCCTTCAACCAATAAGAATTAAGCAACAATATATATATATATATATATATATATATATATATAAACCACACATGTTTTCAATTTATATATAACCATATTATATAACCACCACTTGATTTTTATCCCCCCAAAACCAACATCAATCCCCCACACCCCCAAAATTACTTTCACTACACTCTTACACCTTTCACTATCACACACCCACTCACATCTTACACCCATCACTATCATACTAACTTTCCCACCATTTTCCACTTACACATATATTATATATATACACACATCATATATATATATTCCCTCCCCTATACGTAACTCCCTCCCACCCCCATTTCAAAATCAGTTTTTCAACATATATGGGCCCCACATGTCCCCCACATGTTGGCCCCACCTTTAAATAATTTTCTACCGATTATTTTGAAAAATGGGTAAATGGGGGTTCATATAATAATCAAAATTGACAACAATTACTATAGCAATAATTGAACAACACTGAGTGACTTCTCACGTAAGCATCAATAATCAATACCGTGTGCTACTATGCAACCACGCATATTACTGTACTTTTACTACCGAGTAGTTCAACAGTATCAATGGTAAAACTTCTGCCGTTATTTTCATAAAAATATTTTTGTCGTTTTCTCAATCCGACAATAATTCTGTTGTGGGGTCCACCAATTATTGCGCCGTTGTACGAATATTCCCTGCTAAAACGAATATTCCCAACCAATCGAATATACTATGCAAAATTTATAAATGTTACCCACAACTATAACATTATATCAATTTCTCTCCATAATATTCAAAAATAATATTTATAGAAAATTTATCTTTATTCAAAAAGTTAGGGTTTTACAATCTCCCCTTCTTAAGAAATTTCTCCCTCGAAATTAGGGTACGTACTTGGTATGTCGAAGAGGTAAGGATACCTTGATTTCATTTCAGATTCTAACTCCCAAGTCATTTCCTCAACATCGTGGTTTTTCCACAAAACTTTGACTTGAGGTATAACCTTGGAGCGTAGAATATGTTTCTTCTTATCCAAGATTTGAACAAGAACCTCTTCATACGTTAAGTCTTCCGCTATTTCGTCCGGTTCTAACTCAATAATGTGGTTCGTGTCTTTCACATATTTACGTAACATGGATACGTGAAAAACGTTATGAACACGAGACATACGTGGCGGTAAAGCGAGTCTATAGGCTACAGTTCCTACTCGATCGAGGATTAAAAATGGGCCGATGAATCGAGGATTGAGCTTTCCTCTCTTTCCAAATCTCGCAACTCCTTTCCATCCTTTCGATGAAGATCAGCATAACTCTTTTGTCGATCTTGTGAGGTTTTTATACGTTGCCGGATCGTTTGAATCTTTTCCGTAGTCATACGTACCAACTCCGGTCCCAACAACGTTGCTTCACCCACCTCATCCCAGTATACTGGAGAACGACATTTTCTTCCATACAACGCTTCGAATGGAGCCATGCCAATACTTGCTTGATAACTGTTGTAGGAAAACTCCATCAAAGATAAGAACTTGTCCCAACTTCCCTTGAAATCAAGGACACAGAGTCTTAATAGATCTTCAAGAGTTTGAATAGTCCTCTCCGACTGTCCGTCCGTCTGAGGATGATATGCCGAGCTAAATCGTAAATCTGTGCCCATAGCTTTCTGCAAACTAACCCAAAATCGTGAAGTGAGTTTTGGGTCTCGATCAAAAACTATAGATACTGGCATACCATGCAGTTTTACAATCTCGTTTATGTACATACGAGCAAGACGTTCAAGTGTATAAGTTTCTCGTATCGGTAAGAAATGAGCAGACTTGGTCAATCTATCAACAATGACCTAAATCGCATCTATACCTTGAGAAACCTTAGGAAGACCGGTAACGAAATCTATGGTAATGTGCTCCCACTTCCATTTTGGAATTTCAAGGGGTTGCAATGAACCTTTTGGTACTTGATGCTCCGCCTTGACTCGTTGATACGTTAGACACCTTGAGATAAACAGCGCTATCTCTCTTCATATTGCCCCACCAAAATGTATGTCGAAGATCATGATATATTTTGGTACTCCCAGGATGGATTGCAAACGGTGTGTTGTGCGCCTCCATCATGATTTTATACTTTAAATCAGGGTCGTTAGGAACACAAAGTCTGGAGTTGACTCGAAGTATTCCTTCTTCATCGATTCTTGCTTCCGGCATAGCACCTTCTTCCTCATACGCATCAGCTTCAGGTCTGTAGCTTGAGCAGCTTTAACTTTATCAATTAAAGTCGGTTCTACTCGTATATTCGCCATCATCACATGGGTCTCTGGAGTCTTTAACTCTATCTCCATCCTTTGCAAGTCACACAAAATGGGCCTTTGTGTTGACAATATTGTACTCGTACTTGCATATAATCTTCTACTCAATGCGTCAGCTACCACGTTCGCTTTTCTAGGATGGTATTGGATGGTATGATCATAATCTTTCAACAGTTTAAGCCAACGTCGTTGTCGCATGTTGAGTTCCTTTTGAGTGAAGAAATATTTGAGGCTTTTATGATCCGTAAAGATCTCCACTTTCTCTCCATATAAGTAATGCCTCCAAATTTTAAGTGCGAAGACCACAGCTCCTAACTCTAGGTCATGAGTAGGATAATTCCTCTCATATTCTTTGAGTTGTCGTGAGGCATAGGCTATGACTTTCCCATGTTGCATGAGAACACATCCTAACCCTTTGCCTGAAGCATCACTGTAGATGACAAATCCCTCCGAACCAGATGGTATTGTCAGAACAGGTGCTGAAATGAGTCTCCTCTTGAGTTCTTGAAAACTCTTCTCACATT
This sequence comes from Panax notoginseng, assembly GCA_016801055.1. Lineage (NCBI taxonomy): Eukaryota > Viridiplantae > Streptophyta > Magnoliopsida > Apiales > Araliaceae > Panax > Panax notoginseng. Next base: position 196,561,612 of record CM029016.1, read on the forward strand.
CCTCGCTCCAACCGAACTTTATATCTTTCCGAGTCAGCTGAGTTAGTGGAGTAGCGATTCGAGAAAATCCTTCTACGAATCTCCGATAATAACCAGCTAAGCCGAGAAAGCTACGTACTTCGGCTACTGATTTAGGTTGCTCCCAGCTTTGAATAACTTCAATCTTTGTTGGGTCAACAGATATTCCATGACTTGATACCACGTGCCTAAGGAATGCTACTTCTTCCAGCCAAAACTCGCATTTCTTCAACTTGACATAAAACTTATATTTACGAAGCTTTCGGAGTATCAGCCTCAAGTGTTGCTCATGATCTTCACGGCTTTTGGAATAAATAAGGATGTCATCAATAAAGACAACCACAAAGTGATCCAAATTTTCCTTGAATACTCGGTTCATCATATCCATAAAGGCAGCAGGAACATTAGTCAATCCAAAGGACATGACTAGGAATTCATAATGCCCGTACCGAGTTCTGAAAGCCGTCTTTGGAATGTCATCGGTTTTAATCTTCAATTGGTGATATCCGAAACGAAGATCAATCTTTGAAAAAAATTTGGCTCCTTGCAACTGGTCAAGCAAGTCATCAATACGTGGCAATGGGTACCTATTTTTGATGGTGACATGATTCAACTCCCGATAATCAATACAAAGTCGCATACTCCCATCTTTCTTCTTCATGAATAGAACAGGAGCACCCCAAGGAGAAGTACTAGGACGAATAAAGCCAATGTCTAACAATTCCTGCAGTTGAGTCTTTAACTCCTGAAGTTCAATAGGAACCATTCGATATGGGGCTTTAGAAATGGGTTTTGTACCGGGTTCAAGGTCGATACAAAATTCAATTTCACGCTCTGGGGGTAGGCCAGAAAGTTCTTCAGGAAATACGTCAGGAAATTCATTAACAATAGAAATATTATTCAAAACTGACGTATTTTTGTTTAGATATGTGACATGAGCTAAGAAAGCTTGACATCCGTTTTTCAATAAACGAATAGCTTTATGGCTCGAGATGATAGTGATTGATTTTAATGGTTTGGTTACTTGAATTCGCATAATAGGTCGATTAGGAATATGAAAGCTAACAACCTTACGAAAACAAACAATTTTTGCATAATGAGTAGTTAACCAATCAATCCCTAGAATCACATCAAATGCAAGTATTTTTAATGAAATAAGATCGGCAGGTAATGTGTGGGTACCAACTTGAACCAAACAAGACTTATAAACCGTGGATGTAATGAAGGTTTCTCCCAACGGAGTTTCAACAGATAAATCGAAGTCTAATTTCTCCGGAATCAAATTTAAACGTTGAGCGCAAATAGGAGAAATAAAAGAATGGGTAGAACCGGTATCAAATAAGGTATAGACTTCGCTAGAGTTTATGATAAGCTTACCCGTGATGACCTTATTCAAGTTTTTTGCTTTCTGGGAGGTCACTACAAACGCTTTCCCTTGAACTACAAGCTTTGACTTTTCTGGACGGCCTTTGGTGCCTCCATCCTAGCTGAACTTGTCTTCGGTGAACGACAAAATCGGACTAGGTGACCTTATCTTCCACAATTATAACATGCTTTGGACGGTATCGCGCAGTTTGGACTGATGTGTCCCTCTCCTCCGCATTTGAAGCATATGATAGGTGGTCGTTCTCCTTCCTTAACAATGGGTGCTGGTGCTAAGGTCTTTTCATCATTGTTGAATCTCCTCTTCTTGAAATGTTCATTCTTATTGTTTTGGTCCTGATTACCACCGAAGTGGTTACAATTTCTGGCCTGTTGATTTCCTCCACGCTTGTCGTCACCGCTTCGATGACTGCTCTCACTGGTATTATCATTTTGCCGGCTGTTCTCTTTTGATTGTGTTGACTCATTATCGCGCTCTACTAACTGAGCCCTATTTACAACATCTGAATACAAACACAGTTTATGAGAAATAAGATGTTGACGTATCTCAGGTTTCAAACCTCGCAAAAACATTCGCGTCATTCGCTCTTCATTATCCACCAAGTGGGATGCAAACCGGGACAACTCAGCAAATTTAGCCTCATACTTCGACACGGTCATATTATTTTGATCCAGCTTGATAAACTCCACCTCCTTTATGTGACGAATACTCTCGAAAAAGTACTTGTCGTTGAATAGCTCTTGGAACTTCTCCCAAGACATCTTGAGTGCGTTAGGTTGGGTACGTTTTACTGATTCCCACCAGTAATCTGCCTCTTCACGCAACATGAATGTGGCGAAGGGAACCTTTTGTTCCTCGGAGCATCCCAAGACATCAAATATCTTGGTGATCTGCTTTATCCATGCTTCCGCCTTAAGTGGTTTTGGTTCTCTAATAAACTCCGGTGGTCCCAGCTCCTTGAACTGTTTAGCGGTGACCGTCCGAGAGTTTTCAGTGTTTCCACCTACATTTTGGACAGGAGCCGCTCTCGCCTGATGTTGCATGAATTGCATAAAGCCTCTAAACAGTCCATCATTCATCATTTAGTCAGTGTTGTTGTTTGCATGAGGATTGTCGCCTTCCTGATGCACATTCTCCTGATTATTGATATGTGGAGACTCAACGGTCCCTTATGCTCCATTGTTATTTTCAACATTCTCGGATGTCATTTTCAGATACTGCCACAAAACAAAGGTTCATTAACATATAACATATTATCCATATACTTTGACCGACCAATTAAATACCAAATAAACTTAGGTAGGTCATACTAGCGAAGGAATTTCCGTCTCTCCCCTCCTAGTTCTAGTCTCACATCTTAGCCAGGGATCATATCCCTAAGCTCTGATACCAACTGTGACGCCCCCAAAATTAGGTATACATCACCCATCTTGGGTCGCTAGATACATGGTACAGAATTCAAATACAACTTACTAATACAACTGTCGTGTACAATACTACAAAACATAAACTATGAGTTTGAATACAAATATTGTCTACTAGAGATTATACAAACTCAAAAGGAGTCCTCATTACAATTATTATTAATTTCACAGAATAATGAGGACTACTAATGCTATCCTCTGGACCATCACTCCGTTCCCCGACTCGTCCCAGTTATATTCTCATTTCCTGAAGAGAACGGTGAAAGAAAGGGTGAGCTCAACTAGCCCAGTAAGAAATATTATGACTAAGATAATGCAGAATAAATTATCATTAGTCTCCAACAATGTTAAACTGATAAAATATAATAGACATCAAGTTAACTGCAACGGAACAAGCAATTCATTAAAAGAGTCAAGTAGAAAATAAAATCTACTATCTTTTATGATTTAAAAGATTTTTCATCACTGTTATCGCTGAGACTCAGCTTAATAAATATTTCACATCATCGAATCACCCCTGCACTACGGCCAAGGATATTCTTTAGTATCACGACCACAATTATCCATGCACTACGGACCAATAATATTTGTGTATTCATTAATGGTCATGATCATGCCAACAACTGTCCATCAATGCACTACGGGCCAATGAGGACTTTTATCACATCATTTGTAACATTACGATCATGATTACACCGAATAATCTCTGGTCATAATCATATCAAGTTCATCTATGCACTACAGGCCACAAATGACTTTCAACATAATATAAACATGAGGATGATGACAATGATATAAGAATTCAATAAAACAAGTTCAAAAATTAATTTATCCAGAAACTAATAATGTCCAAATTGTCAACATGATACTGCTTTGTAGAGTAAAATTCAAGAATGATCAGGAGAATATTTTCATGAAAAGATACTGGATGAAGCACAAATATCAATAATGTTCTACTAATTTCATGGAGTATAGAAGTCAAAACTTTAACCATGAGTATAATAAGGAATGGAATAACAAAAGAAATTACCATGCACGCGGTACTTCGCATAGACAGGCTATTCCAACAGAATAATAATAACGGAATCAGGTCAGGCAAAATTTGCACCGACAGAATGTTCTAACAGAATAATAAAGAGAAGAATGTCACCAAGTATAGGGTAGACCGCGTATACAGGTTATTCCAACAGAATAATAAGCAATAGAATAACAACAGTTCTCTTCATGAATAAGAAAGAATAACACCCCTTTCCGTAAAAGAAACTGAATATAAGAGTAGGGAAGTAGCAGAATACTTTGCTATAGTTTCTCTATAATTTTTCTCTCTAGAGTTTCAGTGAATTTGTAAGAAATAATGAAGGAATGAGCTTCTATTTATAGGAGAATAGAAGGGGTACTGTTTAGAAAATAATACGGACGCAACAATTTTATAACTTACGGATGCTTGACTGATGCATTAGTTCACGGATGAAAAAAAATATTGTTAACTCATGGATGCAAAAAGTCCATCCTTCAACCAATAAGAATTAAGCAACAATATAATATATATATATATATATATATATATATATATATATATATATATAAACCACACATGTTTTCAATTTATATATAACCATATTATATAACCACCACTTGATTTTTATCCCCCCAAAACCAACATCAATCCCCCACACCCCCAAAATCACTTTCACTACACTCTTACACCTTTCACTATCACACACCCACTCACATCTTACACCCATCACTATCATACTAACTTTCCCACCATTTTTCACTTACACATATATTATATATACACACATCATATATATATATTCCCTCCCCTATACGTAACTCCCTCCCACCCCCATTTCAAAATCAGTTTTTCAACATATATGGGCCCCACATGTGGGCCCCACCTTTAAAAAATTTTCTACCGATTATTTTGAAAAATGGGTAAATGGGGGTCCATATAATAATCAAAATTGACAACAATTACTATAGCAATAATTGAACAAAACTGAGTGACTTCTCACGTAAGCATCAATAATTAATATCGTGTGCTACTATGCAACCACGCGTATTACTGTATTTTTACTATCGAGTAGTTCAACAGTATCAATGGTAAAACTTCTGTCGTTATTTTCATAAAAATATTTTTGTCGTTTTCTCAATCCGACAATAATTCTGTTGTGGGGTCCACTAATTATTGCGCCGTTGTACGAATATTCCCTGCTAAAACGAATATTCCTGACCAATCGAATATAATATAACAACTTGCATATTATGCAAAATTTATAAATGTTACCCACAACTATAACATTATATCAATTTCACTCCATAATATTCAAAAATAATATTTATAGAAAATTCATCTTTATTCAAAAAGTTGGGGTTTTACATTATTAATGCTTACTTAAAACCAGCTTACAATAGGAAAATATGTAAAAAAAGAAAAATAATTAACTTAGCAGTTCATTTATGTAGTTGATATTAGATTATATAGTTGCGTAGATTTAGTATCATTAGGGTTTACTGTTGATTGATTTCGCAATCAATGAATACGTGCAAGTATACACGGTCAACAAGTAATAAAGTGAAAGTAGAGTATCGTTCCCACGGGAATTATTTAATAAAAATCACCAAGTACTAATTCTTAACCAAATCAATTTTATTTAAACAACCAATAATTGTGATTTCTAGATTTAAGAAAACTAAATTAAACAAAACAAAAAGATTATTCTAAAAGAAAGCAAATAAACAACTAAGAATTGATGAAATTCAGATAAATAAGAATTAAGACTCTAATATCCCCAATTATGAATTATAAATCAATTATTCAATTATCTCAATTATTATATCTACTGAATTGTTAACAGGAATTCTCAAATGCCAAAAGCCCTCTCTTGAGTGATCAATTGCCTTTTATTTAACCCAGATTAATTTTGCTATATCTCTATGCAAAACAATTGAATTAAACTCGCTACAAACCCAATTTCTCTTATGTTACATGCGGCAAATAGATATTCTCATTCTATTCACAAACCTAATTATTCACTGTGCAAATAACTAAGTCACATGTCACCAAGCCCAGTTCTAACCCTAGAATTTCTTTCTCAATTCCTTCTAGAGTAACAAGGTAATTATTGATCAGATAATTAATCAATAAGCTCAAAGCAAGATGAACAATTCACTTCAACACAAATAATTGGAATAAATCAAATAACTAATTTATAGCCATAAAAAGTTCAATTGAAATTTTAATAAAAGAGTTAGTTCATAATTAATGAATTAAAACCAAGAATCCACAATTGAATAGACATTAAAAGATAAAAGTATGATAAGAGAAGATAAATAGGATCTGTTGTCAGCAAATCTGATGCACCCCTCTTGCTCTTGCTCTTGCTCTTGATCTTCAATGATCTCCAAGTTGTTTCAATCTCCAAAACTAATAAGAACTAGGGTTAATGTCTAATCTAATGGAGTGTATCTCTAATCTAAGCTATCTAATCCCCCTTTATTTTATGCCTCCCATCATGTATTTATAGGTTACAAGTCAAATTTTTAGGTTAGGAACAAACTCAATCCAATTTGGAGTCAAAAAAGTGTCAAAATTCGCCCAAAACGCGTCCAGGCCGCACCAACCTCTTCCCCCAGCGCCCCAGCGCTGGGCTTGACGCTCAGACACTGCCTTATAGCGCCCCGGCACTGGAAATTGCCTTGAAATGGGCGTCCCGGCGCTGGTGCTTTTTTGGAAATTTTCTGCTCCGACGTCCTTTGGGAAAATGGCCATAACTTCTTCGTCCGAACTCCGATTTCGACGATTCAAGATGTTCCGAAAAGAGGAGACGTAGATCTACAACTTTCATTCTTTGAGTTTTCCGAAATAATGTCTCGAGCAATACTCAAATTGGCTCTGAAGTGACTGCTGTGTAAATGGCAAGCCGAAAACGCGAATCTAGCCACCCCAAACGTCGATCCAAGTAACTTTTGTCCCAATTCCTATAAAACAATGTAAAACATGCATGAATGGGCACGAACACTTTAAAACTATTCTAAAAGACTTGAGAACAATAATAAATTAAGCCCGAATGTATCCAATTCATGTGTATAAAACTCACTCATCAAATACCCCCAAACTTAAATCTTTGCTTGTCCTCAAGCAAAAACACAAAAGAACTAAAAATAAACAAACTAACTCAACTACATGAATACATATGCATGATCTACTTCCTAATATACATACGAACCTAGTAATAAATCAGTATGATATATAGCAACAGGCCTCAAAAATACCATTGGTACTCAAACAATATATCCGATCAAATCAAAATTCATAACTCTAACCAATTAGTCAATCCACATCTGTGATCACCCATGTTGTGCGTGTGTGCTTGTTAATCATTCTAACCAACCACAATTCAACATAATCACATAACAAACTTCTTAGAAGGAAAATTTCAGTTCCAATTCAATTACTTTTGTGAACATGACAACTCTGGTTAAAACTAAGCAATTACCAAGTCTAAGGGTAGATACAAGATTTATTTATACTCTTATTCAATCACGAGGGCATTTTTGCTCTTTCTCGTGTTTTATTCATTTTTTTTTCTCATGGCTGTGCAATGTCTTATTCCCTTAGGCTTTTCAGTGCTACCTTAACGAGCTTTCGACCAACGACTCCCAAGCCATTAAGACCTTAGGGCGCTAGGTGTAAAGACAATCCCCTCGGGCTTACTTACTCAAGTAACAAAGGTCACAAAACTAGACAAGCATCCCACGGTGTTTATTCTCTTTTTTTTTCTGGATTTTCTATTTTTTTTTCATCAGTTCTTTTTTTTTCTCTTTTTGTAATATAGATACCCCATAGATTCTCCCAAACTCAAGCTTTTACGTCATTCCAACCTTTACCGCAGTTACCTAATTTCCTTAAATTTTAACCAAGATTTTCCCTCAGAAACGAATTATGAAACCCTTGAACCAAGTGGATTAAAACAGTTAAACTTTAAGTGCTAACCAGTTACATAAGTTTCAGACAGGCTCAAATTATCATCATGATTAAAATTAGAACTCATCATCAATTATCAACATTGTTCAATTTAACAATTAATACCAATCTTATCATAGGCCGAGCTAAGACCACACCAACTAATCGCACAGATTCATGCAAAAAAAAAATAAATAAAATAAAAAAATAATAAAAAAAATAAAAAAAATACAATTAAACTACATGAACACATACTAATGCAACACATATATGAATATGCAAATAACTACCATGTACTATATGCAACCTAAAAAAAACACAATGCTAACACAAAAAAATAAAATGAACTACTATGCAGATAACTAACTATATGCAATACGACACTAAAATGCCCCCAAACTTAAACTAGACATTGTCCTCAATGGATGAAATATAAAGAAGTAAAACAGAGGACTTTCCTGAAAATTTAGCAATCTTCCTCATTGTCCACTAAGTTTGGAGAATATGCTAGGCACATGGAACAAATTGGGCACCACTTGAATTTGACTTGACTAACCTGTAAACCATGATAGAAGCAATTTTATTAAATCCTAAATAAATGCAAATTCAAAACTACTAATATAAAACATAATAAAAACTAAAAATAAAAATTAAACTTGGGTTGCCTCCCAATAAGCGCTTGTTTTATAGTCTCAGCCTGACTTCTTCAATTCTCTATCCAATTCCTCTTCGAAAGTTGAGGAACCCTCCATCCATCGGAAATAATATAGCTTTTGGTAGGTTCCCATTTACGATAGCCATTGTATTAAAGTCACCTAGCATGCTTTGTTTAGATAAGATCACATTAAAGAACGTCCAACATCTAGGTGTTTTTTTCCATTGTGTCTGCGAATAGATTCTGGCATTGAGGCTTGTCAGACACAACAATCTCTTATTCTATCTTCTCCAACTCATTGAACCATGGCTTCGAAGTTGTACTCGCTTTTACGTCACAAGGAGTATTGCCGACGACATGACTATCTAGCGGACATGGTTTTGCAAATCTAACCGTATTCTTGAACTTTGGTGGAGAAGGTACATGGGACACTATCAAAATTGGCTCATCTTCGTTGGTACTCAAAGTTAGATCTTTGCCGATCTCTTTTTGTTGGTCTCCAAGTCTTTCCTCTCTTTCAACATCTATATCATTTGGCACATCCGATTGCAGATTTGGTTCAGGCTCATCATCAGTCTCGTCATCCATGTCATAGAGCCAAGTGTATTGAGGACGGTTGTTCAACGCATGTGCTATCTGCCCCAATTGATTTTTCAGATTCTTTAACGATGTCCCTTGGCTTTGCAAACGCAGCTCTATTTGATTCATTCTTTTGTCTTGTTCCTCGTTCCTTTTGTCAGAAGCTCTAATGAATTTTTCCAAGGCTTCCTCCCAATTTGAATGTTCTTCCTGTTGTAGTGGAGGTGGACACGAGAAATCCGTGGGTATGTTGGACTTGGAGCATAAAATTGATCTTGATTGTTACTCCATGAAAAATCCAGGTGATACCCCCAATCCTGATGATAGTTGTTGGTATGGACATAACTGTTGGGGTAATCACCACTATACTGTACCGGCTCGAAACTGATGGCGCATTGATAACTCATATGATTTCTAGCACAATAATCACAAGTAACCGCCACACTTTGACGACGTTGAGCTTCAAAAGTTTCAAGCATCGAAAGTGTCTCCATCTGTGCTGACAATGCAGAAAGTTTCTTGAGTCTGTCAATCTCCGCTCCCCGTGGTTGAGTCATGTTCGTGTATGGCCATTGATACGCAAAGTCATCCATGGTACCTAAAAAGAGAGAAATATAGGAAGAGAATGAGAAATAAAAATAAAAATAAAATGTTTAAATTAAGACTAATTTGATTGAAATTAATATTGGTAAATAATTATTAAATTAATTCCCCGGCAACGGCGCCAAAAACTTGTTGATTGATTTCGCAATCAATGAATACGTGCAAGTATACACGGTCAACAAGTAATAAAGTGAAAGTAGAGTATCGTTCCCACGAGAAATTATTTAATAAAAATCACCAAGTACTAATTCTTAACCAAATCAATTTTATTTAAACAACCAATAATTGTGATCTAGATTTAAGAAAACTAAATTAAACAAAACAAAAAGATTATTCTAAAAGAAAGCAAATAAACAACTAAGAATTGATGGAATTCAGATAAATAAGAATTAAGACTCCAATATCCCCAATTATGAATTATAAATCAATTATTCAACTATCCCAATTATTATATCTACTGAATTGTTAACAGGAATTCTCAAATGCCAAAAGCCCTCTCTTGAGTGATCAATTGCCTTCTATTTAACCCAGATTAATTTTGCTATATCTCTATGTAAAACAATTGAATTAAACTCGCTACAAACCCAATTCCTCTTATGTTACCTGCGACAAATAGATATTCTCATTCTATTCACAAACCTAATTATTCACTGTGCAAATAACTAAGTCATATGTTACCAAGCCCAGTTTTAACCCTAGAATTTCTTTCCCAATTCCTTCTAGAGTAACGAGGTAATTATTGATCAGATAATTAATCAATAAGCTCAAAGCAAGATGAACAATTCACTTCAACACAAATAATTGGAATAAATCAAATAACTAATTTATAGCCATAAAAAGTTCAATTGAAATCTTAATAAAAGAGTTAGTTCATAATTAATGAATTAAAACAAGAATCCACAATTGAATAGACATTAAAAGATAAAAGTATGATAAGAGAAGATAATAGGATCTGTTGTCAGCAAATCTGATGCTCCCCTCTTGCTCCTGCTCTTGATCTTCAATGATCTCCAAGTTGTTTCAATCTCCAAAACTAATAAGAACTAGGGTTAATGTCTAATCTAATGGAGTGTTTCTCTAATCTAAGCTATCTAATCCCCCTTTATTTTATGCCTCCCATCATGTATTTATAGGTTACAAGTCAAATTTTTAGGTTAGGAACAAACCCAATCTAATTTGGAGTCCAAAAGGTGTCAAAATTCGCCCAAAACGCGTTCAGGCCGCACCAACCTCTTCCCCCAGCGCCCCAGCGCTGGGCTTGACGCTCAGACACTGCTTTATAGCGCCCCGGCGCTGGAAATTGCCTTGAAATGGGCGCCCGGCTCTGGTGCTTTTTTGGAATTTTTCTGCTCCGACGTCCTTTGAAAAAATGGTCATAACTTCTTCGTCCGAACTCCGATTTCGACGAATCAAGATGTTCCGGAAAGAGGAGACGTAGATCTACAATTTTCATTCTTTGAGTTTTCCGAAATAATGTCTCGAGCAATACTCAAATTGGCTCTGAAGTGACTGCTGTGTAAATGGCAAGCCGAAAACGCGAATCTAGCCACCCCAAACGTCGATCCATGTAACTTTTGTCCCAATTCCTACAAAACAATGTAAAACATGCATGAATGGGCATGAACACTTAAAAACTATTCTAAAAGACTTGAGAACAATAATAAATTAAGCCCGAAAATTCATGTGTATAAAACTCACTCATCATTTACCAGTCTTCTTGTCATAGAAGTAGTGGTTATGATGGAATTATACAAAACTTTTAATTATTAATGAAATATTGCTATCTTACTTTTGAGTTCTTCAGAGAACTTCAGGGTTTTGTTGAAGAGGTTTTCCCTTGGTTTCTCTCGAAGAAACAAAATCTTTGATAATGAAGCGAAATATGATTTTTCCCTCTCGCACTCCATGATGCTTCAGATTCAGCTTGATATCTCTCTCCACGTGCAAATGGGGGTTGCACATGAGGTGCAGCATTAAAGCATGGTACACATTGTTGGCTCCTCTATCTAATAGCATAAGACTTTAGAGAAATTGGTGACTTGACACTGCGTGAATGCTTTATACAACAGAATAATCCTTCCAAATATCAACTGCTGCTCATTCAGAGTCAGCTCACTGAACCAGTAGCTTGGTTTCAGCTTCATTTAAAGTAGTAGAGTACCTACCAAATAAAGTAGTAGAGTGAGCTAGATACTAATGTTCCATTGCTGGAAAACTATGCATCTGGAATAAGTTCACTAATCACTCAACATCTGGAATAAGTTCATAATCACTCAACATCACTCTCAGGAGAAATTTCTTAATTGAGTTAATTAGATGCATTCCCTTCCCAATCAATTTGTTTACAGATAAGTAGCTCTTGGATATGTAAATTTTCACCTGTCTTTTAGTGAGTCTACGAAATTAGTGGTATACTGGCACTCCTTTTCATCACAAAACAACCATATGATGAATATGAGGTATTTATTTTCCACTGCATGCTTATTTCAGAATACTTATAATCTCTTACGCATTCAATTGTTTTGTTAAACAGGGTTCAATATGTATTGTTAATGCGGCTAGTGAAAGAGATGTGGCTGTGTTTGCAGCTGGAATGATTCAGGTAGTTCCTGAATCATTTGTGCTGTTAAATATCTCTGTTATATCTGAAAGAAAGCTCGAGACGACCTTTCTATTATTTATTTACATTTCATTGGCAGGCAGAACTAAAGGGAAAGCGATTCTTATGCCGCACTGCTGCTAGCTTCGTTTCCGCTCGGATTGGAATTATTCCTAAATCTCCAATTTCACCCAATGATCTTGGAATAGATAAAGGAAGGAGTGGTGGACTTATAATTGTGGGGTCATATGTTCCAAAGACAACAAAGCAGGTCAACGTCATTTTAAAGTATTTTGGAACCTTCAGCCTATTTTAAACTCTATTTTGGAAATCTAAGTCATTACCAATTTCTTGTGACACAGGTTGAAGAACTTAAAATACAATGCAGCCATATGATTAGAAGCATTGAGGTGATTAAAATACTAATTTTTCTTATGATAAGTCTCCTATGTGCTGATAATATATTTTTTTCAACAGAAGAATATGTGATTCTATTGCAATCCACTTTTCAACACACAGATTATTTATTTAACACAATTGAATTATTGACTCAAGGATCTCTATTTGCTTTATTTTGGATAGATTTCTGTTGATAAACTTGCCATGAAGTCATTAGAAGAAAGGGAGGAAGAAATCAGTCGAGCAGCTGAAATAGCAAACATTTTCCTTGGAGCTTGTAAAGATACTCTAATTATGACTAGTAGAGAGCTTATAACAGGGAAGAGTGAGTGTGTAATATTTTCTTGTAATTTTTAATATGCTACCATGTATATAATTCTAAACTTGAAAGTTATATTGAATGATTACCCATATGATGATGTTTATATCAACACTGAGTAAGAACAACTGCTGATTGTCATTAATGTTGAAAACAGCTCCTTCAGAGAGTTTGGATATCAATTTTAAGGTGAGCTCTGCGCTGGTGGAAATAGTTAGGCGGATAACTACAAGACCCCGTTATATTCTTGCAAAGGTACTTCTATTTGTTCAGACAAGAAGTTATTTTTCCCTTTCAATGCCAACATTATTTTAAGTCTTAACTATTTTCCTTTCTTGATTAGAAAAATATAAACAAAAGAACTGCAAGTGCCAAAGAAAAGATTTCAATTGTTGATATTACTTAAACTAGACAGAATTTGGGCAGATGATGAATTTCTACAGAACCCACCTTATTTTTATCATTGATAATTAGAAGATTAAGTTTGACACTTTGACTTTCCCTGTTGAAATGATGAACAATGTTTTCAAGAAATTATTTACTAGAGATGAGGTATTAGGTCAAGATTGTGGATTGGGTTTGTTAGGCTCTTTGTACGGACATTTCTTCGTTGCCCTATTGCTTGGGGTTTGTGGAGCTCTCTATTTGGAGTGTTAGGAGAGGAGTGGGTTTGCCCAGCTTCTGCGGAAAATATGTTGTTAACTCGCTTACGAGGAAGGAAGCTGGAGGGGATGCCAAAATCCTAATGGAATTCCTTTTTTTAATAGTTTTTTGTTTAGTTTGGAAGGAGCGTAATGCTAGATTGTTTAGAGGGAGTTACTTATCCTCTCAGTTTTTAAGAGATAGAGTTGTTTTTCTTGCTTCCCTTTTGTCTTCTGTCTTCTGCTATGGTCCCAACAATGGGGAACAGGACACCAACATAATGGGGACCAAATGCAACCAGGTTAAATGAACCTTAAACCTCGTGAGACCAGATATCTGAACCTGATACTTTTCAAGTTACCAATTTTAGTTTTCTTCTAAAAAAGTTTAAAGAAGTTACGTAAATGGACCCAACAATGCATATCATGATTTAACAATTTTTATCTTTTTTTATGTTGAGACATGTATGGCTGAATGATATGACCACAAGATTTTCCTTATCTTAGGGTGGAATCACTTCTTCAGACATTGCTACAAAAGCTCTAGAAGCAAAACGTGCCAAAATAGCTGGACAAGCCTTGGCTGGTGTCCCCTTGTGGCAGCTAGGTGCTGAGAGTAGACATCCAGGAGTCCCATACATTGTTTTCCCTGGTAAGTTTGTGTTCTTATATATCTCCACATAATCAACTTTTTGAAAATGTACTGTGTTGGATGTATCACGTATATTGTATCTTTGTTAGGGAATGTTGGTGATAGTAAAGCTCTGGCAGAGGTTGTCAAACGTTGGGCTCGTCCAGTCAGAAATTATTCAACGAAGGAGCTCCTTCTTGTAAGATCCACTAAGCAAAAAAAAAACTGAAAAATTATTTTAAAATTGTGATTTTTACTGTCTTTTGTTGTAAAGAATGCAGAAAAGGGAAAATATGCTATTGGAGCATTTAATGTTTATAATTTGGAAGGAGTTGAGGCAGTTGTTGCTGCAGCAGAGGAGGAACAGAGCCCTGCAATTTTACAGGTTCAAGCATTCAATTCAGGAGTTTAGATTAGTTCAAATTTGGCTGATTATGAAATTTATATCACATGCCTACAAATCTATAATTCTTCGCCTCTTAAAGACCAAGTGTTAGAGTTTTGACTTGTATACGGTATGTCAGATATGGTAGCTCTCCAGAATCTGGACTCTATAGAGTTGGTCCTGCATCAGTAGAATGAAGCCTTGTAACCTTGTATTGGAAATAAGTCTCTCTACATTTTCTATCATGTGTGATGGGTTTGATGAGAATCACTCTCTTTTACTTTTGCATTGACATATTGCTTGGGCTTCATGGAATTCTATTTTTGGAGTGTTTTGGGAGGAGTGACTCCGAGTGAGTATGTCCCGCCTCAGTGGTGGATTGTCTTCTTACACGGTTCAGAGGTTTTGGAGGTAGCAAGGATGTTAAGAAGCTTTGGAAGTGTGCATTTTTTTTCTACTCTTTTTGTATCTGGACTCTGGACTTGGCATAATGCTCAACTTTGTAGAGATGGCTACTTTTTATTTTTTATTTTTTGAATAGGTTAGATATAGCTTTATCTTTTGCTTTGTTTTGATATAGGATCTTTTTCTTTGCTTCTTTATGGGCCTCAGTCATGGATGCCTTTAGGATTATCTGTTTCTGATCTTTGTAGAGATTGGAGAGCTGCCCTTTTTTGAGTGTTCTCTTTTTGTTTCCACTTGTTATAGAGTGGGTGGACTCCTTGCCCCTATATGTTTACCGAAAGTTACATAAGTTCCAAACCCTTTCCTCTCCACCTCTCTCCAAAAAAAACAAAAAACAAACAGACAAACATTTCTTAACCCCCACCCCCTTCTTTTTCCAGCCAACAATATCCAGGATCAATGTATGTGACGTTAGAAAGTATATGAAGGAAGCTTACACTCTCAAATATACAAATTAATTTTCACTCAACATCTTTTCATGCTAGGGAATTAAGTTTCTGCTAACTTACTGCATATTCTTTTTAAGATTAGGACTAGAAATTCTAGAATTCGTTTTGTTCTCTTACTCCCTAATAAAGTGGTACTGAGACAATTTGATGGCTTAGATGAATGATGAAAACTTGGTGTATTAAGAATGCATTCTGGTCTGTCAGTTGTAGCATATGAGTTAGTGATATCTCCTAGTCATGTTAAGAGAGAAAATTATGGTGTAAACTTTTAAAATTTGTAGACTAAATATATTGAAAAAGCAATTTTTATTAATGTTTGAATGGGCTCATCAATTGATCAACTATCTATGTACTGACAGTTGTCTTTTTAGATGAATTTCTAAAGCACTGTTCATTTCCAGATCCATCCAAGTGCCTTAAAACAAGGAGGAATCCCATTGGTTGCATGTTGCATTTCTTCTGCAGAACAAGCGAGGGTAAGTACAATTTTTCAGTAGATCATTCTAAAAATTTACAAAAGATTCGATCAAATATAGATTTCATCCTGTTTGTTGCAGTTTCTTTGTACTAGAATATACTTATAGGTTAGAATAAGCTGCTGGTATGATGTGTGTTGCAGCTTCTTTGTAATAGAGTATACTTATAGGTTCGAATAAGCTGCTGGTGTGTTGCAGCTTATATGAATAAGCATTAATCAGATTATTACTTGAAATGTTATGGGCAAAATTTACAAGTTGCTCAATTGGTGATTATCACATTAAAGATTGTGCAATGTTTACCGAGTTATCTAAACTGAATACCTTTAAGAAAATTCATTAAAATTTGTGTAGCCTAAATGATCTCAATAACAGCGATAAGTACATAGCAATTTTGTAGTGATTTGAGAAGTTTGAAAACAAAATTGTATCTGATTTTCCGGTGAACACCTTTTATGCATATGCTTTTGTGACCTTTTATGGAAAAAGTTTTCTAGATTCTGTAGACCTTTTATTTACAAAAGTTATGTGGATATTGTGAATAAAGGTCACTATGGTTTCCAAATAGTTACTCTGACAAATAAATGTCTATGCAGTTGATCTATATAATTTTCCGAATCCGTGTTCACAATTTTTATGTTTCATATTGAGGAATATTTGTTCCATATCCGGATCTCTGTCTCTTAAGTTTGTCGAATTCATGTTTAAGATCCTGTGCCAAACAAATGCTCCTCTAACATTCTGCTACATTTAATTATGTTAACTTTATGACTAGTATAATTTCCACCATGAAGAATGCAGCCCAATTTAGATATTAGAGATAACAGTCATTTAGGTAAGGTTGGCCTACATGCAAAACACTTGAGAAGTAAATCTGCATGCCTTTGTGACAGGTACCAATCACAGTTCACTTTGATCATGGGAATTCCAAGAAAGAGTTGGTGGAAGTTCTGGAATTAGTAAGTTGTCTTGCTAGTATATTGAAACAGATATTTTATGTACTCTATTCTGGTTACTTTTCCACTGAATTTTGTGATGTTCAAATTAGAACTATTGAGTTTTAATGTATCATTCGCAATCTACTTGTCAATACAAACCATTGTAGGGATTTGATTCAGTCATGGTAGATGGTTCAGAGTTTCCTTTCAAAGAGAATATCTCATACACGAAATTCATTTCATCCTTGGCACATGCAAAAGGTATGCTGGTGGAAGCTGAACTAGGAAGATTGTCAGGGACTGAAGATGACTTGACCGTAGAAAATTATGAAGCAAGAATGACTGATATTAAACAGGTTTTTTTTATTAGTTTATTTATTTTGCCCCAGTTGGTTAAACACTCAATAACCGTCTGATAAAACAGTTCCAAATGCATCACATATGGCTCTGTATGAATTTCAGGCTCAAGTATTCATTGATGAGACAGGTATTGATGCTTTGGCAGTTTGTATTGGAAATGTTCATGGGAAATACCCTGCAAGTGGCCCTAACCTTCGACTTGATTTACTTAAGGTTGAGTATCTATAATCTTAACTATACTATTTATTTCTTACATCAATGGCCATTGCCATTAATATCGTAATAGCTAGTAATTGAAATACATTCATCTCACTATGATACAACATCAGTTAATTTAGTCTCCAGTTCCCAGATTGTTAGCTCCATGAATGTAATTTTGTTTGGAACGGCCAACTTTAATAACAAAATAATTTCTCGACCCAATTCTTTGAACTGCATGTGTTACTTTATTTCTGGACTATTCTGACATCAGACTTATATTTCATCAGCGGTTCTTTTAGATAGTATCACTCAAATAGATGAATCAATTTCACATACTGAAATTCTCAATTTATTATATAACAAAAACTAAAAACTTATAATCTCATTGTTTGAGTATAGGTATCTAATTTCCCAGTAGTTGGTTTGGGTTGTTAGTGTTATTTACCTAATTTGAGTTGTCCTAGTGGTATTTGTGCTTTCAGTTTATCCCTTGTGGGGGTGTCACAAACCATAATTTTATCATTCCACCTTTTTACCCAGAATAGTTTGTTATTTTGATTCGTTTACCTTATGGGCAATAACATTACCACAGGTCATCATGAGGTATGTTTTCTTCTCTAGACTATGATATTGTCATTATTTTTATTTTTATTTTTTGTGAAAAGGCCATTGTGTAATCATTTGGCAAATGCTATGACCATCCATGTTGATAGATTTGGCTAATTCCTACATTTGCTTTTATCCAGAATCTGCACGAGTTATGTTCGAAGAAAGGAGTTTATCTTGTTCTTCACGGAGCTTCTGGATTGCCAAAAGAACTTGTCCATGTATGTTTAGATACACAATTCTAATCAATGTTGGGACCAAGCTTCCCCACCACAACAAAAAATAAAATAAAATAATTTACACCTTCCACCCAAGTTCCCCAATACAAGTAACAAAGCTATTACATTAGTTACACAATTGAATTCATCACAACTAATAGTGTCAGTGTTGGCGTTGTCACTAAAAGCAGTATTTGTGTCACTAAATGTATATTGAGGAAATCGGGTGAAAAACGAAATGGAGGGTATCTTAGTCCGACAATGCAGGTGTGTATATTTGAGGAGTATGTTCACTTACCTATTTGGGTGCACGTTTTCAATGATCAGGAATGTATCGAGCATGGTGTAAGGAAGTTCAATGTAAACACCGAGGTTCGGAAGGCTTACATGGACTCACTGAGCAGCCCAAGGAAAGATCTTGTCCATGTCATGGCATCTGCAAAGGAAGCCATGAAAGTTGTAGTTGCAGAGAAAATGCACCTATTTGGCTCAACAGGGAGAGCGTTCTAGCTACTGTGTGTAAAAAAACCATGCCTACTGTTAGAGCTGTTTGGTTACTGCTAGGGGATTTATTCCTATGGAATAGAACTTGAAATATTGAAGAAGCAAATAAATTCTTTTAGCACCAACATTTCCAAATTTACATTTGTGGTCGGATTGATTAATCAAAAACGGATCCGGTTAGCATGAAGTTATTTTGTTGATAAGTTGGTCAATTGGCCAATAGAATACTAACACGCATACAACCTCGCTTGCGTGTCAGTATTCTATCGATCAATTGACCAACTTATCCCAAAATAAACTCATACTAACCACTTCCGTCAAAAAAACATCTTCAAATTGAGTAACAAGTGTAGCTTAAAGTCTGAAGTGATTGTAAAATTGCGGTTAAATTGTATTTTTATTTTTGTAGTATAATTTTGGCTTGAACAATATCAATATCCTAAATTATTCCTACGGTTATTTATTTATTTAACAAAGGTGCAAAAAAATTTACTTTTTCTTGTGCCCCAGTTTGGGGATATAATATAAGTCCATGAATTCTCATAAGCAAATACGAATTCAATGTCAATAAACTTACACTTTAGTTGTGAAATTACAATAATCAATCAATTCTCATATAAAATAGAAAACACACTAAAATTATGTTATGTAAAAACACTTGAAATAGAAGGAAAATTTAAAAAAGAGCTGGAATTTCAAGAATAGCCTCACAGCATTAATGACAGTTTATTTTTCATACCACTCTGTTTTTGAGTTTTGAACAGAAAAAAAAAGAATAAAAAATTTAAATTAGAACAGAAAAGAAAAGAATAGAAAATTTGAAGTTTTTCTTTGTGTTGTTTCTGAGTTTTTAATAAAAAAGAATAGAAAATTTAAAATTAATGACATGAGTTGTAATTTAAAATTTATTATATTAGAAGTTGAGGATAATAAGAGAATTATAAAAATATTACTTATTCTAAATTTTTTTTCGTCCAAATCAGACGGAAAACGTTTGGCAGGAAAAGTGGCTAAGTTTTCTATCCATTCTTTTTTATTAAAAAACTCAAAAACATAAGAATTGAAAAGAAAATTTAAATTTTTCGACTATTTTTTTTTTCTATCCATTTTAAAACTCAGAAACAAAGCGGCATTATTTAATGCACAGAGAACTGTTGGTTATTGGATCTAAACTGGTGAACGGGTCACAAAGACCCAATCTGCTGATTCTCTCTCCCCATTTGAAATTCGCCATTCTCGTATTCCTGTCTCAAAACCCAATCTGCCGATTCTCTCTCCCTAAACTGCTAACTTTCTCTCTCCTCAGATTCTGCCGATTCTCGTATTCCTGTCTCAAACTGCTAACTTTCTCTCTCCTCAAAGTAGCAGACGGAAGAGCTCTCCTCTCTCCTCAAACTGCTTCCATCCCTCTCTCACACAATAAAGTAGCAGACGGAAGAGCTCATCGGAAGGTCTGAGCTCGAAACCATAGCAAACGGAAGGGAAGGTAAAGCATTTGTATCACTTTTTTGGGCTTGCAATTTTTTTTTCAGCATTTGAAAATTTAGGGTTTGTTTTTTAAAAATCCTAAGCTCAAGTCGGCAAAACCTTTTTCTCAGAGCGTAACTGCGGCTGTTGAACAAAATCTAGGTTTGTTCTTTAAAAATCCTAACTGCGACTGTATTCTGTCACTTCATAAAATTTGTGCCACAAGCTCTTAAAATTGGGGAAAACTACAATAGGATGGGGGACTAACAATTACGAAGTGTCCACTCATTTTAATTTGTTTTATTTAAGAAATGTTACTAACATTACAGTTTTTATTGAGCAAAAAGAAAAAAAAAAAAAATTTGCCAATAAAAGGATTATGCTGAAATTCATTGATATCAAAAGACTATTGGTATATAAATTTGGAGTACATGGACATACTGCTTTCTTTTTCATTTTTTTCTTCTCAATCCTAGTTTCTATTTTATTTTTCAGTTTTTGTTAATTTTGTTGTGTAATTCTTATTGTCTTTATTGAGTTGAATGACATTCTTACATGATAATTGCTATTTTGCCCAAGATCACTATCTTGCAGTCCAGTTGACTTGCTGAAGAACAATTGTCCTTGGCATTACTCTAAGTAGCGCACCATACACCTATCTGTATTGCCCAAGATCACTATTGTACATGATAACATAGCTTAATTGAGTTTAATTTTTGTTATCAGGATAACTTAGCTCACAAAATTGTATTGATGAAAGCAAGATTGTATTGATGTTTCTTTTAATTCCTTTGTTTTTTAATTTTCTGTTACTTTGGCTACTTCTTGTTTGAAGTTTGTGCCTGGCACTCTTAAATAGGCTGATCATTTCATATGTATGTGGTGATGAAAATTTGGTAAGAGTTTCTTGTGTTAAAATGGGAAACTTAGACTAGAGTTTCTTGTTTGGGTTGGGTTGGGTTCTTGTTGTCCAGACAGATGACTTGAATTTCCCATATCCAGCCCCCAAGATAATGAACCAACTTTAATTTCTGGTTCTGATGCCATTGTGGAAGGAATTGAAAGTGCATTATGACGCATACTCTGCCATCAAATATGGCACCTAATAGGGGATGTTGAGCTGCATAACAGTACAAGGGACGCCACCAGAGGACTCTTCATTGGTAGTAATTAGCTATATATTTTTGGAAATAGATACAGTAAACTCCATGAGTTTATTACCACAAAATATTCATATTACAACTCCTTGCTTTAGTGAACAGAACATCATTACATAGTTGATACACCATAAAAACCAACACAATACAAGACACCAACACCACATTTACTGCAACCTCAATAGGAAGTTTATTGCATATATTCTTATGACCCAGCATGCAAACTATGCCATCAAATTGTTATAATTGATACACGTGTCATTTTGTTATAATTGTTAGTTTTTGTGACTTTTGTATAAACTTATAGATTATCTGTCAGTTTGGAATTATTGTTGATCTTTTTTATGCATGTCTATTGATAGAAAATATGTCATCAAATTCGTCTACTGCTACATCCGTATGGCCTCCGTTCATATGTCGTTGTGGTACGGGCCCTTATATAGTAAAATTTTCAATGTCGGAAAAGAATCCGGATAGACACTATTATTCTTGCCCAAGAATGGTATGTATTTGTTTATTGTAATTTTTGTATATTTGTTCCTTTTACACAAGTGAATAAATTTATTGTGTCCCAAAATATGCAGCAATGTGGTAACTTCATCAGCTGGTGTGACGAATATGTTCTAGTGTTGCATAATCAAGGGAGGTTGCAAATGGACACATCCGAGTGTTTAAATGTAACAACTCATGCAACGAATATTAACGACTCCAACGAATTAGCGATGGTGAAAATTGAAATGCGTCAATTGCAACTAACTCAACGATTTGTCATAATTGTTAATGTTATGTATGCGGTGGTATTGTTAATGTTATTATATCGGTTGTAATTTTGATAATGCAGCAGTACCTTATGGTGTATGAGCATTACTAAACAGCTTTATTGTTGTGAATATCTGCTTACTGGATTTAGTTTGCCTTTATTTTTTACGAAGTGTATCTGGATTTAGTTTGACATTTAGATTGTAATACTGGTAAACTGTTGGTTGGTTGGCCTACTGAACTGATTTTGGCTGGTTTTACTACCATTGCAGATAAGTTGCTTCTTGTTTTGTCAATCATGTCTTTTTTCTTTTCGTGATGGACAAAGGTGTCCCTTAGCTTCTTTGGTGTATTGGTACATTCCAAGCAAAGCAAAGTCATACAAAACTAACAAAATGGATTCCGTATTGCCTTAACTATGTCCCCAAGAATTATGCAAGCTATAATTACAAATTACATGGCATGTAAAAACATGCACAAAGATAGTCTCAAAGAACTTGGATAACTAAATCAAGCAGCGACAGTAGGCCTGAGATCTACTGTACAACTCATTGCTAAACCACCAATACAATAAGGTTTTTTCAAAGACAATAATCCTCATCAAGCTATACAGTGGCATATAACAGCCCAGAACACAGGTTATACTAGATGAACTAAAATACATCCAAAATCATCAAATTACATCCAAAATCACATCCAAAAGTTACATCAAAAATACATAGTCTAATACAACAGCGACATTGCACAACAGAAAATACAGTCTGAGGCATGTAATAACTTTATCTTCAGGACGAACAATAGGCATGTAATGGCTACACTGAAGAACATCTCCTCGATTGTTTACAATCTGAAAATATGTTCAAAGTCCTTAAACTCGATGCCAAATAATGTAGAAGTTCCAAGGTACTGAACATAATGAAAATATTCAAAATTTGATTAAAGAAAAAAGAAAAACAATAATAATCTTCAAGAAAGAAGAGTAACAAAAATGCCATGGCCTACTAGAGAAAATGCATTTCCCTATAGGATATGGGGTATATAGTCGATGTGAAGTACTAGTAGCTAATAGTCCAGATGCAGTGGACCAACTTGTAGCAACAGGTAAAATGAAATTTATCATATAGTAATAATTGTTTTTCACAGACACAAATATGCAGAGCCCATAACTTGATACATCTACATAAAATTAAAATCAGATTAATGTTCTCCAATGTATATGTTACACCTTACCTCCAGATCCATCCTCTGAAACCACTTCCCTTTAAGCATGATTTCTTGATCTAATAAATCATTTTTAGGGTCGTATTCAGCTCTGCAGCAAGGAATTGCAAACAAGAAGTTTACACATCATCACTTACATTAAAATTTAGCATAGCCGCTTAAAAAGGGCTGAAAATGAAACCATCAATGTACAAAGATAACTGTAATATCAAAGATCAAGTTAAGTGTTATAAACAATCCTTTAGTAGAAAACCACAGTATATACAAATACTAAACATATAAAACATAATGCTCACGTTACTCTCATCAAAACACTTTAAAGCACCAACTGATATAAAGTACAGTAAAATAACGACATACAAACTTCTTACTTACTGTTATCATAATAAGATCAAGAATTTCGAGAATCAAACAATATCCAATATCATAAACCCCAAACAACAACTATAACAGCTACTGTGAGGATTCATATCCACATAATAAAATAGTCACTGCCAACAATTCAATTCAAAATTCCACATAAACCAGTCAACGATATTAGCATAATAAGTACACGTCCAAGTTGTCTGCGAAAAAGGGAGGTGTCAGAATCTCATGAATATAGAGGAGAATGGAAATTTTAGGAAACCTTAACAAATCTGAACCTGAATTTGATAATCAACGTGGTATGTGAAATTGAATTCCCTCACTGCAAATCATATGTAATTGCAGTCTTCAATTCTTGTGAATGTTTGTAAATGCTCTCCAATTATTGACCCACAACAACACTTTCGAGAGGATTGAAATTCTGCAGTGTCATTTTAGATATGAGAAAAAAGTAAATTAAAACAACTATATTCAAATCTACCATAGTCTAATAACAAACGAATTATTATAAATCAATAACAACTACAAAAAGCATATGCTCAGAAACCTAGATTTCTTTCAAATCAAACAGAAATTACAAAATTCATATGCTCAGAATCTTTACCTTCCTATTTACAACAAGTTCTGTTCGATCTTCTTTTTGCCATCCGGTTTGCTTCAGACTCGCTTTGAGAGAGAGACAGGTAATTTGTGGAAAAAATGCTCAGATTGCTCAGAATCGGGGAGAGAGAATCGGCAGAATTTGTGAAGTGGGTAAAGGGGTTCTGAGAATTCGCGATGCAAATGGTTGAGACAGGAATACGAGAATGGCGAATTTCAAATGGGGAGAGAGAATCGGCATATTGGGTTTTGAGACAGGAATACAAGAATGACGAATTTCAAATGGGGAGAGAGAATTAGCAGATTGGGTTTTTGACCCGGCTCTTTGTGACCCGCGTGTTTCTTCCCCTTTTTTTGTTTGTGACCCGCAGTTCTTTTTTCTTTCTTTTTTCATTTGGTCTGTCGCCTGGTCCGTTGAAAAGGGCCGTTTCTGAACGGATATATATATATATATATATATATATATATATATATATATATATATATATACGGGAAGCTTCAAGAGCATAATTCTTAAATAGCATAATGCTTTAAGTAGCATAATTTTATCAAAACGACGCCGTTTTATAGGGACGCGGTGGCATTTTTGTAAATATCATGCCACCGCGTATTTACAAAAATGTCATCGCGTCCCTATAAAACAGCGTCGTTTGGCGTCCCTATAAAACGGTGTCGTTTTGATAAAATTATGCTACTTAAGGCATTATGCTATTTAAGAATTATACTCTTGAAACTTTTCGTATATATATATATATATATATATATATATATATATATATATATATATATATACACGAAACGGAGGGAGCGAACCGGTTATAGCAACGGTTTTTTTCGCCGTTATATCATAAAAAATCGGCTTTCTATATTATAGCGACGAAAAAAATCGTCGCTATAGCCGGTTCGCTCCCTCCAGTTTGCTGGAGAAACGGATTGTATATATATATATATATATATAATGAGGAGCAGGTCGGACTCTCGGACCTGATTAAAATCCGGACCCTATTTTTTATTTATGTTTTTTTTAAAAACAACTAATTTTTTTTTAATATTTTATGGAACTGAAATTTTTCCATAATACAGTGTTTTGGGTGTAATTTGGATACATATAATAAAACACTGTATTATAAAAAAATTCCAATTCCATAAAATATTAAACATTTTTTTTAGTTGTTTTTTTAAAAAAAATAAAATCGAACGGTACTAAAATTCGAAAGTCCGGACTGAAAATTACACATATTTATATATGAAGTTAATCCTATATATTTATATGGGGATTACACATATAAATATGAGAGTTACACATATTAATATATGGAGTTAATTCTATATATTTATATGGGGGTTCATATATATATATATATATATATATATATATACACACACACACACACACACACAGAAATGATCAAGTAAGGGATCCCTTATTTTCTTAAAATGAGGGACTTTTTTTTTTTTAAACAACTAAAAAATAAGTTTAATATTTTATGGAACTGAAGTTTTTTCATAATACAATGTTTTTGGCGTGTTTTGAATACCTATACCAAAAAGTGGTAGTACAGTCTACCCAGACTGTACATACATATTTTGTTATACGTACCCAAATCACACCTAAAACACTATATTATGAAAAAATTTCTGTTCCAAAAAATATTAAACCTTTTTTTTAGTTGTTTTAAAAAAAAAGCAAAAAAAAAACAAAAAAAAAAGTCCCTCATTTTAAGAGAGTAAGGGATCCCTTACCTAATCCTGACCCATATACAGAAATATATATATATATATATATATATATATATATATATATATATATATATATATATATATATATATATAGTCTGCTTCTCCAGCGAACTGTAAGGAGCGAACTAAGAACGAACCGCCTATAGCGACGGTTTTTTCCGTCGCTATATCATAGAAAGCCAGTTTTTTATGCTATAGCAACGAAAAAAATCGTCGCTATAGCCGGTTCGCTCTTAGTTCGCTCTTTTCAGTTCGCTGGAGAGAGTCGGACTATATATATATATATATATATATATATATATATATAAGTTACACTCTTCTTCCTCATATATATATAGATAGTGTGCTGATCCTTATGATACATAACACTAGCAAACTAGCATATATTATCTATAAGCTATTTGGAAGTCTATTTTGAAAGCTTGAAAGCTTTGTAGTTACACGAATTGTGAAAACATATTTGGTACTCGTTCTAACGTAGTCTAAATTATCGCTGAGATAATTGTTCTTTGAGTTCGTGATTCTAATCGTTCGTGTTTGTGGGCATACGCTTCAAGAGATAACTAGAAAATTTTAAATTTTTCGGTTCAAATCCGCTGCATGTATGTAGGGGTGTGCAACCGGTAAATATCGGCCCAAACTGGGCCGGTACCGAAATTAGCCAAAATTTTGATACCGATACTTGTATCGGTTGGACCGGTATACCGAACTGACCAGTTCGATACCAGTTTTTACCAAATAAATATTGAAAATTAATATAATAATAATAATTATTATTATTAATATTATTATTATTTTTATTATTATAATCATTATTTTATTATTATTATTAATTATTTATTAATAAAAAAAATTAAAAAACCGGTATATATCGGCCCGGTTCGGTTACCGAACCATAAAACTCCGTAATGAAATGGGTATTGAAAAACCGGTATTTATCGAGTTTTTTGTACCGAAATCGGACAAGTTTTTTTTTGTACCGAACCGACCGGTTCGGTCCGATCCGAAAAACTGAAAATTATGCACATCACTACATGTATGCTATATATTCTTACAAAATCAATTAAATAAAACTAATCAAATATAAACTTTAGGTATTTATGTAGAAAATGAAGTTTTATAATAAAAAACATCCATTTTGTTTTAAAATATAAGTTCAAATATTAAGTCATATGATTTTATATTTCGGAAGGGATTTAGTAGTAAATTTAAATGAAAATCATGAAATTCAGTAACACATAAAAAAATTAAATTATTTCCACTCCAAAAGTTAATTGTCTATTATGGATTTAATGGAGAAAGGAGAGTCAGGTTTATCTTGTCTAATGTCTATTGTCATAAGAACATTTTGCAATTCTACTAAACGTTTTTTTTTTGAAAACGAGAGTTTCTCAACCGCAATCAAACTAATCTCCACGAATTCGGATCAATCTTTTTATACGGGCTTACGCCCGCATCACTGTGGCACCGTGAGTCATGTTGATAGATAGCTTAGTGGGATGTAAGTTCCCCACCACACTAGTAGCACTGTAGGATTCGATTCCATCCCTCTATCGTCTGTAATGTTTTTAAAATTAAAAATGATAAATCATTGGGATAATTTATTCGTTTAGTCCATTAACTATTTTTTTCGCGTATTTTGTTGTCAAATTATATATTTTTCTCATGTTAGTCTTTAAAATATAGCAACTTCATGTTTAGTCATCGAAATATAATTTTTTTAAACTTAGTTCTTAATCTATAATTGTTTTTCATGTTTAGTCCCCTTTAATTGATCTAGTTTTATAAGGTTAGACTGAGTTTGCAGAAATTATAAAATTTGAGGATAATTAATTACACAAAAAGAATAGTTACGGGACTAACATAATACTCGATTAATACTCATGAACCTTATGGTGACAAAATAGCCAAATAGCTCTAAGTGTATACATGGTACTGATTAGCTATTTAGCTAGATGCGGGAGTATTTCATGATTTCTATTTGGTATTGTACACACACATCAAGAAACATAAATTATTAGGGAATAGTCCCTCCTAACACAAACTATGGAAGAAAGATTTCTTGCTTCATAAAAAAAATTATGGTAATAGGAATAATCAAGAATTTCTCTATGATTTGCTTTAGTGAAGTATAGATTCAACCATGGTTGTTAAAATCTCAATCCGGATAGTTGGATTACATAGTATCATAATCCCATAAAAGGAAAACAATTCGGATCGGAATAGGATTGCAAACATGCATAGAATCACATAAAATCACATAGGATCGTATAGAATCGTAAGGTCGTAGGATTGGTGTGTGATCGTACGATCTTATCAAAGTGAACAAAAAGTATATTTTTTTTTGTTTTTTCTGACTTATACAAGTGGCTCACTCAACTAAATCAAAAACTTTTAAACTCCTAGGCTATGTTTGATTGCAAGGATTATAATCGAGATTATACTACATGAGATTATAATCCCAAGACTATTAATCCTAGGATTATAATCCCGGGATTATAATTATAATTACAAGACTATTAAGTCATTTTATAATCCTTAAACTAATAGTCCCAAGGGATTAATAGTACTGTCCCAAGTATAATCCTTCCAAATAAGCATAACCCTAATTTCTAAAGCTTTAAAGCCCAAATACAACTCTAAACTTTTAATTTAATATGTATAAATTATGGATGAAATACATTTTGTAAGACCCCAACTTTTATGAATAAAGATTTAATTTTCTCTAAATATTTTTTTGAGTATTAAGGTTTGAATTTGATATAATGTTATAGTTGTGGGTAATATTTATAAATTTTGTAAAGTAAGTAAGTTATTATAAAATATTCAATTGGCCAGGAAATATTCGTTTTAACATGGAATATTCGTACAACGACGCAATCATTGGTGGACCCCACAACGGAATTACTGTCGGAGTTAGAAAACGATAGAAGTAACTTTTTATGAAAATAACGGCGGAAGTTTTACCATTAACTGTTGAAATACCCGGTGATAAAAGTACAGTAATATGCGTGGTTGCATAGTAGCACACGATATTTGATGCTTACGTGAGAAGTCACTCAGTTATACTCAATTATTGCTACAGTAATTGCTGCATAGTATCTCACGTTATTTGATTCAATTATTGTCATAATATTTTATATTATTAAATCAATAGTTGAAATGACAAGTTATTCATATTATTATTTGTATTATTGATAATGTCTAAAAAATTCTATCGAGGAAAGGGGTTAAGTTATTTAATTGCGCGCCAATAAGGAGAAATTTGTATGGGAAAACCTCCTCTTTTCTGAGAATGATCTGGTTGTTAATATTGCAAGTTATATTATTGATGAATAAATGTTGTTAAAAATATTGAGGAGATTTTTATGAAGTAGTTATTGTTAATGTTACTAATTATTTGGACCCCCATTTACCTATTTTTCAAAATAATCAGTAGAAAGTGATTCATTATAAGAGGTAGAGCCCACATGTGATGATGACATGTGGGGCCCACATGTGGAGAAAAGTCTTGGGGGGATTATTTTGGTCACGGGTGGTGGCAGTAATATGTATATATATATATATATATATATATATATATATATATATATATATATTATAATAAGTTTTGTTTTTTTATGAAAAATAGAATATATTATATTTTATTATGCATAGTATTTGCTTAGTGACTGCATAGTAAAATCAAAAAATTTCATCGAATTTCGTCGTACACCCGTGAAATTCTTCTTCCTGTTCACCCGTGAGAATTCTAAATAGTATTATTTTCATTCTCCTATAAATAGGATGCTCAGTTTAGAAAAGAAAATCACACCAGAATCAGTGAATTCTTCTTCTATAATATTGAGCGTATTTCTTTAGAGTTTAAGAAAGTTTTGAGTGTAAAAAATAGTGAAAATTTTATTCAAAAATATATTCGCTATACCAGTCGAAATTGCTCTCTTTTTGAGGTAAGGGGTATTATTTATTTCATATTCGCTTACGATATTATTTTTCGTATTCGTAAGAAATTTTATTTCGTTCAATATTCGCAAGAAATATTATCTTCGTTTAATATTCGTAAGGAATATTATCTTCGTTCAATATTCGTAAGGAATATTATTTTCGTTCAACAGTTGTAAGGGATATTATTTTTGTTTAGTATTCGTAAAAAATAATATTTTCTTCCATACTCTGTAGTATGTAAGTAAAATTATTTCGTTTCAGATTCTGAATTTTATATTTATTGTGTTAAGTTTTGGCTTCTATACTCCATGAAATGAGTAGAATATCATTGATATTTGCGTCTCATCCAGTATCTTTTTATGAAAATATTATTATGAGCATTCTTGATGATTTTTGAACTTTTCATGCCGGAGTACTATTCATAGGGTACTGTTCCCGAATTACTATTCATGGGGTACTATTTGTAAGACCCCGAATTTTATGAAATAAAAGTATTCAATTTTTCTTATAATTACTATTCAGTAAATGGTTAAATTGATAAAAGTTTAAAGTTATGGGTGAAATATGAATTTTTTTCAAAATAAGCAAGTGGTTATAAAATAATCATTGTTGTCGGGGAATATTCGTTTGGTCGTGGAATATTCTTTCTGTCGAGGAATATTCGTACGACGGCGCAGCTATTTGTGGGCCCCATAACGAATAACTGTCGGGTGAAAAAAAATGACAAATTTGAGTTTTTACAAATAACGGCGTAGTTGTTACCGTTAACACTGTTGGAATACCCGGTGGTTAAAATACAGTAATACGCGTTATTGCACAGTAGCACACGGTATTGCATAGTATTTTTGAAATTATTGATTCTTACGTAAGAAGGCACTACTCAATAATTGTTACAGTAATTACTGTTCAATATTTTATTTTATTGATTCAATAATTGCTACGTTGAAATTTTGTATTATTGTTGTTCAATAATTGTTGCTGCACAGTATTTCTCATTATCAGATCAATAATTCATATTATTTGAATAATATTATTAGATAACATTATTGGCAATGTCTAGAAAGTTCTGTCTAAGGAGAGGTTTGGTCATCTAATTGCGCGCTAGTAAGGAGAAATCCTTATTGGAAAGCCCCCTCTTTCCTGGGAACGGCCTGGTTGTCATAAATGTGATTCTGTAATATTATTTGTAAATAATTAATTATTGATTCATATAATAAGGAAATATTTATTTTATGTGGATATAAATGAGGGATATATTTTTGTGGTTAAAAATGAAGGAGCTAATATTGAGGTTTTTATCAGTATTTTTGTCGGAATGGAGGTATTAAAAATTAGGGTTTTTGAGATATTTTGCGGGGGTTATAATTTTTAATCCGACCGTTGGATCGTGGTAATTTTTGGATATGTTATACATATATAAGTTGAGTATATGTCCACAAATTTTGAACCGTTAAAAATGAACGTATGATTTATTATGAATTTTACGAGATGACTGGTTCAGAAATTGTTAAATTTTCGGAGTTTATCATTTTGGTGGAAAATTCTAGAATTGGTGGGCTCCACTTGTGGTTGGTGAAGAAATGTGCTGAATTATATTTCAAATGTGGTGGGTGGGAATAGTAGCAGGTAAAGCCATCAGGTTGCAGGTCAAACCTACCAAAATTTTCCTATAAATAGAGGGCTAAGTTAGAATTGAAAATCACACCAGAAACATAAGCTTTCTCTCTTTCTCTCTCTATATTATGAAGCATATTTTGTGAGTTTTTAGATACTTGGTGAGTTGCTATTCATCAGTGCAAGTTTTCTTCAGCATCATATCCGATATCTAGTCAGAAGTACTGCTCTTTTGAGGTAAGGGATAGTAAGAGATTTTAAGGGTTGTTATGATTTTCAGTTTCGTAATTTTTCTGAACTTCAAAAATTCTGGAAAAATTTAAAATGATATTTTGATGAGTTTTATTGATTGTGTCCAAAAATGGTGATTTTTGGATGTATAGATTGAGAGTTATGAATTTTATGAGAAAAGACTATTTTAAAAGTAACCGCTTATAATTCCTTGTGGTTAACTCCAAAATTAATGAAATTTTTATTGGGAGTACATGTGTATGATAGAAGTATACTCTGTAAATTTCAGAATTTTTGGACAAAAGTACAATTTTTGATAAATGTCTAAATATTCGGTGGTTTTGGCCATATGAAAAATAGTAAATGAGTTTTAAAAATTCTGAGAAAAATATATGTTCAATATGGGACTATATTATGCTAAATCCCAGAAAAAAAATATTTTTAGAACTGATTTGGTATTTTTGATGAAAATGGTCTAGTTATGAGTAAATGAATTAAATATGTTTTGTGAAGAAAGAAAATTGGAAAATAGGATTTTATGGCTTGAGAATCCTATATGAGGTATATGTAGATTTTTGATGAGGGTTTTGGTTATTGATGATGAAATTGTAAGAGTTGGCATTTTATGATGATTAAATGCATTAATTAGTAAAGTGTAAACAATTAAAATAAATTGTTTATAAATTTAAGTAATGTTATTCTTTCAATATCATTATACCGAAATATTGGTATGAATTTTATTGTAGAATTTCTATCTTTTGTGTCGAGTTTACTATTCATGAGTTACGAATATTACTCTTGAGCTTAAAACTATATGTTAATCATATTATTTTTATCATCATATATAACATTTTTATAACCCTGATGTTGAAATTCTCTTTCACTGGAGTGTAAAGATGGGTAGATTATTGGTATGATCATGACTAGGGTTCTCTTTGGCCTGTAGTGCAAAGTTGAATTGTGACTGGTATGATCATGACCATTGAATTTATAAGTGAATATCTTTAGCTTAAGTGCAAAGGTGAAATGATCAACATGGTTATAATTATTGTTTATATAAATTCTGAAATGATTATATATTTCTTTGAGATATGAATATATTTGGCCTGTAGTGCAAATATGAACTGTTAAGGAATATCTTTGGCCTGTAGTGCAAAGATAAATTGTTGATGAATATCTTTGGCCCGTAGTGCAAAGATGACATGTTGTTGAATATCTTTGGCCAGTAGTGCAAAGATGAACAGATGTTGAGATGAACATGACCAACTGGTGATACAAATGAATATCTTTGGCCGTAGTGCAAAGATGAAGTTATTAGTATGATTATGAACATGAAATGTGATTTGGTGTAACCATGATCTTTGATGTTTCAGGTAAAGATAGGTGATAAAAATTATCTTCGTCCTGGATGAGAAGAGGAATTTAGAACTACAGTTATGATTATGAGTTATTCATATGATTGTGGACCAGAATTGTTGATTGATGTTACAGGGATAAAACATTGTTGGTGGATTTTTAACATGGAGAAGATAATAGGCTTTATAGTCTATTTGACTCTTCTAATGGATTGCTCGTTCCGCTGCAACTATGGTTGAAATTTTTATCATTTACCATATGTTCTAAATCTCTGATTTATTGTTGATGAAGGCTATTGATAATTGAATTATCTTTAGTCATGATATTCTTTACTGAGCTAGTTGTGCTCACCCTTTTGCTTCACAATTCCTTTCAGGTAATAAGAGTGTAGCTGGGTCGAGCGGGGGTAACAAGGGAATAGAACGGTGGTCATCATTTAGTAGTTATATTTGGTGAAGAAAATAGGGTGAGGCGAACCCAACGTTGGAAGGGTGTTTTGTCACTATCATACAAGATGTCTAATGACATACAACCTCGTGTCATCATAGGACAGGGTTGAGCTCATCCACTTGCTGAGTATATCTACGAGCACTACCTATATAATCTTGGTGTTTGTTTGAAGTATAATTCTCAATTAGAGACAGTGGAGATAATGATAAGTCAAGAGAAGACTCACCATTGGGAAGAATATGATAGTAACTTTCTCATTTTTCTTTGGGGTCTATTGGGTCAACCAAGGATAATTCTGTGGCCATATGATATCTATCATAACCTAAAAGCATGGGCTCCCATGTACGAAGGTTTCCTTGAGCACTTCCCAAAGATTCTAGTTTCTAAAATAGTTTTTGACTATACCTTTATGTAAGGTGTTATTGTGAGGTGATGTCCACGGTTGGAACATGAGTCACATTTGGTATATATTTGTATCCAAACTCACAGCATATGTGTTGTTGTATTTTGCACGACAATTGTTGTAATAAAGTTGTAGTTGTTTTCTGTACCATGTATTTGACGACTCAGAATGGGTTGGGTGGAATGGACCTATTTTGGGGTCGTCACACTATTCACTCGGGTACTATTCACCTGGGGCACTATTCATGACAAAAAATTGATTTTTTTTGGTCCAAATTATTTTTGATACAATATTATTCTTGAATTTTACTCCATAAAACAGTATCATGTTGACAATTTGGACATTATTGAATTCTGGATAAATTAAATTATAAATTTTTAAAATTTATCATTTGCTTTCATTTAATTGAATTCTTATATCATTGTCATCATCCTCATGCTTATATTGTGATGAAAGTTGTATGACCCCAATGTTCATAAATAAAGATTATTTTTTTTCGAAATATATTTTTGAATATTATGGTGTGGATTTGATATAATGTTATAGTTGTCTGTAATATTTATAAATTCTGCAAAGTATGCAAGTTGTTATATAATATTCGATTGATCAGGGAATATTCGTTTTAACAGGGAATATTCGTACGACGGCACAATCATTGGTGGACCCCACAACAGAATTATTGTCGGAGTTAGAAAACGACAGACATATTTTTTTATGAAAATAACGGCAAAAATTTTACTGTTAACAGTTAAAATACCCAGTGTTAAAATTACAGTAATACACGTGGTTGCATAGTAGCACACGGTATTGATTATTGATGCTTACGTGAGAAGTCACTCAGTTATATTCAATTATTGTTACAGTAATTACTGCATAATATCTCACGTTATTTGATTCAATTATTGTCGATATTTTATATATTATTAAATCAATAATTGAGACGATACAATTATTCATATTATTATTTACAATATTGACGATGTCTAGAAAGTTCTGTCGAGGAGAGGTTTGGTCACCTAATTGCGCGCCAATAGGGAGAAATTCTTATTGGAAAGCCCCCTCTTTCCTGGGAATGTTTTGGTTGTTAAATATTGCGAATAATAATAATGATGAATAAATGTTGTTAAAAATATTGAGGGGATTTTTATGAAGTATTTGATATAAATTTTACTTATTTTATGGACCCCCATTTACCCATTTTTCAAATAATCGGTAGAAGTTATTTTAAGGGGGGCTCACGGGTGGGGCCCACTTGTGGAGGAAAGTCTTGGGGTGGGATTTTATGTTGATCACGTGTATTGAAAGAAAAAAGAAGAAGATATGAAATGGTGATGGTGGAAAAGGAAGTACTATATATATATAATTTGTGTGGCATGTGATTATAATGTGTGTGGGTGGGTTTGATTTTGGTTAATGAAAATTGGGGGGGGGGGGAGTGATGCCCGAGAATGGAGGGAGTTGGTTTTTTTATTATTATATATATATATATATATATATATATATATATATATTACAATAAGTTTTGTTTTTTATGAAAAATAGAATATATTATATTTTATTTGCATAGAATTTTACTATGCAGTGCATAGTAAATCTTGTGAATAAGAACGTTGCGCCCGTGAATTCGTTTAATTTTAAAACACTGTGCGTCTGTGATTATTTCTAAATAGTATCCTTTCCATTCTCCTATAAATAGGATGCTTAGTTAGAATTGAAAATCACACCAGAATCAGATAATTCTTCTTCTATAATATTGAGCGTATTTCTTTCGAGTTTTAGAAAGCTTTGAGCGTAGAAACAATGAAAGTTTTCTTCAAGAATATCCCCGCTATACCAGTTGAAATACTCTTCTTTTCAAGGTAAGGGATATTATTTTTGTTCAGTATTCATATGAAATAATATTTTCTTCCATACTCTGTAGTATGTAAGTAATATTATTTCGTTTCAGATTTCGAATTTCACACTCATTTTGTTAAAGTTTTGACTTTTATACTCCATAAAATTAGTAGAATATACTTGATATTTGCGCTTCATCCAGTATCTTTTCATGAAAATATTATTCTGTGCATTCTTGATAAGTTTTAACTTTTTTATGCTAGGGTACTATTCACGGGATACTATTCACTCAGTTACTATTCACCCGGGTACTATTCATGACAAAAATTGATTTTTTTCGGTCCAAATCATTTTTGATACAATATTATTCTGGAATTTTACTGCACAAAGCAGTATCATGTTGACAATTTGGACATTATTGAATTCTGGATAAATTAAATTATAAATTTTTAAAAATTTATCCTTTACTTTCTTTTAATTGAATTCTTATATCATTGTCATCATCCTCATGCTTATATTATGTTGAAAGTCATCTGTGGCCGTAGTGCATAGATGGACTTGGTATGATTATGACCATAAATTATTCGGTATAATCATGACCGTAATGTTACAAATGATGTGATAAAAGTCTTCATTGGCCCGTAGTGCATTGATGGACAGATGTTGGCATGATAATGACCATTGATAAAAATACGAATATCCTTGGCCCATAGTACATGGATAATTTGTGATCGTGATACTAATGAATATCCTTGGCCGTAGTGCAGGGATGATTCGATGATGTGGATTACTTATTAAGCTGAGCCTCAGCGATAAAATGGATGATAAACTTTTTAAATCATAGAAGATAGTAGATATCATGCTCTACTTGACTCTTCTAATGGATTACTTGTTCCGTTGCAGTTAAACTTGATATCTATTGTATTTTATCAGTTTAACACTGTTGAAGGCTAACGATAAATTATTCTGCATTATCTTAGTCATAATATTTTTTACTGGGCTAGTTGAACTCACCCTTTGATTTCATTGTTCTCTTCAGGAAATGAGAATATAGCTGGGACTAGTCGGGGAACGGAGTGACGATCCAGATGTCTGCATTAGTAGTCCTCACTATTTCGTGAAATAGTGTGAAAATAAATGTAATAATATTGAATTTAAGTTTGGATATTGTCTAGAAGACAATATTTGTATTAAAACTCACAGCTTATATTTTGTCGTACTTTACACGACAGATGTATAATTAAGTTGTATTTAAATTCTGTATCATGTATTTGGCGACCCAAAATGGGTGATGTATACCTATTTTAGGGGCGTCACAGTTGGTATCAAAGCTTAGGGATATGATCCCTGGCTGAGATGTGAGACAAGAACTAGGAGGGGAGAGACGGGGTAATTCCTTCGCTAGTATGACCTACCTAAGTTTATTTGTTATTTAATTGGTCGGTCAGAATATAGGGATAATATGTTGCATGTCAATTAACCCTTGTTTTGTGGTAGTATTTAAAAATGATATCCGAGAATATTGAGAATAACAACGGAGCACATGAGACCGTTGAATCACCAACGATCAATACCCAGGATAATGTGCATCAGGAAGGCAAAATCCTCAGGAAAATAACAACACTGACCAAATGATGAACGATGGGATGTTTAGAGTCTTTATGTAATTCATGCAACATCAGGCGAGAGCAACTCCTGTTCAAAATGCAGGTGGAAACACTGGCAACTCTCGGATGGTCACCGCTAAGCAGTTCAAGGAGTTGGGACCACCAGAGTTTTTGGGAGAGCCAAAACCACTTAAGGTGGAGACGTGGATAAAGCAGATCACCAAGATATTTGATGTCTTGGGATGCTCCGAGGAGCAAAAGGTTCCCTTCGCCACCTTTATGTTGGGAGGAGAGGCAGATTACTGGTGGAAATCGGTAAAGCGTACTCAACCTGCCGCACTGAAGATGTCTTGGGAGAAGTTCCAAGAACTATTCAACGACAAGTACTTTCCCGAAAGTATTCATCACATGAAGGAGGTAGAGTTCATCAAGCTGGAGCAGAACAATATGACCGTGTCGCAGTACGAAGCTAAGTTTGCCGAGTTGTCCCGGTTTGCGTCCCACTTGGTTAATAATGAGGAGAGAATGACGCGGATGTTTCTAAGAGGTTTGAAACCACAGATACGTCAATACCAAATTTTTCACAAACTGTGTTTGTATTCAGATGTTGTAAATATGTCTCAGTTATTGGAGTGCGATAACGAGTCAACCCAACCAAGAGAGAGAGCAGCCGGCAAAATGATAATACAATGGTAACAGTTATCGAAGCGGTGACAACAAACGTGGAGGGAATCAACATGCTAGAAATGGTAACCACTTCGGTGGTAATCATGGCCAAGACAATAAAAGTAGAAATTTCAAGAAGAGAAGATTCAATAATGATGGAAAAACGTTAGCACCAGCACCCGTTGTTAAAGAAGGAGAACGATCATCGATCGTATGCTACAAATGCGGAGGGGAGGGACATATCAGTCCAAACTGTACGCAGCAGTCCAAAACATGTTACAATTGTGGAAGAGAAGGTCACCTGGCTCGATTTTGTCATGCAGTAAAGCTAAGTCCAGCTGGGATGGAGGCACCAAAGGCCGTCCCAAAGAAGTCAAAACCATTAGTTCAAGGGAGAGCGTTTGTCGTGACCTCCCAGAAAGCAAGGAACCCGAACGAGGTCATCACGGGTAAGCTAATCATAAACTCTAACAAAGTCTATACCTTATTTGATACCCGTTCTACCCATTCTTTTATTTATCCTACTTGCGCTCAACGTTTAAATTTAACTCCGAAGAAATTAGACTTTGACTTATCTGTTGAAACTCCGTTGGGAGAAACCTTCATTACATCAACTGTTTATAAGTCTTGTTTGGTTCAAATCGGTACCCTCACATTACCTGTCGATCTTATTTCCTTAAAGATACTTGCATTTGATGTGATTTTAGGGATTGATTGGTTAACTACTCATCATGCAAAAATTGATTGTTTTTGTAAGGTTGTTAGCTTTCATATTCTTAATCAACCTATTATGCGAATTCAAACAACCAAACCACTAAAGTCAATCACTGTCATATCAAGCCATAAAGCTATTCGCTTATTGAAAAATGGATGTCAAGTTTTCTTAGCCTATGTCACGGATTTAAACAAAAATACGTCAGATTTGAATGATATTTCTATTGTTAATAAATTTCCTGACGTATTCCCTGAAGAACTTCCTGGCCAACCCCCAGAGCGTGAAATTGAATTTTGTATCGACCTTGAACTCGGTACAAAACCCATTTCCAAAGCCCCATATCGAATGGCTCCTATTGAACTTCAGGAGTTAAAAATCCAACTGTAGGAATGGTTAGACATCGGTTTCATTCGCCCTAGAACGTGATAAGGAGGTTTTATACCTACTTATTAAGTATCAATTTACGAGAATTATGCTCATCTCAAGTGGATTTTAGTATGTTTTTAATTGCATTTTGTGTTTATTTTGCATTACTTGATTAGAACTCCTATGGTATGGAAACGCAGGAAATGGCATGATTTAACGTTGGCATTGTAGTATGGATCTAACAAAGGTGTGGCAAATGGAAGGTGTGTGGACAAGGAACTGAGCATTGGTGAAGAACAAACAACAAACCACAGTAGCAGATAGCAGTATGCAGCAGACAGAGGCAGCGTGGCCGCACTGCTTAACAAAGGAGTTCTCGCACGCCAGCGCAAGAGGCAGGCCGAGGCTGAAAACGAACATCACGCGCCCGCGCAGCTTAATCGCGCGCTCGCGCTGGAGTCGTACGCCCGCGCCCATTTAGTATAGTGATCATGCGCGGCCGCGCGCGTTACTTGCAGCTGTTACTTGACTTTTGAATTTGAAATTTGAATGTGGTCTCATTAAAAACTATCCTGGTTGGTACCAGACATATTATCATATACGTTTTTATCAGTTTTTTCAGAAGGTAACTAGGGTTCCAAGCATAGAACTAATCCTAAAGAGGATTTGAGGATAAACTCAAGATTTTCTACATCTTCTCTTGAATTCAGTTTTCATTTTTATTTTGCTGGAAATTATTGGAGATTTGGATAGCATTCTGAAACGAATTCTACAATTGGATTTGATCAATTCTATTTTCTCTCTCTCTCTTGTGATATTTATTCTCAATATGTTACTATAATCCCATAATGGTTTTAGGTTTAGAAATGAACTAAACTTCATTATGAGATTCTAACGGATTTTGATATGTAATCTATAACTAATTGCTTGATTGCTTGTTTATCATTGGGATTTCTATCATGATTGATTGGATTGCATGAATGTTTGATCACCATTCATTTTATATGCTTATATGGAATTAAAAAATGACATGTTAGCATGGATGTAATCATGATAGCATGCGTTTATGAGGCTGAAATGTTCAGTTTTGTATTTCATGAACCAGATAGAAATATACTATGTCACCGTGTGTAGTAATGTAAGAGCTTGTGCTTCAATTCAATATTGCTGCAATTTCACGTAGGAATATAGTGACTTTGGCATTATTGTTGATTATATGATTTCTATCGCAATGTGGAGGTTATGTAAACATGTTATAATTCATTGAAAAATGATTATGTCTACATTTGTGCTCTTAGCTAATTTTCCCTGATAAATGTATAATTGTGCATGATGGCAATGTTTAGATGAAATATGAAATGAAGTTAGAATCCCATTCTTCCCAAATTTGATTCCATTAAATTAGTTTTGAGTTTTATTCATTAATTGAATATAGATTAAGCATAATTTTGAATTATTCGTTTAAGCATATAAAAATAGTGATAAAATTGGTGAATGATAGTTTAATTTTAATTCCTTTCCATGTGGATCGATATTGTTCTTACTTTGTACTACTTGTTGACCCATGTATGCTTGCATGAGTTAGAGCCCTTTTGTTAAGACTAAAAAGGAGGCAACAAGTTTTTTGCGCCGTTGCCGGGGACAGACGTTTAATTTTATTATTATTATCATCAATTATAAGCTAAAGTGTATGACTTAGACAATTCTAATCTTGTCTCATTTCTATTTTTGTTTCTTGTTTCAGGCACTCGTTTATAGTATATGCGCACTCGATCCTCCAATCCTGAGTTAACACCTTTATAGGACAACATCAACGGTAGGGGTTGGAAATCAAGAGCACGTAGAAATATAAAGGTGGAGTTAGAGACCACAACATCTAATATGGCAGCCGAAGAGTAAAGGGTGGAGCAAAGGGCTTTAAGAGATTATTCGATGCCAAATATTAATGGATTGTAGTCAAGTATAGTCAGACCAGCGATAACAGCTAACACCTTCGAGATTAAGTCGGGCAATATTCAAATGGTGCAGAATTCAGTACAGTTTGGGGGTGCTGCTATAGACGATCCTAATGAACACCTGTTGAGCTTCATTAAAATATGTGATACTTTCAGATACAACGGGGTGAAAGAGGATGCAATTAGACTAAGGCTGTTTCCATTTTCATTGCGTGATAAGGCTAGAAGTTGTCTTCACTCTTTACCTCCAGAATCTATCACCACATGGGAGGACCTAGCACATAAATTCTTAGCCAAATTCTTTCCAATGGCTAAGACTGCAAAGTTGAGGACATCAATTTCCCAGTTTGAGCAGCAACAAGGTGAATCATTATATGAAGCCTGGGAGAGGTATAAAGAATTGCTAAGGAAGTGTCCACACCATGGCATGCCAGATTGGATGGTTATCAATACATTTTATAATGGATTGGGATGGCAGTCAAGACCGATTATAGATGCAGCTGCAGGAGGAGCTCTATGGGCGAAGAGCTATGAAGAGGCATATAATCTCATAGAGACGATGGCAGCTAATGATTTCCAAAATCCTTTATCTAGATTGCCACAGCCCAAAGTTGCAGGTTTGTTAGAAGTGGATGCTATCACTTAATTGTCAGCACAAATGGCATCCATGGCAAAGAAGATTGACTCATTGACAGACACCAAGGTGAAGACAGTTGCATTTGTGTGTGAGCTATGTGCAGGATCACATTCAACGGACCAATGTGCTATCAGTTCAGAGTCTGTGCAATATGTGAGCAACTATAGGAAGGATCAAGGTCAATTTCAGAACACATATAGTGCCAACAACCGCAACCATCCAAATTTTAGTTGGTCAAATAACCAAGGAAGTCAACAGAGTCAGTTTCAACCAAATAACCAATTTCAGTCACAGTCAGCTCAGCAACAGTTTGCACCAAGACCACTGTATCCACCTGGATTTTCTCAACAACAACATCATACTCCAGCTGCACCTCAGCAAGAAAAGAAATCAGAAATGGAGGAGATGATGATGAAATACATGGCGAACACAGAGGTGATGATTAAAAGCCAAGCAGTGGCTATTAAAAATCTGGAAACTCAGATGGGTCAGATGACTAACATGCTCAACAACAGACCCCAGGGTTCATTTCCAAGTACAACAGAGGCAAATCCAAGAAGAGAAGGGAAGGAACAATGTCAGGCGATCACACTCAGGTCTGGGAAACAGGTTGCAGGAAATCAACCAGGCGCGCCCGCGCGAGTCAGGAAATTTGTCTGCTGAGAAATTAAATGATGAAGGTTCTGGTTAATAGCAGGAAGAGGAGAATAAAGCAGGTTCAGTTGAGAAGCCCGTGAATAAAATACCACCATTTCACCCTCCTGTTCCTTATCCACAGAGATTGCAGAAGCAGAGGGAAGCCAGGCAGTTTAGTAAGTTCTTGGAGGTATTCAAAAAGTTGCAGATTAACATACCTGTGACGCCCCCAAATCCGTGTAACATCGATTACAGGACTTGGTGCTCACGATACAACAAACAACATCATCTATCTAAGTAAACTTTAACAATAATCATAATAATATATTACCCATTACATAAATAATCGAAATAAAATCCCAAGTCTTTACAACCTTAAAACATACTGGAACTTAGTCTTAGCGTTTATCGCTACATTACACATATAC
Organism: Panax notoginseng; assembly: GCA_016801055.1. Lineage (NCBI taxonomy): Eukaryota > Viridiplantae > Streptophyta > Magnoliopsida > Apiales > Araliaceae > Panax > Panax notoginseng. The sequence continues at coordinate 196,604,590 of CM029016.1, forward strand.
GAAAATAATTAACTTATTACATAACCATTAGCATCACTTCATCTTGGACTTTCCCTTGTCCTTGCCCGAACCCTCAGCCTTCTCCCCCTTAACTGAAAGGTTTAAGCAAGAATGAGCACGAATTGCCCAGCAAGTATATACAGAAATTTGAAAACATACATCAGAAATGGAAATCAGTTGAATAGCTAAACCTCAACAGTTGAAATGATTATCAAGTGTTAAATATGAACATCAGGAATGGAAATTTAAGAATTTTCAATATCATACTAAGGGGTGTAAAATACCCTGAACATATTTTCTTTCATAAAAAATCATCAGACGGTTTAACAATCCAATAGACTGTAAACGATCTCTACAAGTACGCCAGGTGATCAGCCTATTGTACCCTACTTTGTGCACAAGTATTAAGTTTTAAGCTGCATAAGTGAAATGGGACTATTTGCCCGACATCTATTTGCCCGTTTATTCGGGTTGTTCATCTTAGTAACCATGTGAGACTGCACCAAAGAAATTTGGATTGGTAAACATTTAATAGCTTCGAAAGATTTGTGTTAAATCACTTTTTCCATCAATAATAACTAGCCGGAAAAAAAGGTCAGGAACATACTTAGAACAGTTCGATAATGAAATGAAATTTAAACATATGGCAGTTAAAATAATAAGTGAATAATCATCGATAAGCTTGCAAGATCATTGAAGTTTGTATGACTTTTCAACGAAGAAACTTGCACGAATAAATAGCTAACACAAGTCCAATACTTACCCTTACTGCGATAATGTTAGTAAGGATTTAATAAATACCCAAAAGAAATTAGGGTTAGGTTAACTTGCCTGATAAGTCTGCTACAATTAACGCTAGCAATTAATCTTCACATAACCTAATCACATGTGTCTCGTTAATCACCATTCATACACAATCTAGTTTGAAGTATAAGGGTCTCCTATTGGATATGCTATAAACATCATAAGAGAATATATTTAGAAAATCTATGCCACCCATTTTAGACATCATAGGCAGCCCAAAACAGAACTTAAAAATGCCCAAACATAACAATTTTTTTATTTTTTTTTCTCAGCTTTACCATATCTCGCTAAAACAGTCATAACTAATTCGTTTTAAAACATTTTTGAGCGATTCTTGGGCCCACGCGAAACTAACTTCTGGGGCTACAACTTTCGTTCATGGACCATCTTCAAATTCCAAGCACAAAATTCCAGAAAATCAGTGCAAGAGGACTGCTGCGAATTTTGTCCTTAGGTTCAGCAGTTCACAATTTTTTTTTCTGTTTCTACATGCTTGCTTACGATTTTCATATCTCACTCAATATAGCTTCGATCCGAATGAAATTTGGACTGATTATACTTCATGCTACATACTATTTTACAAAATTACTACATGCACTAAACGGATTACCGAAGACATGATTTCAAGCGACCGAAAATTCTGAAAACTCATGCAAACTAGTTTAATCCAACTTTTGAGAAAATCGTGATTTTGATTCTAGCATGCATGGATTTGATTCCTACTGTCCAGTCCACATTTACTAACATATATACACATGTTACAACAATCAAACCCTCTAACTTTTCATGTTTTGATCAACTTAGCAACTAAGAGGCATTTTATCAAATAGTTAGCATGCATACATGAATTCTATGATTCTTTATGTAATAGTAACATGTTATATACCAGAATTTTCATTCTTATCATCCACATAGCAGTAATACACGAAATCATGGCATCACCAAGCTAAAACAAAACATTTATCATAGCTATACATGCATTTTTCACTATTTTTCCTTAAGAACATACAAGTGGGTCTCATAGCTTACCTTGGTTGCGAATTCTTCTTGATTGGAGCTTGATAACCACCTTCCTTGCTTGCAAGATTCTCCAGAATTCGTAGCCAACCTTGAACCACTCTAAAACCCTCAATATTTTCTTTATTTTTGCTCTCTAGTTAGAGAGTTGTTGTGAAAGGAAGAAGAGGCTTAGATGGAATGTATATACCTCATATATAGTGTAATGAAACTGAAATCTCCAGCCCATTACAACTCCCCCATGATCAGATATCATTACACTCACAATTCATTAGGCTAATTATGGGTAGGAGTTAAGAAAATGAAAGGTTTTTTGTTTAATAACACAAGAGTAACCCCCTCTCCCTCAACAATCCTTATAGTACGTATACTCCCTCCCTTGTCCCATATAGATTGTCACAAGGCCTCCCAGCAACTGAACTTTATGTAAATAAAAACATTATTTTAATCCTTTAATCAATTAATAATCATTTTGACCATTTTGCCCCTCGTAGCAAAACGTGTTCGATACTTATATCGATTCCTACTAAAGTCGACGTCCCGGACGTCATGGAACTATCCGTTTTGTTAAACTCAACTTCAAGATTCGTAAAAAGTCAACCAGTTGACTTTGACCAAAAAGTCAACCGTGACGCATTTTCGTGGTTACAGTCTATCCTGACTAATTTCGACGTTCCGGACTCAAATACACTGTCCGCGTCACTAAATTCCGCTCCGAACTCAAAGTCATGTTTTAAAGTCATCCCACGAAATTAATTAGAATTAATTCCATTCTTACCCATTTTAAATAGTTGAATTAAACGGAACCAACCATTCAAACACATCTCATCACATAACATCTAAGTAAACATAGATACATGTAGTAAATAATTATCACATAAGAATTTCACATAAGTTCGTTTATTGAAATTGTTAAATTACATAGAAAATCTCGGTTATTACAATACCTTTTGCTGAGGCATTGGAATAGATGCCTAGTTATGCGAAATTTATGAAGGGTATTTTGTCAAAGAAGAAGAGATTAGAAGAATTTGAAGCAGTGGCCTTGACAGAGGAATGCAGTTGTGACGCCCCCAAAATAGGTCCAATCCATCCAACCCATTCTGAGTCGCCAAATACATGGTACAGAAAATAACTACAACTTTATTATTACAATTGTCGTGCAAAATACGACAACACATACTGTGAGTTTAAATACAAATATTGTCTTCTGGACAATATCCACACTCAAATAAATCCTCATTATAATTATTCAAACACTATTTTACAGAAATAGTGAGGACTGCTAAAACATCTTTCTAGAACCATCACTCCATACCCCGACTAGATCCTGCTATGTTCTCACCTCCTGAGAAGAAAAATGGAACAAAAAGGAAAAGGGTGAGCTCAACTAGCCCAGTAAAGAATATTATGACTAAGATAATATACAACAAATTATCGTTAGTCTTCAACAGGGAAAAATCTGATAAAATATAATCGACAACAAGTTTTAGATCAACAACTGCAGCGGAAACAGCAAACCATTAGAAGAGTCAAGTAGAGAAAGAATTCTACTATCTTCTAAGATTTAAAAGTCCATCATCAATATTTTATCCCTGTAACATCAATTAATAATCATCTTTAACCAAATATTCATCTTTGCACTACAGGCCAAAGATATTCATTTGTATCATCAGTCGGTCATGTTCATCTCAACACCTGTTCATCTTTGCACTACAGGCCAAAGATATTCATCAAGTAATTATACATCTTTGCACTACAGGCCAAAGATATTCAGTAATATCATCATTTAGGACTGAGGATGATGAAAAATATCTTAAAGAGAACGAATCCAGTGAGACAGAAGGACAAATAGTAGGGATTCGTATAACAGTTTATCCAAGATCAATAATACTTCATAATAATCAATTGTGAAGCAGAATTCAAAAATAAAGATCAAAACATGGATACAATCAAAGATAGTAACCATAATAGACATCTTGGACAAAAAGGAAAAATTTTATTTTTCGGTGAATAGTGCCGTATTCGTGAATAGTGCCGTATACGTGAATAGTGCCGTATACGTGAATAGTAACCCCCGACACAAAAAGTTCCAAATTTGATAAAAACTCATATCAATATTTCAGCATAATGATATTGAAGAAAATAATATCATTTAAGAAGAAAATAATATCCCTTACCTCAAAATATCAGTACTTCTGGTCGGAATACCGGTATAAGGCTGAAAGAAACTTGCTCTGATGAATAGAAACTCTCAAAGTATCTAAATACTCACAAAATACACTCAATAATCTAGAGAGAGAAAGAGAGAAAACTTGTTTCTGGTGTGATTTTCAATTCTAACTTAGCCCTCTATTTATAGGAAAATTTTAGTAGGTTTGACCTGCAACCTGATGGCTTTACCTGCTACTATTCCCACCCACCACATTTGAAATATAATTCAGCACATTTCTTCACCAACCACAAGTGGGGCCCACCAATTCTAGAATTTTCCATCAAAATGATAAACTCCGAAAATTCAACAATTTCTGAACCAGTCATCTTGTAAAATTCGTAATAAATCATACGTTCATTTTTAACGGTTCAAAATTTGTGGACATATACTCAACTTATATATGTATAACATATCCAAAAATTACCACGATCCAACGGTCGGATTAAAAATTATAACCCCCGCAAAATATCTCAAAAACCCTGATTTTTAATACCTCCATTCCGACAAAAATACTGATAAAAACCTCAACATTAACTCCTTCATTTTTAACCACAAAAATATATCCCTCATTTATATCCACATAAAATAAATATTTCCTTATCATATGAATCAATAATTAATTATTCACAAATAATATTACAGAATCACATTTATGACAACCAGGCCGTTCCCAGGAAAGAGGGGGCTTTCCAATAAGGATTTCTCCTTACTGGCGCGCAATTAGATGACCAAACCTCTCCTTAGACAGAACTTTCTAGACATTGCCAATAATGTTATCTAATAATATTATTCAAATAATATGAATTATTGATCTGATAAATGAAAATACTGTGCAGCAACAATTATTGAAACAACAATAATATAAAATATCAACGCAGCAATTATTGAATCAATAAAATAAAATATTGAATAATAACTACTGTAACAATTATTGAGTAGTGCCTTCTTACGTAAGAATCAATAATTGGTGCAATACCGTGTGCTACTGTATTTTAACCACCGGGTATTCCAACAGTATTAACGGTAACAACTACGCCGTTATTTATAAACAACTTATACTTGTCGTTTTCTTCATCCAATCGCTTTCCGTTATGGGGCCCACACAAGGCTGCGTCGTCGTACGAATATTCCCCGACAGCAAGAATATTCCACGACCAACCGAATATTCACCGACCAAAAATAAATATTTTATAACCACTTGCTTATTTTGCAAAATTTGCACATTTCACCCATAACCAAAGTATTATATCAAATTAACCCCTTATTATTCACAATAATATTTAGAGAAAATTTGATTTTATTCATTAATAAGTTGGGGTCTTACAACCTCCCCTCCTTATGAAATTTCGTCCTCGAAATTGACGTACGTACCTGATGTTTCAAAAAGGTGAGGATACCTCGCTTTCATTTCTGATTCCAACTCCCAGGTCATTTCTTCAATAGCATGGTTTCTCCACAAAACCTTAACTTGTGGTATAACCTTCGTGCGTAGGACATGCTCTTTCCTATCCAAGATCTTAACAGGTACCTCCTCGTACGTTAAATCTTCAGCTATCTCGTCTGGTTCTAACTCAATAATGTGGTTCGGGTCTTTAACATATTTACGAAGCATAGATATGTGAAAAACATTATGAACACGAGACATGCTTGGAGGTAATGCGAGTCTATATGCCACATTTCCTATTCGCTCAAGAATCTCAAATGGACCAACAAATCTTGGATTGAGCTTTCCTCTCTTCCCAAATCTTGTAACTCCCTTCCATGGTGCAACACGTAACAATACATGATCCCCAATATTAAATTCCACGTCCTTCCGATGAAGATCCGCATAACTCTTTTGTCGATCCTGTGCCGTTTGTATACGTTGTCGAATCGTTTGGATCTTCTCTGTAGTAATGCGTACCAACTCTGGTCCCAACAATGTTGCTTCACCCACCTCGTCCCAGCATACTGGAGAACGACATTTTCTTCCATACAACGCCTCAAATGGAGCCACACCTATGCTCGCCTGATAACTGTTGTTGTAGGAGAATTCCACCAATGGTAGGTACTTATCCCAACTCCCTTTGAGATCTAGGACACAAAGTCTTAATAGATCTTCAAGAGTTTGAATAGTCCTCTCTGATTGTCCGTCCGTTTGAGGATGGTATGCTGAACTGAATCGTAAATCCGTGCCCATAGCTTTCTGCAAGCTAACCCAAAATCGTGAAGTGAATCTTGGGTCACGATCCGAAACTATGGATACTGGCATGCCATGCAATCTCACAATCTCGTTCACGTACATACTAGCAAGACGTTCAAGGGAATAAGTCTCACGTATCGGCAAGAAATGAGCGGACTTGGTTAATCTATCAACAATAACCCAAATCGCATCTATGCCTTGAGAAACCTTGGGAAGACCCGTAACAAAATCCATAGTAATGTGTTCCCACTTCCATTTCGGAATCTCAAGTGGTTGCAATGGACCCTTTGGTACTTGATGCTCCGCTTTTACACGTTGACAAGTTAAACATCTCGAGATAAACTCCGCGATCTCTCTTTTCATATTGCTCCACCAAAATGTATGTCGAAGATCGTGATACATTTTGGTACTCCCAGGATGGATTGCAAACGGTGTGTTGTGTGCCTCCATCATTATTCTATGCTTCAAGTCAAAATCGTTAGGAACACAAAGTCTGGAGTTGACTCGAAGTATTCCTTCTTCATCGATTCTTGCTTCTGGAATAGCACCTTCTTGCACTTTCTTCTTCATACGCATCAGCTCTATATCCGTAGCTTGAGCAGCTTTAACTTTATCGATTAAAGTCGGTTCTACTCGTATATTTGATATCATCATGTGGGTACTTGGAGCCTTCATCTCTATCTCCATCCTTTGCAAGTCATACAAAATGGGCCTTTGTGTTAAAAACATTGCACTCGTACCCGCATATGATCTTCTACTCAATGCGTCAGCTACTACGTTTGCTTTTCCAGGATGATATTGGATGGTATGATCGTAATCTTTCAACAGCTCGAGCCAACGTCGTTGCCGCATGTTGAGTTCCTTTTGGGTGAAGAAATATTTGAGGCTTTTATGATCTGTATAGATCTCCACTTTCTCCCCATAAGGTAGTGTCTCCAGATCTTCAACGCAAAAACGACTGCTGCCAACTCCAAATCATGAGTAGGATAATTCCTCTCATATTCTTTGAGTTGTCGTGAGGCATAGGCTATGACTTTCCCATGTTGCATGAGAACACATCCTAACCCTTTGCCTGAAGCATCGCTGTAGATAACAAATCCATCCGAACCAGATGGTATTGTCAGAACAGGTGCCGAAATGAGTCTCCTCTTGAGTTCTTGGAAACTCTTCTCGCATTCCTCACTCCATACGAATTTTGTATCTTTCCGAGTCAGCTGAGTTAACGGAGTAGCGATTCGAGAAAATCCTTCCACAAATCTCCGATAATAACCAGCTAAGCCCAGAAAGCTACGTACTTCGGTTACCGACTTCGGTTGCTCCCAACTTTGTATGGCTTCAATCTTCGCCGGGTCGACAGATACTCCATGTTTTGACACCACGTGCCCAAGGAATGCTACTTCCTCAAGCCAGAACTCGCATTTCTTCAGTTTGGCATATAGCTTGTTTTCACGAAGCCTTTGCAGTACCAGCTTCAAATGGCGCTCATGATCTTCACGGCTTTTGGAATAGATGAGGATGTCATCAATAAAGACAACAACGAACTGATCCAAATATTCTTTGAATACACGGTTCATCATATCCATGAAGGCAGCAGGAGCATTAGTCAATCCAAAAGACATTACTAAGAATTCATAATGCCCGTACCGAGTTCTGAAGGCAGTCTTTGGAATATCCTCAGTTTTAATCTTCAGCTGATGATATCCAGAACGAAGATCGATCTTTGAAAAGAATTGTGCTCCTTGCAACTGGTCAAACAGGTCATCAATGCGAGGTAGCGGATACCTATTCTTGATGGTGACATGGTTCAATTCTCGATAGTCAATACAAAGTCGCATACTCCCGTCTTTCTTCTTTACGAATAAAACAGGAGCACCCCAAGGAGACGTACTAGGACGAATAAAACCGATGTCCAACAACTCCTGTAGTTGGACTTTTAACTCCTGAAGTTCAATAGGAGCCATTCGATATGGGGTTTTAGAAATGGGCTTTGTACCGGGTTCAAGGTCAATAAAGAATTCAATTTCTCGTTCCGGGGGTAGACCGGGAAGTTCTTCAGGAAATACATCGGAAATTCTCTAACAATAGAAATATTATTCAAATCTGACTTGTCTTTGTTCAAATCCATAACATGGGCTAAGAAAGCTTGACATCCGTTTTTCAATAAACGAATAGCTTTGTGGCTTGATATGACAGTGACTGATTTTAGTGGTTTAGTAGTTTGAATTCGTATGACAGGTTGGTTAGGAATATGAAAACTAACAACCTTACGAAAACAATCAATTTTAGCATGATGAGTGGTTAACCAATCAATTCCTAAAATCACATCAAAAGCAAGTATCTTTAAAGAGATAAGATCAACAGGTAATGTGATAGTGCCAACTTGGATCATGCAAGATTTATAAACTGTAGATGTAACGAAGGTTTCACCCAACGGAGTTTCAACAGATAAGTTAAAGTCCAATTTCTCCGGAGTCAAGTTTAAACGTTGAGCACAAGCAGGAGAGATAAAAGAATGGGTAGAACCGGTATCTAGTAAAGTATAAACTTCGCAAGAATTCAAGATTAGCTTACCCGTGATCACCTCGTTCGGGTTTCTCGCGTTTTGGCCAGTCACGACAAACGCCCTTCCAGGAACCGCTGATTTCGACTTATCCGGGATAACTTTTGGAGTCACCATCCCCGCTGAACTTGGTTTTGCTACAGAACACTCTCGAGCTATATGACCTTCCTTTCCACAGTTATAACATACCTTGGATTGTTGTGGGCAGTTTGGGCTGATATGTCCCTCTTTCCCACATTTGTAACATACGACCGGTGGTCGTTCTCCTCCCCTAGAAACAGTTGATGTTTGTGCTGACGTCTTCACGTTATCATTGTTGTACCTTCTCTTCTTGAAATCTCCTCCCGACTCGCTCCTTCTATTATCACGACCACGATTACCACCAGAGTGGTTACCGCTTTTGTCCGAATGTTTTCCTCCCTGCTGGTTTTCATTGCTTCGATGACTGCCGCCACCGGTATGACCCTGGTTGTGGTCCCTCGGTTGCACATACTCATTATCTCGCTCTAATAATTGAGCCCTGTTTACAACATCTGAATATAAAGAAAATTTATGAGAGATAAGATATTGCCGAATCTCGGGTTTTAGACCTCTCAGAAACATCCTTGTCATTCGTTCCTCATTTTCGACCAAATGAGGTGCAAACCTGGATAACTCTGCAAACTTCGCCTCGTACTGGGACACCGTCATGTTGTTTTGTTCCAGTCTAATAAACTCAACCTCCTTCATATGACGAATACTTTCAGGAAAGTACTTGTCATTGAACAGTTTTTGAAATGTTTCCCAGGACATGTTGAGTGCGTCAGGCTGGGTACGCTTCACAGACTCCCACCAGTAGTCTGCCTCACCGCGGAACATAAATGTGGCGAATGGAACCTTCTGTTCCTCCGTGCATCCCAAGACATCAAATATCTTGGTAATTTGCTTGACCCACGTTTCCGCCATGATCGGATCCGGCTTTCCCTTAAATTCTGGTGGTCCCAATTCTTTGAACTGCTTAGCTGTGACAAACCGCGCGTTGTTATCATTTCCACCCGTATTCTGCACACGAGTCTCCCTCGTCTGATTTTGCATGAACTGCAAAAAGCTCCTAAACATTCCATCATTCATCGTTTGCTCGGTAACGTTGTTTACAGGAGGAATATTGCCTTCCTGTTGCACGTTCCCTGGGTAGTGATCAAAGGTGTCTCCACGGTCTGATTTACTCCATTATTAACGTTCTCAGCTGCCATTCTTAAATACTGCCATAAAACAAGGGTTAATAGTCATGTCATATATTATCCCTATACTCTGACCGACCAAATAAACACCAAATAAACTTAGTCAGGTCATACTAGCGAAGGAATTCCCCGTCTCTCCCCTCCTAGTTCTTGTCTCACATCTCAGCCAGGGATCATATCCCTAAGCTCTGATACCAACTGTGACGCCCCCAAAATAGGTATACAACACCCATTCTGAGTCGCCAAATACATGGTACAGAAAGCAAACTACAACTTCAATAATACAATTGTCGTGCAAAATACGACAACACATACTGTGAGTTTAAATACAAATATTGTCTTCTAGACAATATCCACACTCAAATAAATCCTCATTACAATTATTCAAACACTATTTTACAGAAATAGTGAGGACTGCTAAAACATCTTTCTAGAACCATCACTCCATACCCCGACTAGATCCTGCTATGTTCTCACCTCCTGAGAAGAAAAATGGAACAAAAAGGAAAAGGGTGAGCTCAACTAGCCCAGTAAAGAATATTATGACTAAGATAATATACAACAAATTATCGTTAGTCTTCAACAGGGAAAAATCTGATAAAATATAATCGACAACAAGTTTTAGATCAACAACTGCAGCGGAAACAGCAAACCATTAGAAGAGTCAAGTAGAGAAAGAATTCTACTATCTTCTAAGATTTAAAAGTCCATCATCAATATTTTATCCCTGTAACATCAATTAATAATCATCTTTAACCAAATATTCATCTTTGCACTACAGGCCAAAGATATTCATTTGTATCATCAGTCGGTCATGTTCATCTCAACACCTGTTCATCTTTGCACTACAGGCCAAAGATATTCATCAAGTAATTATACATCTTTGCACTACAGGCCAAAGATATTCAGTAATATCATCATTTAGGACTGAGGATGATGAAAAATATCTTAAAGAGAACGAATCCAGTGAGACAGAAGGACAAATAGTAGGGATTCGTATAACAGTTTATCCAAGATCAATAATACTTCATAATAATCAATTGTGAAGCAGAATTCAAAAATAAAGATCAAAACATGGATACAATCAAAGATAGTAACCATAATAGACATCTTGGACAAAAAGGAAAAATTTTATTTTTCGGTGAATAGTGCCGTATTCGTGAATAGTGCCGTATACGTGAATAGTGCCGTATACGTGAATAGTAACCCCCGACACAAAAAGTTCCAAATTTGATAAAAACTCATATCAATATTTCAGCATAATGATATTGAAGAAAATAATATCATTTAAGAAGAAAATAATATCCCTTACCTCAAAATATCAGTACTTCTGGTCGGAATACCGGTATAAGGCTGAAAGAAACTTGCTCTGATGAATAGAAACTCTCAAAGTATCTAAATACTCACAAAATACACTCAATAATCTAGAGAGAGAAAGAGAGAAAACTTGTTTCTGGTGTGATTTTCAATTCTAACTTAGCCCTCTATTTATAGGAAAATTTTAGTAGGTTTGACCTGCAACCTGATGGCTTTACCTGCTACTATTCCCACCCACCACATTTGAAATATAATTCAGCACATTTCTTCACCAACCACAAGTGGGGCCCACCAATTCTAGAATTTTCCATCAAAATGATAAACTCCGAAAATTCAACAATTTCTGAACCAGTCATCTTGTAAAATTCGTAATAAATCATACGTTCATTTTTAACGGTTCAAAATTTGTGGACATATACTCAACTTATATATGTATAACATATCCAAAAATTACCACGATCCAACGGTCGGATTAAAAATTATAACCCCCGCAAACTATCTCAAAAACCCTGATTTTTAATACCTCCATTCCGACAAAAATACTGACAAAAACCTCAACATTAACTCCTTCATTTTTAACCACAAAAATATATCCCTCATTTATATCCACATAAAATAAATATTTCCTTATCATATGAATCAATAATTAATTATTCACAAATAATATTACAGAATCACATTTATGACAACCAGGCCGTTCCCAGGAAAGAGGGGGCTTTCCAATAAGGATTTCTCCTTACTGGCGCGCAATTAGATGACCAAACCTCTCCTTAGACAGAACTTTCTAGACATTGCCAATAATGTTATCTAATAATATTATTCAAATAATATGAATTATTGATCTGATAAATGAAAATACTGTGCAGCAACAATTATTGAAACAACAATAATATAAAATATCAACGCAGCAATTATTGAATCAATAAAATAAAATATTGAATAATAACTACTGTAACAATTATTGAGTAGTGCCTTCTTACGTAAGAATCAATAATTGGTGCAATACCGTGTGCTACTGTATTTTAACCACCGGATATTCTAACAGTATTAACGGTAACAACTACGCCGTTATTTATAAACAACTTATACTTGTCATTTTTTTCATCCAATCGCTTTCCGTTATGGGGCCCACACAAAGCTGCGTCGTCGTACGAATATTCCCCGACAGCAAGAATATTCCACGACCAACCGAATATTCACCGACCAAAAATAAATATTTTATAACCACTTGCTTATTTTGCAAAATTTGCACATTTCACCCATAACCAAAGTATTATATCAAATTAACCCCTTATTATTCACAATAATAATTAGAGAAAATTTGATTTTATTCATTAATAAGTTGGGGTCTTACAGCAGTGCAGTGTTTTAACGCAAATTACCTCCAAAGCTAAAGGATCCGAGCAGTTTCATTTCAGTAAATGTTTGTGTGATCTTGGAGCTAGTATAAATTTGATGCCCTTATCAGTATTTAATCAGTTGGGATTGCTGGCTCCAAGGCCGACAAATATTTCGTTACAGTTAGCTGACAGGTCGATCACTTATCCACGGGAAATTGTTGAAGATGTTTTGGTAAAAGTGGATAAATTCATCTTTCCAACTGATTTCATCATTCTAGATTATGAAGAAGATATAAGTATACCAATCATTCTTGGAAGACCATTCCTAGCAACAGGAAGAACCTTGATAGACGTTCAGAAAGGGGAACTCACAATGCGTGTTCATGATCACTTTCAACGTCTTCAAGGCAATGAAATTTCCAACAGACGAAGAGGAATGCTTCAAGGTTGATTTGGTGGACAAAGTGCTAAATGATGAAGTAGAGAGTTTGGTGGATCATGAATCATTGAGAAGTGCTATTGCTGGAAATTCAGAATTAGATGATGAGGAATTTGAAGAACTTGTGCATTTTCTTGACACAACTCCATAATTCAGAAAATTCAAGATTCCTGTTGAGCCATTAAAGAAAGCTGGAGAATCGTCAGTAAAATTGAAACCATCTCTTGAAACACCTCCAGAACTTGAATTGAAACCACTTCCTGATCATTTGAGGTATGCATTTTTAAATGAAAATTCAAAATTACCTGTGATTATTTCTTCTGCGCTAACATCTTTTCAGGAAGAAAAACTGCTAAGAGTCCTTAGAGAGTTCAAGTCAGCTATTGGATGGACTATAGCAGATATAAAAGGGATCAACCCATCTTTTTGCATGCATAAGATCCTGCTAGAAGATGATAGCAAACCTTCAGTGGAACATCAAAGAAGACTTAATCCGATCATAAAGGAAGTGGTAAAGAAGGAAGTATTAAAATGGCTAGATGCAGACATTATATATCCAATTTCAGATAGTTCATGGGTGAGCCCGGTACAGTGTGTACCAAAGAAAGGTGGTATGACCGTGATTTCCAATGAGAACAATGAGTTGATTCCGACAAGAACAGTGACGGGGTGGAGAGTCTGCATGGATTACCGCAGGCTTAACAAAGCTACAAGGAAATATCACTTTCCACTGCCGTTTATCGATCAAATGTTGGATAGACTATCGGGGCATGAGTTCTATTATCTTCTGGATGGATATTCAGGCTACAATCAGATTGTTATAGCTCCAGAGGACTAAGAAAAGATAACCTTTACATGTCCATATGGTACTTTTGCTTTCAGGAGGATGTCTTTTGGTCTTTGTAATGCCCCAACAACTTTTTAGAGGTATATGATGGGTATCTTTTCAGATATGGTGGAGAAAAATGTGGAGGTATTTATGGATGATTTTTCAGTATTTGGGGATTCATTTGATCTATGTCTGGAAAATTTGGTCATGGTTTTGAGAAGATGTGTTGAGACAAACTTGGTATTGAATTGGGAAAAGTGCCATTTTATGGTACAAGAAGGAATAATTCTGGGACATAAGGTATCAAAGAAGGGACTTGTGGTGGACAAAGCTAAATTAGAAACCATTGAGAATTTGCCGCCACCAACTTCAGTAAAAGGTCTTCGAAGTTTTCTAGGACATGCAGGCTTTTACCGCAGGTTCATTAAAGACTTCTCCAAGATAACTAAACCACTTTGTAGTTTATTGGAGAAGGATGCATAGTTCAAGTTTGACGAGGATTGCAGGTCTGCGTTTGAGCATTTGAAGAGGAGGTTAACTTCAGCACCAGTAATCACAGTACCGGATTGGAACCTACCATTCGAATTGATGTGTGATGCCAATGATTATGCTGTGGGGGCTGTTTTGGGTCAGCGGAAGGAAAAGATTTTTCATGTGATATACTATGCGAGCAAGACCTTTACTGATGCACAGTTGAACTACACCACCACAGAAAAGGAACTACTGGCAGTTGTGTATGCTTTTAACAAGTTTAGATCGTATCTGATTGGTATAAGGGTGATAGTGTACACGGATCACGCGACAATTCGACATTTAGTTACAAAGACGAATGCAAAGCCTCAGTTGATCAGATGGATACTACTACTGCAAGAATTTGATTTGGAGATCAAGGACATAAAGGGAACTAAGAACCAAGTGGCGGACCACTTATCTCGACTGGAGAATTCGGGAAGGGAGGTAGATAACAAGGTTATGATTAATGAATCCTTTCTAGATGAGAAGTTGTTTGTGGTAAAAGGGGAAGTGCCGTGGTTTGCAGACTACGTGAACTACTTGGTGAGTAAGTTGGTACCCTCTGACTTCGTTGGTCATCAAAAGAAGAAATTCTTGCATGATGTTAAATGGTTTATATGGGATAAACCATATTTATTCAAATAATGCGCTGATCAGATGATAAGGAGGTGTATCCCGTATAGTGAGACAGAGGGGATTTTGCAAGATTTTCATGCTTCTTTATATGGTGGTCACTATGGTAGAGAGTGAACAACAGCTAGAGTGCTACAAGCAGGATTCTACTGGCCGATAATTTTCAAGGATTCTTATAGTTTTGTACAAAGATGTGACAGATGTCAAAGAGTCGGGAACATTTTGAAAAGGAATGAAATGCCATTGAACATTATCCTTGAGGTGGAAATTTTTGATGTATGGGGGATAGACTTCATGGGCCCTTTCGTTTCTTCATGTGGAAATCTGTACATCTTATTAGCAGTTGATTATGTGTCAAAGTGGGTGGAAGTGTCAGCTCTTCCAACGAATGGCGCCAAAGTGGTCCTAAAATTTTTACAGAAGAGTATTTTCACAAGATTTGGGACTCCAAGAGCTATCATTAGTGATGAGGGCAGTCATTTTTGTAATAGGTAGTTCACAGCTCTGTTGGATAAGTATGGGGTGAATCATTGCATTGCTACAGCTTATCATCCTCAAACCAATGGCCAAGCTGAAGTTTCCAATCGCGAGGTAAAAAGAATTTTGGAGAAAATTGTGAATCCGTCAAGAAAGGATTGGTCCTTGAAACTTGATGACGCTGTTTGGGCATATAAGACTGCGTACAAGACTCCGTTGGGCATGTCACCTTTTCAGCTGGTTTATGGCAAAGCATGTCACCTTCCTATGGAGCTTGAGCATAAGGCATATTAGGCAATTTGGAAGCTCAATTTTGATTTGAAGGCAGTAGGAGAGAAACGCCTAATCCAACTCAATGAGTTGGATGAATTCAGACTACAAGCATATGAAAACTCAAAGCTATACAAGGAAAAGGTGAAGAAATGGCATGATCGCAAGATCATAGAGAGAATATTTGAGCCGGGACAAAGAGTTTTGTTGTTCAATTCTAGACTTAAACTTTTTCCTTGGAAGCTCAAATCAAGGTGGTCAGGGCCATTCACAATGAAGATAATTTTCCCACATGGTGCAGTAGAAGTGTTCGATAAGTTCCCGGACCAGTCGTTTAAAGTGAATGGACAGAGGCTGAAACATTATTTTGGTGGTGAGGTTGACAGACAAAAAGTAACCTTAATTCTTTCTTCAACATGAGAAGTCAGAGACAGTCAAGCTAATTGACTATAACTTAGCGCTTGATGGGAGGCAACCCATTATTTCTATCCTTAACTCTTGTTTAATTCTGTTTAAAGTAGATTTAGTTTCATGCTTCTGTTAGTATTCATAGCATACTTTGTGTAAATTAGTATTATGAGAGCTGACTGAGTGTATGATGAGACGTAGGAGTAGCAGAGAAAGTATTGCATTAGAATAGTCATGTATGCATATTCATCAATTCATGTTTTGATTTTGGAGGCATGATATCTAATAAGGATAGTTGCTGATTGAACAGGTGTATTGGAATGGATTCATTGCTGCTTTGATGAATTTAGGATGAAAGATGGCAGTGCAGAATACAAGGTCGCGCGGCCGCGCCAAGATAGCATTGAGAAATCGCGCGTCCGCGCCATTTCCCTGTTCAGACACTGCGCGGCTGCGCTCGACACCGGACTTGGAAAATTTTTAGATTTAAAAACGGGTCTTGCCCCATATCTGCCATTATTTCAAATAACAGAGAGAGCGTATTTTATTTCTCTCCAAGACACGCACGACTCTCCCTTTCTAAACCGTTCCAAATTGAAAGTGTAACGTCTCATCTCCACTGTTTGATTCTCGTATCAGTTCTCCTACCCACGTTTAACATCTATACTGATAAAACTAGGGTTTCAGTGGATTTGTGCAACATAAGTTTGGGGGTTCTCTGTGCGGCGTTTATATCACTCAAACTTGTATCAAACAAGTTTTCCTCTGCTTCAACAATCTCAAATGGGTCCTAAGCGTGCACGCTCTGTCGCTCCATCATCATCCTCTTCTTCCAGCAGTCAAGACGAGGATATTGTGGATCATACAAAATTTCTCAGTCTGGAGGTACAAACGGAGTACTATAGAATAGTGTCAAAGACCTTTGTGAAGGAGCGAGGCTTCAAGCCTGGGAAACAGGATGGGCAACTGTGGAATATGATTCAAGAAAGAGGATGGGGAGGATTTTGTGCAACCCCTATTCCTGTTCCTATGGGTATTGTTCGAGAATTTTATACTAATGTTGAAGATACTATGAGTGGTTTGACAATGGTGCGAGGAGTTCAAGTTGATTACACACCTCAATCAATCAGGGCAGCTTTCAGAATACTCGACACTCCACCGACTGGGAATGATAATTGGGTCGAGTCTGCCCGTTTTGAGATGGATTTGAACAAAGTCATCACTGACTTGTGCATTCCAGGCACGTAGTGGACTTGTAGGGCAGGAACGAATCAGCCTCGCACTTTCCCAGCCTCAGCCCTGAATCACTATGCAAAGGCTTGGAATTTGTTTGTATGTGAAAAGCTTGTACCTTCAACGCATCAACATGAAACCACAACTGAGAGGGCTATCATATTGTAGGGAATAGTCACAGGCATATACATCGATGTGGGCCATCTCATTAATCAAAACATGCTATGTTACATGAGGGGGAGCACTACGGGGAGTATTCCACATGTGTCTGTTATTGCAAGTCTGTGTGCTCAGCAAGGAGTCCAGTGGGATGATGAACAGATGCAAATGCCTAGTCAAGATATAACTCATGCTACGATTGCCAAATTCAAGGATTAGGCAGGGGGTGAACCACACCCGAGGGGAAAAGGTTTCATCATTCAACCCGCATCCTCAGTGCCTCCACCATAGTCTACACAGGAAACTAAAGCAGGAACGTCAACACAAGCCACTCAAGCCACTGCTATCCATGATGACCGTCATCTCCGAAGGTTAGAGCGAAAGGTTGATGCTATGTATAATAACTTTGCAGCGTTTGCTACGGGTTTGACAAGGTCGCTAGCGAAGGCGTTTGCACAGCAGGGTACTACACTAGAGTGGCCACAATTTGGGACAGTTACGCCATTTCCACCATCGGATTCACCACCCGAAGAGGGTGGTGCAGCTGATTAGTAGGGGAGTTCTTCTAAACCTATACCTTCATTCATTGGGACATTGAATATTTGAAGTTTGGGGGTATTGGGTAGTAGGTAGTTGCATGTAGTGTTTGCATGTTAGTTTAAATTTTAATTTTACATGTTAGTTTGCATTTTATGTGTTATTTTTAGTCATGTATGTGTTAGTAAATTAGTTGCATTATATGTTTAGTTACATGTCTCGCATTTCTAGCTATGTGGAATTTATGTCTAGCCAATGATAAATTTGAATATTGAAGGATTGTTGAGTTTAATGGATAACATAAGCTTAGATATAACATTTTACACGATGTAATCCATAGTGCTGTTGAGATGCTTTTAGTTTGAACTGACGTGTTCACAAACACTTGTAGGCATAAGGGTCATGTGTTTTATCGTTGGATAGGAAATATGGTTTTAAAAATAGAATTGTGTAGAAAATGGACTTAAGCTATGAAAACATTGATAATCAAGCTTTGGGAACACATGGGTATGGTGATAACGCGCGGCCGCGCTCGTTACCTGCAGCTGTTACTTGACTTTTGTTTTTGAATTTGATATTTGAATGTGGTCTCATTAAAAACTATCCTGGTTGGTACCAAACATATTATCACGTACGTTTTTATCAGTTTTTTCAGAAGGTAACTAGGGTTCCAAGCATAGAACTAATCCTAGAGAGGATTTAAGGATAAACTCAAGATTTTCTACATCTTCTCTTGAATTCAGTTTTTATTTTATTTTGCTGGAAATTATTGGAGATTTGGATAGCATTCTGAAACGAATTCTACAATTGGGTTTGATCAATTCTATTTTCTCTCTCTCTTGTGATTTTTATTCTCAATGTGTTACTATAATCCCATAATGGTTTTAGGTTTAAAAATGAACTAAACTCCATTATGGGATTCTAACAGATTTTGATATGTAATCTATAACTAATTGCCTGATTGCTTGATTGCTCATTTATCATTGGGATTTCTGTCATGATTGATCGGATTGCATGAATGCTTGATCACCATTCATTTTATATGCTTATATGGAATTGAAAAATGACAGGTGAACATGGATGTAATCATGATAGCATGCGTTTATGAGGCTGAAATGTTCAGTTTTGTATTTCGTGAACCAGATAGAAATATACTGTGTCACCGTGTGTAGTAATATAAGAGTTTGCGCTTCAATTCAATATTGTTGTAATTTCACATAGGAATATAGTGACTTTGGCATTATTGTTGATTATATGATTTCTATCGCAATGTAGAGGTTATGTAAACAGGTTATGTAAACAGGTTATAATTCATTGAAAATTGATTATGTCTACATTTGTGCCCTTAGCTAATTTTCCCTGATAAATGTATGATTGTGCATGATGGTAATGTTTAGATGAAATATGAAATGAAGTTAGAATCCCATTCTTTCCAAATTTGATTCCATTAGATTAGTTTTGAGTTTTATTCATTAATTGAATATAGATTAAGCATAATTGTGAATTATTCGTTTAAGCATATAGAAATAGTGATAAAATTGGTGAATGATAGTTTAATTTTAATTCCTTTCCTTGTGGATCGATATTGTTCTTACTCTGTACTACTTGTTGACCCATGTATGCTTGCATGAGTTAGAGTCCTTTTGTTAAGACTAAAAAGGAGGCAACAGTACGTCTCCTTGGGGTGTTCCTGTTCTATTCGTGAAGAACAAAGATGGAAGTATGCGACTTTATATTGACTATCGGGAGTTGAATCATGTCACCATCAAAAATAGGTACCCATTGCCACGTATTGATGACCTGTTTGACTAGTTGCAAGGCGCCAAATTCTTTTCAAAGATCGATCTTCATTCCGGATATCATCAGTTAAAGATTAAAATTGATGACATTCCAAAGACTACTCTCAGAACTCGGTACGGGCATTACGAATTTCTAGTCATGTCTTTTGGATTTACTAATGCTCCTGTTGCCTCCATGGATATGATGAACCGAGTATTCAAGGAATATTTGGATCACTTTGTAGTCGTCTTTATTGATGGCATGCTCATATACTCTAAAACTCGTGAAGATCATGAGCAACACTTGAGGCTGATACTCCAAAAGCTTCGTGAAAATAAGCTTTATGCCAAGTTAAAAAAATGCGAGTTCTGGCTTAAGGAAGTAGCATTTCTTGGGCACGTGATATCAAATCATGGAATATCTATTGACCCAACGAAGATTGAAGCAATACAAAGCTAAGAGCAACCTAAGTCAGTGACCGAAGTACGTAGCTTTCTCGGCTTAGCTGGTTATTATCGACGATTCGTGGAAGGATTTTATCGAATCGCTACTCCATTAACTCAGCTGACTCGAAAAGATACAAAATTCAGTTAGAGCAATGAATGTGAGAAGAGTTTTCAAGAACTCAAGAGACTCATTTCAGCACCTGTTCTGACAATACCATCTGGCTCGGAGGGATTTATCATCTACATTGATGCTTCAAGCAAAGGGTTAGGATGTGTTCTCATGCAACATGGGACACTCATAGCCTATGCCTCTCGACAACTCAAAGAATATGAGAGGAATTATCCTACTCATGATCTAGAGTTGGCAGCTGTTGTCTTCACACTTAAAATTTGGAGGCATTGCCTGTATGGGGAGAAAATAGAGATCTATACGGATCATAAAAGCCTAAAATATTTCTTCACCCAAAAGGAACTCAACATGCGGCAACAACGTTGGCTTGAACTTTTGAAAGATTATGATCATACCATTCAATACCACCCTGGAAAAGCGAACGTGGTAGCTGACGCATTGAGTAGAAGATCATATGCAGGTACGAGTGCGTTATTATCAACGCAAAGACCCATTTTGTATGACTTGCAAAGGATGGAGATAGAGTTAAAAACTTCATGGACCCATGTGATAATGGCAAATATACGAGTAGAATTGACTTTAATTGATAAAGTTAAAGACCTGGAGCTGATGTGTATGAGGAAGAAAGTGCAAGAAGGTGCTATCCTGGAAGCAAGAATCGATAAAGAAGGAATACTACGAGTCAACTCTAGAATTTGTATTCCTAACGACCCTGATTTAAAGTATAAAATCATGATGGAGGTGCACAACACACCATTTGCAATCCATCTTGGGAGTACCAAAATGTATCATGATCTTTGACATATATTTTGGTGGAGCAATATGAAGAGAGAGATCACGGAGTTTATCTCAAGGTGTTTAATTTGTCATCGTGTCAAGGCGGAGCATCAATTGCCAAAAGGTCCATTGCAACCACTTAAAATTCCATAATGAAAGTAGGAGCACATTACCATGGATTTCGTTACCGGTCTTCCCAAGGTTTCTCAAGGCATAGATGCAATTTGGGTCATTGTTGATAGATTGACCAAGTCTGCTCATTTCTTACCTATGCGAGAAACTTATTCACTTGAACGTCTTGCTCGTATGTACATAAATGAGATTGTAAGACTGCATAGTATGCCAATATCCATAGTTTCTGATCGAGACCCAAGATTCACTTCACGATTTTGGGTTAGTTTGCAAAAAGCTATGGGCACGGATTTATGATTTAGTTCGGCATATCATCCTCAAACGAACGGGATGTCAGAGAGGACTATTCAAACTCTTGAGGATCTATTAAGACTCTGTGTCCTTAACTTCAAAGGAAGTCGAGACAAGTTCTTGCCATTAGTGGAATTCTCCTACAACAACAATTATCAAGCAAGTATCGGCATAGCTCCATTTAAGGTGTTGTATGGAAGAAAGTGTCATTCTCTAGTATGTTGGGATGAGGTGGGTGAAGCAACGTTGTTGGGACCGGAATTGGTACGCATGACTACGGAAAAGATTCAAATGATCCGGCAACGTATAAAAACCTCACAAGATCGACAAAAGAGTTATGCTGATCTTCATCGGAAGGATGCGGAATTCAATGTTGGAGAACATGTGTTGTTACGTGTTGCTCCATGGAAGGGAGTTACGAGATTTGGAAAGAGAGGAAAGCTCAATTCTCGATTCATTGGCCCATTTAAAATACTTGACCGAGTAGGAACTGTGGCCTATAGACTCGCTTTACCGCCAAGTATGTCTCATGTTCATAACGTTTTTCACATATCTATGTTACGTAAATATGTGGAAGACTCGAATCATATTATTGAGTTAGAATCGGACGAAATAGCAGAAAATTTAACGTATGAAGAGGTACCTATTAAAATCTTGGATAAGAAGAAACATATTCTACGCTCCAAGGTTATACCTCAAGTCAAAGTTTTGTGGAGAAATCACGATGTTGAGGAAATGACTTGGGAGTTAGAATCTAAAATGAAATCAAGGTATCCTCACCTCTTCGATATACCAGGTACGTACCCTAATTTTGAGGACGAAATTTCATAAGAAGGGGAGGTTGTAAGACCCCAATTTTCATAAATAAAGATTAATTTTTCTCGAAATATATTTTTGAATATTATGGTGTGGATTTGATATAATGTTATAGTTGTGGGTAATATTTATAAATTCTGCAAAGTATGCAAGTTGTTATATAATATTCGATTGGTCGGGGAATATTCGTTTTAACAGGGAATATTCGTACGACGACACAATCATGGGTGGACCCCACAATGGAATTATTGTCGGAGTTAGAAAACGACAGATATATCTTTTTATGAAAATAACGACGAAAGTTTTACCGTTAACTGTTGAAATACCCGGTGTTAAAAGTACAGTAATACGCGTGGTTGTATAGTAGCACACGGTATTGATTATTAATGCTTACGTGAGAAGTCACTCAGTTATATTCAATTATTGCTATATAATTGCTGCATAGTATCTCACGTTATTTGATTCAATTATTGTTGATAATTTATATATTATTAAATCAATAATTGAGACGATACAGTTATTCATATTATTATTTGCAATATTGACGATGTCTAGAAAGTTCTGTCGAGGAGAGGTTTGGTCACCTAATTGCACGCCAATAGGGAGAAATCCTTATTGGAAAGCCCCCTCTTTCCCGAGAACGATATGGTTGTTAAATATTGCGAATAATAATAATGATGAATAAATGTTGTTAAAAATATTGAGGGAATTTTTATGAAGTATTTGATGTAAATTTTGCTTATTTTATGAACCCCCATTTATCCAATTTTCAAAATAATCTATAGAAGTTATTTTAAGGAGGGGCCCACGGGTGGGGCCTACTTGTGGAGGAAAGTCTTGGGGTGAGATTTTATGTTGATCACTGGTATTGAAAGAAAAAAAAAGAAGAGATGAAATGGTGATGATGGAAAAGGAAGTACTATATATATATATATATATATATATATATATATATATATATATATATATATATATATATATATAATATGTGTGGCATGTGATTATAATGTGTGTGGGTGGGTTTGATTTTGGGTAATGAAAATTGGGGGGGGGGGGTGATGCCCGAGAATGGAGGGAGTTGGTTTTATTATTACATATATATATATATATATATATATATATATATATATATATATATATATATATATATATATATATATTATAATAAGTTTTATTTTTTTATGAAAAATAGAATATATTATATTTTATTTGCATACTATTTTACTATGCAGTGCACAGTAAATCTTGTAAATCAGAAAGTTGTGCTCGTGAATTCATTTAATTTCAAAACACTGTGCGTCCGTGATTATTTCCAAATAGTATCCTTTACATTCTCCTATAAATAGGATGCTTAGTTAGAATTAAAAATCACACCTACCAACTTGTGACGCCCCCAAATCCGGGTCTCTTCCAACCCGACATATGGTGCTACACGGTGCTACAGTTCACACAAACATTCAATTGAAATGCCTCAAAAGAACGAATATGTCTTATAAATATTCTAAAATAATACTACCATTCCCCAGGTTCTTTATAACCGTTACATTTGTTCTTGTCATAATATCAAATATTATCATTACAAACCTATACTAATGCATAGGAAATCTACAGGTTCTCCTTAGCCTTCCCTTTATCCTTGTTGGATCCTTTGGTCCGTTCGGTCTTAGCTGCATTCATATGGTTCAAGCAAGAGTGAGCATAACAAGCTCAGCAAGTACAACAATTTCTTTTAAACGACATGCTTGAAACATAGGAATCGTATATCTTCAAAAACTGGATAATAGTTACGAAGTACTATCAATAATTCAAAATAGCATTTCTTTTCCTTCAAAACATTTTAAAATAACAATATTCAGTAAAACATCAATTCTGGTCCAAGACTATGAGCATTTCATAATTTTTTTGAAAAGGACAACCCGACACTAAGTCCGTAAGTTCGACATAGCTTACGAACACTTCTAGGTGATCAGGCTATAGTACTCTATGTTGATCAACACTACATCTTTTAAACGTATGTATGATTACGTTTTGGCAACCTCACGTGCCCATTGAATAATCGATGAAAAATACATTTGTTTATTCATACTCAGGCTTACCTTGAATCTGTACCAAATAATTGGCGTAGGATAGCGTTAGCAATTCAATATGGAAAGACTTATAAAAAAATTAATCAATCTTTCAAGAATAGTCTAGCCGAGTTAAAACTGGCATCGACCCTTTCGTAAAACCATTCATGTAAAACCCCAGATTTTATGAATAAAGATTAAATTTTTCGAAATATTTTTTTAAATATTATGGTGTGAATTTGAGATAATATTATAGTTGTGGGTAGTATTTATAAATTTTACAAATTATGCAAGTTGTTGTATTATATTCGATTGGTCGAGAAATATTATTTTTGTCGGGGAATATTCGTACGATGACACAATTATTGGTGGACCCCACAACGGAATTATTATCGGATTGAGAAAACGATAAAAATATTTTATGAAAATAACGGCGGAAGTTTTACCGTTAATACTGTTGAACTACTCGGTAGTAAAAGTACAGTAATACGTGTGGTTGCATAGTAGCATACGGTATTGATTATTGAGGCTTACGTGATTAGTCACTCAGTTTGATTCAATTATTGTCAATTAATAATATGAATTATTTAGCGATAATGAAGTTTTGTTTTATTCGTATTATTAAAGTAATAAAACAGAAACATCCTTTTATATAAAACAGAATACTTTACTAAATTTATTCTATAAATAGAATATATTATATTTTATTTAAAAGTTTTTTCTTTAAATATGGACCGTCAGATTAAAGTAAATCAATCTGGACCGTTCATGGATTAGTTACTATGCATTCTATTTTCCTATAAATAGAAGCTCATTCCTTCATTATTTTCTTACGAATTCACTGAACTCTAGAGAGAGAAACTATAGAGAGAAAGAAGAAAAGTATTCTGCTACTTAACTACTTCTTTATTTCAGTTCTTCTTTAAAACGATAAGTATAAGACCCCGAATTTTATGAAATAAAAGTATTCAATTTTTCTTATAATTACTATTCAGTAAATGGTTAAATTGATAAAAATTAAAGTTAAGGGTGATATATGAATTTTTTTTTCAAAATAAACAAGTGGTTATAAAATAATCATTGTTGTCGGGGAATATTCGTTGGTCGTGGAATATTTTTTCTGTCGGAGAATATTCGAACGACGGCGCAGCTATTTGTGGGCCCCATAACAAAAAACGGTCAGATGAAGATAACGACAAAAATTAAATTTTTATAATTAAAGGCGTAGTTGTTACCGTTAACACTGTTGGAATACCCGGTGGTTAAAATACAGTAATACGCGTTATTGCATAGTAGCACACAGTATTACACAATATTTTTAAAATTATTGATTCTTACGTAAGAAGCCACTACTGAATAATTGTCACAGTAATTACTGTTCAATATTTTATTTTATTGATTCAATAATTGCTGCGTTGATATTTTATATTATTGTTATTTCAATAATTGTTGCTGCACATCATCTCCATTATCAGATCAATAATTCATATTATTTGAATAATATTATTAGATAACATTATTGGTAATGTCTAGAAAGTTCTGTCTAAGGAGAGGTTTGGTCATCTAATTGCGCGCCAATAAGGAGAAATCCTTATTGGAAAGCCCCCTCTTTCCTGGGAACGGCCTGGTTGCCAGTACTGTGATTCTGTAATATTATTTGTGAATAATTAATTATTAATTTATATGATGAGAAAAATATTAATTTTATGTGGATATAGATGGAGAAAATTTTTAAAGTGACAATTGTTGAAAAATGATGATAGTTTTACAATGAATGTGGGATATATGAGTATATGAGGAGGAAGAGTATTTTTGTTGTATTAAATGATTAACACATATTTTGTGTGTTGGTGGACCCCATTTCTTGACTGAAATTTAATTATAGCCTGTAAAATCGTCCGTTTATGGATTTCGGTCAATTTCTATTTGGAATTTGAAAAAATTTTCTTCTGCAAAATTGTAGAGAATTGAATTTTCTATAAAAATTCGCGAGATTCGAATTTTCTGATAAAATGATTATTTCCTATGAATTATTAAAGTTTTAGAAAATAAAATAATTTTTATTAAATTATAGGGTGGGACCCATTTTGGTTGGTGTTGAAAACATGTGTTGGAATTGTTGTTCAAGGCTGGTGGCTGCTGATTTTCCAAGGTGGGCATGCGTAGATGTTAAGAATGAATTAATATTATTTTATTAATTTAGTCTCCTTTGGCGTTCTAGCATTTTTCTATAAATAAGTGCTTATGTTAGAATTAAAAATCACACCAGAAATAAGTTTTCTTTCTCTCTATATTGTCAAGCATATTCTAGGGAGTATTTAGATACTTTCAGAGTGGTTATTCAGTGCAAGTTTCTTTCAGCCTTATACCGATCAGAAGTACTGCTCTTTTGAGGTAAGGGATAGTAAGGGATTTTAAAAGTTATTATGTTTTTCAGTTTGTAATTCTTCTGACCTTCAGAAAATTTTAAAAAAATTTGAAATGATATTTTGATGAGTTTTATTGTTTGTGTCCAAAAATGGTGATTTTTGGATGTATATATTAGGAGTTATGAATTTTATGGGAAAAGACTATTTTAAAAGTAACCGCTTATAACTCCTTGTGATTAACTCCAAAATTGAGGAAATTTTTATTCGAAGTATATCTATATAATATCAGTGTACTCTGTGAATTTCGAAATTTTTGGATAAAATTACAATTTATGATAAATGTTTAAATATTCGGCTGTTTTGGCCATATGAAAAATAGTAAATGAGTTTTAAAAATTCTAAGAAAAATATATGTTCAATATGGGACTATATTCTGCTAAATCTCAGAAAAAAATATTTTTGGGACTGATTTGGTATTTTTCATGAAAATAGTCTAGTTATGAGTAAATGAATTAAATATGCTATGTGAAGTAAGAAAATTAGAAAATATGATTTTATGGCTTGAGAATCATATATGAGTTATATGCAGAATTTTGATGAGGATTTTGATTATTGGTGATGAAATCTTAAGAGTTGGTATTTTATGATAATTAAATGCATTAATTAGTAAAGTGTAAATAATTTAAATAAATTGTTTATAAGCTTAAGAAATATTATTCTTTCAATATCATTATACCGAAATATTGGTATGTATTTTATTGTATAATTTCTACCTTTTTGTGTCGAGTTTACTATTCATGAGTTACTATCCAACTCCAAAATAGGTCCATTCCATCCAACCCATTTTGAGTCGCCAAATACATGGTACAGAAAATAACTACAACTTTATTACAATAATTGTCGTGCAAAATACAACAACACATATGCTGTGAGTTTGGGTACAACTATATACCAACTGTGACTCATGTCCCAACCTTGGATAACACGTCACAATGACACCTTACATAAAGGTATAGTCAAAAACTGTTTTAGAAATTAGAATATTTGGGAAGTGCTCAAGGAAACCCTCGTACATGGGAGGCCATGCTTCTAGGTTATGATAGATATCATATGGCCACAGAATTATCCTTGGTTGACCCAATAGACCCCAAAGAGAAATGAGAAGATTACTATCATATTCTTCCCAATGGTGAGTCTTCTCTTGACATATCATTATCTCCACTGTCTCTAACTGAGAATTATACTTCAAACAAACACCAAGAATATATAGGTAGTGCTCGTAGATATACTCGATAAGTGGATGTGCACAACCATGTCTTATGATGACACGAGGTTGTGTGTCATTATACATCCTGTAAGATAGTGACAAAACACCCTTCCAAGTTAAATTCACCTCACCCTCAATATCTATAGACCACTGTTCTATTCCCTTGTTATCCCTCGCTCGACCCAGCTACACTTTTATTACCTGAAAGGAATTGTGAAGCAAAAAGGTGAGCACAACTAGCTCAGTAAAGAATATCATGACTAAAGATAAATTATCAATAGTCTTCAACAGTAATAAATCAGAGATTTAGAACATATGGTAGATGATAAAACTTTTCAACCATAGTTGCAGCGGAACGAGCAATCCATTAGAAGAGTCAAATAGACTATAAAGTCTATTATCTTCTCTACGTTAAAAGTCCACCAACAATGTTTTATCCCTGTAACATCAATCAATAGTTCCTTTCCACAATCATATGAATAATTCATAATCATAATTGTGATTCTAAATTTCGCATCCAAGACGAAGATAATTTTCATCACCTGTCTTTACCTGAAACATCAAAGATCATGGTTATACCAAATCACAGTTCCTGTTCATAATCATACTAATAAATTCATCTTTACATCACGGGCCAAAGATATTCATCAACAGTTCATCTTTACACTACATGCTAAAGATATTCAACAACAAGTCATCTTTGCACTACGGGCCAAAGATATTCATCAACAACTCATCTTTGCACTACAGGCCAAAGATATTCCTCAATAGTTCATATTTGCACTACAGGCCAAATATATTATTATCTCAAAGAAATATATAATCATTTCAGAATTTATATAACCAATAATTATAACCATGTTGATCATTTCACCTTTGCACTTAAGCTAAAGATATTCAATTATAAATTCAATGGCCATGATCATACCAGTCACAATTCAACTTTTTACTACTGGACAAAGAGAACCCTAGTCATGATCATATCAATAATCTACCCATCTTTACACTCAAGTCAAAGAGAAATATCATCATTAGGGTTATAAAAATGTTATATATGATAAAAAAATAATATGATCAACATATAATTTTAATCTCAAGAGTAATATTCATAAATCAACTATAATTTGGTTAGAAAAAGAAACCAATTTTGTCATGAATAGTAACTCGTGAATAGTAACCCATGAATAGTAACTCGTGAATAGTAACTCGTGAATAGTAACTCGTGAATAGTAACTCATGAATAGTAACTCATGAATAGTGACTCGTGAATAGTAACTCATGAATAATAACTCATGAATAGTAACTCATGAATAGTAACTCATGAATAGTAACTCATGAATAGTAACTCCGACATGAAAAGTTCCAAATTTGATAAAAAGTTCAGATCAATACTTCGGCATAATGATATTGAAGAAAATAATATCATTTAAGAAGAAATAACATCCCTTACAACAATATCCCTTACTATCCCTTACCTTAAAAGAGTAGTACTCCTGACTGGAATAACGCTGAACGAACTTGCACCGTATAGCAACACTCAAGACATCAAAATACTCATAAAAATACACTCGATAATATAGAGCGAGAAATAGAGAGAAAACTTCAGTTTCTGGTGTGATTTTCAATTCTAACCTAAGCACCCTATTTATAGGAAAATGCTTAGAACACCAAAGCAGAAAATTGAATATAATATTAATATAATTATACAAATTTTTCTTAGCCCACCTTTGGTCAAAAACACCAGCCACACATGTTAATGATGTCCAACAAAATACAAAAAATGTTTTTCTTCAAACTAATAAATAAAACTTTCAAAAATTAATTATTTCGGAACTTCAGAACTTCAATAATTCATAATAAATAGCTCTTTTATCAGAAAATTCGTATCTCGAGAGTTTTTATAGGAAATTCAATTCTCTACAACTTTGTAGAAGAAAGTTTTTCCAAATTCCAAACAGAAATTGACCGAAATTCACAAACGGGCGATTTTACAGTCAATAATAAATTTTTGGTCAAGAATTATGTCCACCAACACACAAAACATGTGTTAATCGTTTAATGCCACAAAAATACTCTTCCTCCTCATATACTCATATATCCCACATTCATTGTAAAAATATCACCGTTAATATATAATTAAAATAATATATTTAAATGAATTATTTTATCAGAAAAAGATAAAATATTAATTTTCAACAATTGTCACATTTAAAAATTTTCTCCATCTATATCCACATAAAATCAATATTTTCCTCATCATATAAATCAATAATTAATTATACATAAATAATATTACAGAACCACAGTACTGGCAACCAGGCCGTTCCCAGGAAAGAGGGGGCTTTTCAATAAGGATCTCTTCTTTACTGGCGCGCAATTAGATGACCAAGCCTCTCCTTAGACAGATCTTTCTAGACATTGCCAATAATGTTATCTAATAATATTATTCAGATAATATGAATTATTGCTCCGATAATAGAAAATACTGTGTAGTGACAATTATTAAAACAACAGTAATATAAAATATCAACGCAGCAATTATTGAATCAATAAAATAAAATACTGAACAGTAATTACTGTAACAATTATTGAGTAATGCCTCTTACGTAAAAATCAATAATTAGTGCAATACCGTGTGCTACTGTGCAACAACGCGTATTACTGTGTTTTAACCACCGGGTATTCCAACAGTGTTAACGGTAACAACTACGCCGTTAATTATAAACAACTTACTCTTGTCGTTTTCTTTATCCAATCGCTTTCCGTTATGGGGCCCACAAAAGACTGCGCCGTCGTACGAATATTCTCCAACAGTAAGAATATTCCACGACCAAGCGAATATTCCCCGACAACAATGAATATTTTATAACCACTTGTGTATTTCGAAAAAAATTCATATATCACCCTTAACTTTAACATTTATCAATTTAACCATTTACTAAATAATAATTATAAGAAAAATTGAATACTTTTATTTCATAAAATTCGGGGTCTTACAATCTCCCCTCCTTATGAAATTTCGTCCTCGAAATTTACGTACCTGGTATTTCAAAGAGTTGAGAATACCTTGCTTTCATTTCAGATTCTATCTTTCCTGTCAACATAATTTCTTCATTGCTCATCTCCTGTATTTCAGATATCATTCTAGAATACAGCTTCAAAACAAAGGTTAATTGAACAAATTAACATATCACATAATATCCCGATATTATGACCGACCAACAAATAAGCTTAGGTATGACCTACTAGCGAAGGATTTACTCGTCTCTCCCCTCCTAGTTCTATTCCTTGATCTCCGCCAGAGATCATATCCCTAAGCTCTGATACCAAATGTAACGCCCCCAAAATAGGTCCATTCCATCCAACCCATTTTGAGTCGCCAAATACATGGTACAGAAAATAACTATAACTTTATTACAATAATTGTCGTGCAAAATACAACAACACATATGCTGTGAGTTTGGGTACAAATATATACCAACTGTGACTTATGTCCCAACCTTGGATAACACGTCACAATGACACCTTACATAAAAGTATAGTCAAAAACTGTTTTAGAAATTAGAATATTTGGAAAGTGCTCAAGGAAACCCTCGTACATGGGAGGCCATGCTTCTAGGTTATGATAGATATCACATGGCCACAGAATTATCCTTGGTTGACCCAATAGACCCCAAAGAGAAATGAGAAGATTACTATCATATTCTTCCCAATGGTGAGTCTTCTCTTGACATATCATTATCTCCACTGTCTCTAACTGAGAATTATACTTCAAACAAACACCAAGAATATATAGGTAGTGCTCGTAGATATACTCGATAAGTGGATGTGCACAACCATGTCTTATGATGACACGAGGTTGTGTGTCATTATACATCCTGTAAGATAGTGGCAAAACACCCTTCCAAGTTAAATTCACCTCACCCTCAATATCTATAGACCACTGTTCTATTCCCTTGTTATCCCTCGCTCGACCCAACTACACTTTTATTACCTGAAAGGAATTGTGAAGCAAAAGGGTGAGCATAACTAGCTCAGTAAAGAATATCATGACTAAAGATAAATTATCAATAATCTTCAACAGTAATAAATCAGAGATTTAGAACATATGGTAGATGATAAAACTTTTCAACCATAGTTGCAGCGGAACGAGCAATCCATTAGAAGAGTCAAATAGACTATAAAGTCTATTATCTTCTCCACGTTAAAAGTCCACCAACAATGTTTTTATCTCTGTAACATCAATCAATAGTTCCTTTCCACAATCATATGAATAATTCATAATCATAATTGTGATTCTAAATTTCGCATCCAAGACGAAGATAATTTTCATCACCTGTCTTTACCTGAAACATCAAAGATCATGGTTATACCAAATCACAGTTCCTGTTCATAATCATACTAATAAATTCATCTTTGTATCACGGGCCAAAGATATTCATCAACAGTTCATCTTTACACTACATGCTAAAGATATTCAACAACAAGTCATCTTTGCACTACGGGCCAAAGATATTCATCAACAACTCATCTTTGCACTACAGGCCAAAGATATTCCTCAATAGTTCATATTTGCACTACAGGCCAAATATATTATTATCTCAAAGAAATATATAATCATTTCAGAATTTATATAACCAATAATTATAACCATGTTGATCATTTCACCTTTGCACTTAAGCTAAAGATATTCAATTATAAATTCAATGGCCATGATCATACCAGTCACAATTCAACTTTTTACTACTGGACAAAGAGAACCCTAGTCATGATCATACCAATAATCTACCCATCTTTACACTCAAGTCAAAGAGAAATATCATCATTAGGGTTATAAAAATGTTATATATGATAAAAAAATAATATGATCAACATATAATTTTAATCTCAAGAGTAATATTCATAAATCAACTATAATTTGGTTAGAAAAAGAAACCAATTTTGTCATGAATAGTAACTCGTGAATAGTAACCCATGAATAGTAACTCATGAATAGTAACTCGTGAATAGTAACTCGTGAATAGTAACTCATGAATAATAACTCGTGAATAGTAACTCATGAATAGTAACTCGTGAATAGTAACTCATGAATAGTAACTCGTGAATAGTAACTCATGAATAGTAACTCGTGAATAGTAACTCATGAATAATAACTCATGAATAGTAACTCCTGAATAGTAACTCATGAATAGTAACTCGTGAATAGTAACTCATGAATAGTAACCCCGACATGAAAAGTTCCAAATTTGATAAAAAGTTCAGATCAATACTTCGGCATAATGATATTGAAGAAAATAATATCATTTAAGAAGAAATAACATCCCTTACAACAATATCCCTTACTATCCCTTACCTTAAAAGAGTAGTACTCCTGACTGGAATAACGCTGAACGAACTTGCACCGTATAGCAACACTCAAGATATCAAAATACTCACAAAAATACACTCGATAATATAGAGAGAGAAATAGAGAGAAAACTTCAGTTTCTGGTGTGATTTTCAATTCTAACCTAAGCACCCTATTTATAAGAAAATGCTTAGAACACCAAAGCAGAAAATTGAATATAATATTAATATAATTATACAAATTTTCCTTAGCCCACCTTTGGTCAAAAACACCAGCCACACATGTTAATGATGTCCAACAAAATACAAAAAATGTTTTTCTTCAAACTAATAAATAAAACTTCCAAAAATCAATTATTTCGGAACTTCAGAACTTCAATAATTCATAATAAATAGCCCTTTTATTAGAAAATTCGAATCTCGCGAGTTTTTATAGAAAATTCAATTCTCTACAACTTTGTAGAAGAAAGTTTTTCCAAATTCCAAACAGAAATTGACCGAAATTCACAAACGGGCGATTTTACAGTCAATAATAAATTTTCGGTCAAGAATTATGTCCACCAACACACAAAACATGTGTTAATCATTTAATGCCACAAAAATACTCTTCCTCCTCATATACTCATATATCCCACATTCATTATAAAAATATCACCGTTAATATATTATTAAAATAATATATTTAAATGAATTATTTTATCAGAAAAAGATAAAATATTAATTTTCAACAATTGTCACATTTAAAAATTTTCTCCATCTATATCCACATAAAATCAATATTTTTCTCATCATATAAATCAATAATTAATTATACATAAATAATATTACAGAACCACAGTACTGACAACCAGGCCGTTCCCAGGAAAGAGGGGGCTTTCCAATAAGGATCTCTTCTTTACTGGCGCGCAATTAGATGACCAAACCTCTCTTTAGACAGAACTTTCTAGACATTGCCAATAATGTTATCTAATAATATTATTCAGATAATATGAATTATTGCTCCGATAATAGAAAATACTGTGTAGTGACAATTATTAAAATAACAGTAATATAAAATA
The DNA here is from genome assembly GCA_016801055.1 of Panax notoginseng. Classification (NCBI taxonomy): domain Eukaryota; kingdom Viridiplantae; phylum Streptophyta; class Magnoliopsida; order Apiales; family Araliaceae; genus Panax; species Panax notoginseng. Next base: position 196,639,220 of record CM029016.1, read on the forward strand.
TCAACGCAGCAATTATTGAATCAATAAAATAAAATACTGAACAGTAATTACTGTAACAATTATTGAGTAATGCCTTCTTACGTAAAAATCAATAATTAGTGCAATACCGTGTGCTACTGTGCAACAACGCGTATTACTGTGTTTTAACCACCGGGTATTCCAACAGTGTTAACGGTAACAACTACGCCGTTAATTATAAACAACTTACTCTTGTCGTTTTCTTCATCCAATCGCTTTCCGTTATGGGGCCCACAAAAGACTGCGCCGTCGTACGAATATTCTCCGACAGTAAGAATATTCCACGACCAAGCGAATATTCCCCGACAACAATGAATATTTTATAACCACTTGTGTATTTCGAAAAAAATTATATATCACCCTTAACTTTAACATTTATCAATTTAACCATTTACTAAATAATAATTATAAGAAAAATTGAATACTTTTATTTCATAAAATTCGGGGTCTTACAATTGTCATCATCCTCATGTTTATATTTTGTTGAAAGTCATCTATGGCCTGTAGTGCATAGATGGACTTGGTATGATTATGACCAGGGATTAATCGGTGTAATCATGACCGTAATATTACAAATGATGTGAAAAAAGTTCTCATTGGCCCGTAGTGCATTGATGGACAGTTTTTGGTATGATTATGACTACGGATTCTCTTTGGCCGTAATGCAGAGATGAATTATTTTATGGAAAGATCAGGACCGTTGATGAAAACATGATTATCTATAGCCGTAGTGCATGGATAATTCGTGGTCGTGATACTAAAAAATATCCTTGGCTGTAGTGCAGGGGTGATTCGATGATGTGGATTATTTATTAAGCTGAGTCCCAGCGATAAAAGTCATGAAAAACCTTTTAAATCATAAAAGATAGTAGATTTTATTCTCTACTTGACTCTTTTAATGTATTGCTTGATCCGCTGCAGTTAAACTTGATGTCTATTGTATTTTATCAGTTTAACATTGTTGAAGACTAATGATAATTTATTCTGCATTATCTTAGTCATAATATTTCTTACTGGGCTAGTTGAGCTCACCCTTTCTTTCACGGTTCTCTTCAGGAATTGAGAATATAGCTGGGACAAGTCGGGAAACGGAGTGATGGACCAGATGATAGCATTTGTAGTCCTCACTATTCTATGTAATAGTGTGATAATAATTGTAATGAGGACTCCTTTTGAGTATGGATACTCTCTAGAAGACAATATTTGTATTCAAACTCGCAGTTTATGTTTTGTCGTATTGTACACGACAGTTGTATTAGTAAGTTGTATTTGAATTCTGTACCGTGTATCTGGCGACCCAAGATGGGTGATGTATACCTAATTTTGGGGGCGTCACAGTTGGTATCAGAGCTTAGAGATATGATCCCTGGCTAAGATGTGAGACTAGAACTAGGAGGGGAGAGACGGGAAATTCTTTCGCTAGTATGACCTACCTAAGTTTACTTGTTATTTAGTTGGTCGGTCAGAGTATAGGGATGATATGTGATATGTTAATTAACCCTTTTTTTGTTACAGTATTTGATAATGGCATCTGAATATGATGAGATAAGCAATGGAGCGCAGGAGACCGTTGAGTCTCCACAGATCAATAATCAGGACAATGTGCAACAGGATGGCGATAATCCTCCTGTAAACAACAACACTGATCAATTGACGAACGACGGTACGTTTAGGAGTTTTTTAGAATTCATGCAACATCAGGCGAAGGCGGCTCCTGTTCATAATGCAGGTAAAAATAATGGCAACCCACGGTTAGTCACCGCTAAGCAGTTCAAGGAGCTGGGACCACCGGAGTTTTTGGGAAAGCCAGAACCACTTAAGGCGGAGACGTGGTTAAAGTAGATCACCAAGATATTTGATGTCTTGGGATGCTCCGAGGAGCAAAAGGTTTCCTTTGCCACCTTTATGTTGCGTGAAGAGGCAGATCACTGGTGGGAATCTGTAAAACGTACCAAGCCTGACACACTCAAGATGTCTTGGGAGAAGTTCCAAGAGCTGTTCAATGACAAGTACTTTTCCGAAAGCATTCGTCACATGGAGGAGGTGGAATTTATCAAGTTGGAGCAAAACAACATGACCGTGTCACAGTACGAAGCCAAGTTTGCCGAGTTATCCCGATTTGCATCCCATTTGGTTGATAATGAGGAGAGAATGACGCGAATGTTTCTAAGAGGTTTGAAACCTGAGATACGTCAATATCTTATCTCTCATAAATTGTGTTTGTATTCAGATGTTGTTAATAGGGCTCAGTTATTGGAGCGCGATAACGAGTCAACCCAACCAAAAGAGAGCAGCCGACAAAATGATAATACCGATGATAACAGTCATCAAAGAGGTGACAATAAGCATGGAGGGAATCAACATGCCAGAAATGGTAACTACTTCGGTGGTAATCATGGCCAAAACAATAAGAATGGATATTTCACGAAGAGAAGGTTCAACAATGACGTGAAGACGTCGGCACCAGCACCCGTTTCAAAGGAAGAAGAATGACCACCGGTCGTATGTTTCAAATGCGGACAGGAGGGACACATCCTTCCAAACTGTACGCAACACTCTAAAGCGTGTTTTAACTATAGAAGAGAAGGTCACCTAGCTCGATTTTGTCGTATGGTGAAGTCAAGTCCAGCTGGGATAGTGATGCCAAAGGATGTCCCAGAGAAGCCAAAGCCGGTAGTTTAAGAGAGAGCATTTTTTTTCGTGACGAGGAACCTGAATAAAATTGTCACGGGTATGTTAGTCATAAACTCTTGCGAAGTCTATACCGTGTTAGATACCGATTCTACTCACTCTTTTATTTCACCTAGTTGTGTTCAATGTTTGAAATTAACTCCGGAGAAGTTAGACTTTGATATATCTGTTTAAACTCAGTTGGGAGAAACTTTCGTTACCTCCACTATTTATAAATCTTGTTCAAATCAACACTTTCACGTTACCTGTCGATCTTATCTCTTTGAAAATACTTGCATTGATGTAATTTTTGGAAACGATTGGTTAACTGCTCATCATGCTTTTTGTAAGGTTGTTAACTTTCATATTCCTAACCAACTTGTTATGCGAATTCAAGCAACCAAACCACTAAAGTCAATCATTGTCATATCAAGCCATAAGTAAAGATCCCCGTTCCTTTCGTTGTTGACTTCCTGGTGTGGAATGCACTGAAGCCAGACTTTCCGTAGGAGACGTTGTAAATGACGATGGCAAGTTGATAGGTATCAATGTGACGTGTTATCCAAGTCTGGGATGAGAGTCACAGTTTTGAATGATATTTCTATTGTTAATAAATTTCCTGACGTATTCTTGAAGACTTCCTAGCCTACCCCTAGAGCGTGAAATCGAATTTTGTATTGACCCCAGTACAAAACCCATTTCTTAAGCCCTCAAATATTTCTTCAACTAAAACGAACGTATTATGCGCCACAGACTTTGGCTCGAGCTGTTGAAGATTACGATCATACCATTCAATATCATCGTAGAAGTGCGAACGTGGTAGCTGACGCGTTGAGTAGAAGATTGTATGCGAGTGAGATGTTGTTAACACAAAGACCCATTTCGTATAACTTACAAATGATGAAGATAGAGTTAAAGACTCTAGGGACCCACGTGAAGATAACGAATATACGATTAGAATCGACTTTAATCGATAAAGTTAAAGCCGCTGAAGCTACATACTCAGAACTGATGAATGTGAAGAAGAAGGTTCAAGAGGGCGTTATTCTAGAAACAAGAATCGATGAAGAGAGGAAATCTCAACCCTCGATTTAATTGACCCATTTGAAATCCTCGATCGAGCAGGAACTGTGGATTATAGACTCGTTTTACCGCCAAGTATGTCGCGTTTTCATAACATTTTTAACGTATTGATGTTACGTAAATATGTGGACGACCTGAACCACATTATTAAATTAAAACTAGACGAGATTGCAGAAGATTTAACGTATGAGAAGATACGTGTTAACATCTTGGATAAGAAGGATCATATTCGACACTCAAAGGTTATACATCAAGAGCTAGAATTTGAAGTGAAGTCAAGGTATCCTCATCTGTTCGGCATACCAGGTACGTACGTAAATTTTGAGGGCGAAATTTCATAAAGAGGGGAGATTATAAAACCCCAGATTTTATGAATAAAGATTTAATTTTTCGAAATATTTTTTTAAATATTATGGTGTGAATTTGAGATAATGCTATAGTTGTGGGTAGTATTTATAAATTTTGCAAAGTATGCAAGTTGTTATATTATATTCGATTGGTCGGGGAATATTATTTTTATCGGAGAATATTCGTACGACAGCACAATTATTGGTGGACCCCACAACGGAATTATTGTCGGATTGAGAAAACGACAAAAATATTTTATGAAAATAACGGCGAAAGTTTTACCGTTAATATTGTTGAACTACTCGGTAGTAAAAGTACAGTAATACGTGTGGTTACATAGTAGCATACGGTATTTATTATTGAGACTTACGTGATTAGTCACTCAGTTTGATTCAATTATTGTCAATTAATAATATGAATTATTTAGCGATAATGAATTTTTTTTTTATTCGTATTATTAACGCAATAAAATAGAAACATCTTTTTATATAAAACAGAATACTTTATTAAAGTTATTCTATAAATAGAATATATTATATTTTATTTAAAAGATTTTTCTTTAAATATGGACCGTCCAAAAGTTAGCGCCCCGGTGCTAAAAGTTCGCGCCCCAGCGCTGAAATTCGCGCCCCAGCGCCAATCTCGCGCTGCGGCGCCACTGTATAGCCTAGTCCTCGCGCCCCAGCGCCGGATTTGTAGTCTGACTTTGATAATTTTGACCTCCTGTAGTAAAATGCCATAACTTTCTCATACGAACTCCGATTGAGGTGATTCAAGATGATCCGGAATGAGGACGAGTAGACCTACAACTTTTGTATTTTAAGTTTTTCAATTTGAGGTCATTAGGATGGGTCAAAATGGTCATCTTTAGGACTATTGTGTTTTCGGAGGCAATCGGAGGGCGTCGGGCATGCACATATGCATGTGTAGTGCTCCTGACCATAAAAGATGTTATCCTAAGTTACAAAACATGAATAATAGTAAATATAATGATGCTTAACATTAATAAATATTGTATTAGATAAATTATTGAAGCATAGTAAGCATACACAAGAGAGGCAAATCGGGTGTGTGACGAATGAACGTCGAAACGTCGTGCCAAGTGTTAATGAACTTAAAAAGTGTTGCAATTCAATTGAAATGAATATTATAAGATATGGAGTAGATTTAATATAAAACTAATAAGTAGTCCTAGCAAGACTTAAGCACTTGAATGAACTGCGAATATGAAATACAGTGAGATATAAGTTGAAAGTTAACACAATTAAGTTGAACATTGTGTATTTATGATAGGAAGGGTTATGAGACGTAGAGTAGAGTTTATATTACAATTACTATGTGTTGTTATGTGACTAATATTTGATGTGATTATATAATTGCGTAGGGCACGTGAAGTGTAGATAGCTGTAAGCTGTTAAACTGTTATTGGTAAACAACGATCAAGGCAAGTCTTTCGGTTCCTATTTTCTACGTGGATTTGATGAACTATTTTAAATTGCATGATATGTTATGCATGTTGAAATCATGAAATGTTAAAGTCAATATATGACTGCATTATTTTGACTATGTAATGATGATTGAGTAAGAAAATCAATCTTTATATTTGTTATGTGAATTAAAAGCATGTATGCCATGTTACTTTAATGAGATGTATGTCGAGCATGTTATTATGTGCTATGTGATGCATGAAAACTGTTAGACTTTGTTGGGCTGTCGAACTCACTCTTGCAAATAACCACTTTTGCAGGTCAAGATTTTAAGGTCAAGATACGTGCTATGTGAGTTATAGAGATCTATATTCACGAAGATTACTTATGTTTTATGAGAAATGTATTTTATATTTTGAACGTAATATGTTGTTGAATTGTAAGTTGAGCTATCCAATGTATATGGATATGTAGTTATGATGTAAGGCTTTGTATAGTCATTTTATTGTAACGATTCATGATATAAGATTGAAGCAAAGAGATGTAATGTAAAGGTTGCGATTCATGATACAAGTTAAGGTTTTGTGGAGAAACTATGCTATTGAAAAAATGACCTGGGAGTTGGAATCAGAAATGAAAGCGAGGTATCCTCACCTTTTCGAAACACCAGGTACGTACGTCAATTTCGAGGACGAAATTTCATAAGGAGGGGAGGTTGTAAGACCCCAACTTATTAATGAATAAAATCATATTTTCCCTAAATATTATTGTGAATAATAAAGTGTTAATTTGATATAATGCTTTGGTTATAGGTGAAATGTGCAAATTTTGCGAAATAAGCAAGTGGTTATAAAATATTCATTTTTGTCGGGGAATATTCGTTTGGTCGTGAAATATTCTTGCTGTCGGGGAATATTTGTACGACGGCGCAGCCATTTGTGGGCCCCATAATGGAAAACGGTCGGATGAAGATAACGACAAAAATTAAGTTTTTATAAATAACGACGTAGTTGTTATCGTTAACACTGTTGGAATACCCAGTGGTTAAAATACAGTAATACGCGTGATTGCACAGTAGCACACGGTTTTGCACAATATTTTTGAATTATTGATTCTTACGTAAGAAGGCACTACTCAATAATTGTTACAATAATTACTGTTCAATAATTTATTTTATTGGTTCAATAATTGCTGCGTTGATATTTTATATTATTGTTGTTTCAATAATTGTCACTACACAGTATTTTCCATTATCAGATTAATAATTCATATTATTTGAATAATATTATTAGATAACATTATTGGCAATGTTTAGAAAGTTCTGTCAAGGAGAGGTTTGGTTACCTAATTGCGCGCCAGTAAGGAGAAATCTTTATCGGAAAGCCCCCTCTTTCCTGTGAACGGTCTGGTTGTCATAAATGTAATTCTGTAATATTATTTGTGAATAATTAATTATTGATTTATATGATAAGGAAATATTTATTTTATGTAGATATAAATGTTGGATATATTTATTGTGGTTAAAATTGAAGGAATTAATGCTGAGGTGCTTTATCAGTATTTTGTCGGAATAGAGGTATTAAAAATCATCCGTTTGTAGATTTCGGGTATTTTCTGACTGGAATTTGGAAAAACTTTCTTCTACAAAGTTGTAGAGAATTAAATTTCCTATAGAAATCACATGAGATTTGAATTTTTCTGATAAAAGGGCTATTTATTATGAATTGTTGAAGTTTCGGAAAATAAAATGATTTTTATTAAAACATGGGTGGACCCCACTTTTGGTTGGTAAAAATGTGCTGAGATTTTTATTCAAATGTGGTAGGCTTGAATAGTAACAGGTAAAGCCATCAGGTAGCAGGTTAGTCTGCTATGGCGTTCTAAGTATTTTCCTATAAATAGGATGCTTAGTTAGAATTAAAAATTACTCCAGAATTCATAAATTTTCTCTCTTTCTCTCTCTATAATATCGAGCGTATTTTTGTGAGTATTTTAGTACTTTGAGTGTTGCTATACAGTGCAAGTTCCTTCACCACTATATCCAGTATTCAAGTCAGAAGTACTGTCTTTGCGAGGTAAGGGATGTTATTTTCTTCTTAAATGATATTATTTTCTTCAATATTATTATGGCGAAATATTAGTTTGAACTTTTTTATCAAATTAGGAATTTTTTGTGTCGGGGTTACTATTCACGTATACGGCACTATTCACGTATATGACACTATTCACGAATACGACACTATTCACCGAAAAATAAAAATTTCTTCTTTTTATCCAAGATGTCTATTATGGTTACTATCTTTGATTGTATCTATGTTTTGACCATTATTTTTGAATTCTGCTTCAAAATTGGTTATTACGGAGTATTATTGAACTTGGATAAACTGTAATACGAATCCCTAATATTTATTCTTTTGCTTCATGGATTCGTTTTCTTAAAAATATTTTTCATCATCCTCAGTCCTAAGTGATGATATTAATGAATATCTTTGGCCTGTAGTGCAAAGATGAATGATTAACTGATGAATATCTTTGGCCCGTAGTGCAAAGATGAACAGGTGTTGAGATGAACATGACCAACTGGTGATACAAATGAATATATTTGGCCTGTAGTGGAAATATAAATATTTGATTCAAGATGTATATTGATTGATGTTACAGGGATAAAATATTGATGATGAACTTTTAAATCTTAGATGCTAGTAGAATTCATTCTCTTGACTCTTCTAATGGATTGATGTTTCAGCTGCAGTTGTTGATCTAAAACTTGTTGTCTATTATATTTTATAAGATTTTCCCTGTTAAAGACTAATGATAATTTGTTGTATATTATCTTAGTCATAATATTCTTTACTGGGCTAGTTGAGCTCACCTTTTTTCTTTTTGTTCCATTGTTCTTCTCAGGAGGAGAGAATTTAGCAGGAACTAGCCGGGATATGGAGTGATGATTCAAGATAGTTGTGTAGTAGTCCTCACTATTGTTGTAAAATAGTGTATCAATAATTGTAATGAGGACTCCTTTTGAGTTTGTATACTCTCTAGTAGACAATATTTGTATTCAAACTCACAGTATATATGTTGTCGTATTTTGCACGGCAATTGTATTACTGAAGTTGTATTTATTTCTGTACCATGTATTTGGCGACTCAGAATAAGTGATGTATACCTATTTTGGGGACGTCACAACACACATATTTACGAGCCCTGACATTAGGCTGTCAGACGATTTTTACAAAAATTTTCCAGATTTAAGAAATCTTCAATTTCGAACACTTTGATGTTATGAATCTGGGATCTAACAACCTAGATCACTAAATAACATCCTAATACACAACATTAAACAACAAACAACAAAATCTAACATCAGATCGTATGATTTCTAAGTTTAGGGTTTTTATACCTTTAAAACTTTGATTCTTGGATTCTGATCTTGATGATCTATTCTTGGTAAGTTGGAATATGGTCATGGCTTATCTTATCACTCTCTCTCACTCCCCATTCCCGAAATATAGAGAGAGAATGGGCTTGACAATAATGAAAAATAAAGTACGTATTTTCTTACTTTAAATTTCTTATTATTTTTGATCCAATAAACCTAATGTTGCTAGGTGTCCTCACAGGTCAGATTTGACTGAGATATAATGCACATGGCTAGGGTTAGGTTTTGGTGAACAACTCACCTAAAGTCAAAGCCTACACACCAACTTATTAAAAAAAACAAAAAGGGCATTCTAGTCTTTTTGCATACAAATTTAATGGCATAATGGCCATTTGCGACAACCCTTAGGGTTTAACCCTTAGGGTTAAAACCTAAGGTTCTTAAAAAAATTTATTTTCTAGGATTTTCAAAAATTAGATTTTTAAAATAGAAAATTAATATTTCTAAATTATAATTAGAATTCTCTAATTATATTAAAATTTACTAATCATAAATCAAGCTTGCTAATTAGGATTATTATTTCTTAATTAAAATTGCTAATTTAGCAATTAGGGTACATTAGGGTTTATAACCCAAGAATTAGGGTTTTAAATAGAAAAATAATCTTTCTAATTCAGAAATTAGATTAGGATTTTCTAATTACTTATAACTTGAAAATTAGGATTAATATTTCCTAATTAACATTAGAATTATTAAATTAACAATTAGGTTTTTCCTAATTATAAATTAGGGTATTTAATCTAGAAATTAGTGTTTTCTAAATCAATTAGGGTTATTCCTAATTAGGTTATTATTAATAACGTTTAAATCTTATACTAGCATTTACATTCCCAAACTAGGGTTTTCAACTTTCGAATTAGGGTTTCGAATTCTCGAAACTGAAATTAGGGTTTCCAGAACCGATTTTAGGGTTTCTTATAAATCGTAAGAATTTTCTAGCTGAACGTTGACGTTCTTAATATAATATTAGGGTTTGACACTGATATAGGTTATCTGGTCAACCCTTGACCCTAAACCACATACTGTATACATATATAACAATATACACAGAACATATTCACGTATATACTTAATCCTGAATAATTCACCAAAAGATTTTTAAGTCTATAGAATTCCTTCTCAGAAATCTCAAATCCATTCACTTATTTTCTGTCTAGGTTTATTATTTAACCTTAATTCAATATTTTAAGATTTTATAAATATCCAAATTCATGGGTTGTCACATTCACCCCTTCTTCTAAAAATTTCGTCCCCAAAATTTACTTTACACCTTACACTATACACCATACACCATTCATTCTCATCATCACATGCTACCCAATACATTCCTCACAAGTGTAAAAATTTTGAAATTGTGATGAGGAGTTTATAGACTATTGTCTGTTATTTTCGCAAAGGTTTTATGGAAATTCATCCGCAAACCGTCATAACTTATGGACATAGTGGGTAATTAGCCCGGTATGCCCTATACTTATTAAGTACTGCTAGTCTAATCTGTTTCTCGTCACTGCCATAGGCACAAAATTTTTACCTGTCTTATCGGATTCCGCACCAAATAATTTGGTTCGGGAAAATTTTTAAAGAACGCTTAGAATTTTCATAAACTTTGGTCTAGCCGAATCAAATAGCTTAGAATCATATCAATAATCAATTTCAATCGAATTACGAATGTGTATAGCCAAACGCCGTTGGCAAATTAAAATTTTGAAAATATTTTTGAGAATGACGTCATGATGCCGTACTGTATTAACAGTCCGTTTGAGGATGTCGTCATTGTATGACTTTGTCATAACACATCATACAATAGTGGAACAATGATTTTTAGATCGAATTCACACTAAGTATTCCTGTATTTATAATTCTATCAACTTTTTATCACTTCTGCACCAGGTTACATGGTACATAAGTGATAAATAAAATATATTTTGATATTTCAAATCATTATCGTCTAGCTGAAATAAGTAGCATAGACTATACTTTAAGCCGTTCAAAAATCATTACAAATTTGTTTTATTACCTCAACAGGCAACAATTGTGTCGGTGGCCCGAAGTCCACTCATACACAATGGTCACCCGGAGTGGAGAATAACAATTTATTTTCAAAAGCACATAGTGCGTATTTAACTTGATATCAAAAATTTTGAAATCTAACACAGCTAGGAGAGATTTAGAAAACCTAATGTCTCCACTAATGATCAATTGCTTAATCAATCTATCTGTTCCTATAATCCTCAATATTCCGTTTACACATAGTTCTACAAGTTCGTTAAATCACACTCATGAGTTCAAGAACTTTTCACAATCATATGAGTTTAAGAACTTATCCTAGTCAGACTTTTGGTGTCCATTCGCTGAAGGGTTCACAAACATTTCATATAATCATGAGTCACGAACGTACCATAAGTATGAGTTTTAAGAACTCGTACTTAACCTGATATTCTCTACATATAACCTATCTATCTGTTATACACATAAGAAAGGAATCACCCTCTCAACATGCATATAGCAAATAGCGCAACACAGACATTTCAATGATTATCAGTGTAAGAAACTAAGTGGTTGTTACACCAAGTTTAATTCCCCGCCCATAACAAGGAATCATACAACTCAGCTGCTGACATGAGTCCTCAATTGAAATCCCCACCTAATCTTAAATCCCTTCTCAATACGAATTTCATTCAACTCGTATTCATAATCCTTTCCTGAATCTGTACCAATTCATAGACACACGATATTCTTGCTGTAAACTTTTCAATCATTCGCTTGATCCTTCTCCATACTATAACCTTATCAGATCACGGGGTGATCTCATCGTATATATTATGATTCATTTCTATGTCTTGATCGTTTTGTTTTACGATCTTCTATCACTGTACTTTTAGTCTTTTGGATTCTATCTATTCATTACTATTGTTCACCTTTATTATCAGGGTTAACACTACTACAAAACAGTAAATAGACAACGCGAAAAAAACGTTGTTGTTTCATTCAGCAAAACGTCGTGGTTAAGGGTGTCATCTATTTGACACCCTTACACAACGTTTTTAAAACGTTGTAGTTAAGCACATTAGACGACGTTTTTTAAGAAAAAAACGTTGTAAATTTGTTTTCTATAAATTAGCAGATGCTTGAAAACGTTGTAGAAGGTATGATTCCACAACGTTTTTTGGATAAAAATGTTGTAGTTTAATATATCAGACAACATTTTTAAAATGTTGTAGATAAAAAAAAAGAAAAAAAAAGGTTGTGATACACCTATATTACCAATGCACCTACAATATTACCAATGCACCTGCCATATGCTAATGCCATGATATATAGCTAAAAGGTCTAAATTCTCATTTAAATTTAAAGCCAAAATGTATAACCATTTAAAAAACATCACAATAATACCATTCGTTTAAAGTTTCAAATTACTACATCCACAAAATATATACTAAACTATCCATAAAATATATACTAAACTATTCAAAATACACCCCAATAATACCATTCATTTTGTCATGGTATTGAATCAACATTTTAACCTGCATTTAAAATCTTTAGCCTGGAAAGCAGAATCTCCTTGCTTCTTAGAATTCAATGTCTCCTGCATTTGATTTGTCCACATTTGGAAAGAAAGCTGCAAGCAGATTGCAATTGATATTAGCTTTGCTATCACCAATAAAAGAAAAAAAATCTACAGCAACCAGGAAACAGAATTTATTACTACCCCTTAACAGAAATCGAGTCTATTCTTGCTCTCTTCAGCAACCAGTACTTGTCATCCCAATTTACAAAGATAAAAGTGACACAAAGAGCTTTATATACTGAGATAATATAAAGCATTTTAAAAAAAAAAATAGGTTTTGCTGGTAACGAACCTCATTGGCAATTCCCTCATCATCCTTGTATCCAATCTTCTCTAATATTTCATGTGCTGTCAGATCCATTCTCAAGCAAGATTCACCCAGCGGCGACAACAGTAACGGTTCTGTAGAATTTGCATTTCCATGTGGAATACCCATCAATTCATGTGATGGGACCTGATTAATCAACTAGTCAGATCACACTTATCACATCTATAATCTTTACCCATTTGAATATTTTCAAAGCAAATAGTGAACATGCATGCAATATGAAGCTCCTTCAATAGCTTTTGCCTTATAACTGAGGCAACAGAAAAATTAGTTCTCCACTATATCGACTATAATTACATTAAAAAGGAAGACGTAGTCTTAGGCAGAGAAAACCTGTTTGGTCATTAAGAACATATATATTGATGAATATGAATATAGAATAACATAGTTTTTTCTTTGATAAAACAAAAGATGAGCTAAAGAAACAATAAAACCAGTTATGACCCTTTAATGACTTAAATAACAAGTGCTCCTGAGGAGCTCATCATTACAACACTTTCAGAGACTATACAATTTATGCCTTTATAGAAAACGCGGATGTAACCAATTATGATTTATTATACCTCTGTTTCTTTCTGAAGAGACATGAGAGCAGTAACAAGGGACTTCACATTTGGCCTCTCACGAGCTTCATACTGCAAACAACGGGAAGCTAACCGTACCAACTCAGTACGTTCTGTAACTCTTTCCATCTTTGCTATACTTCATTAAGCCAAAGCAAGAGAGCCTAGGATTGGCATCCTATGGACAGGTAATGCAGAATGAGATAAAAGTTAGCAATCCAATAAAATAACTTGGCATTAAAAATAGTATGATGATTTTATAAAGTAAACCAGAGAGCTGCTTAACCGAATAAAAAGTTAAATTTTCTAGGTTGTTTAGGCTATTCTTCAAGCCACTTAGATACACCTGGTTGGGATTGAGCCAATACCTCAGTTCAAATACATGAAGATTAGGTTTTGCACGCTTGTCACCACACACATTTCCTTTGAAGTCAAAACCATGTGTTAGCTTGGTGAAACATACACAACCCTTGCATGAAAACATAGAGAAAGAAAGAAAATTGCTTATTGGACCTCTTGGGTTCCAATTAATTACAATAACAGTACTACAAATGTCAAACACCAATCTGATATGATAGCTTTAAGGGAAATCAATCATCCTTGATTTGCCTCCCTTCTTTAGCCATATATTTTTCTCTTTTCATTAATCAAACAGTCAAATTACCTGCAGCCAGGCACCCGGAGCACAACCAAGGTCAAGAACAGAGGAACCGGGTGTTATAAGTTTGTACTACTTCTGCATCTGAAGTAGCTACTCTTCCCATCAAAACATAAAAGAAAACATATATCAAATTGCCAGTTTTATTGGATTCAAACTCTATACAGCTATATATACATACATATGTCTACATTTCAGCTTACTCTCTATATAGAGAATCATAATAGGATTACAAATTCCAAAGAATGAGAAAAAACCTGTACTTTGATAACAAGAAAAAAAGGCAGCACACATGTGTTCATGGATGCATTGTATTCAACACTTGACTTATGAAACACCTAACGTTAACAGCTAAAGAAAATGGACCATGAATGTTGCAAAATGTTGAGACCTAAATGAAATTTGGATAAATTTAAGTACCATGTACACCACGTTTATTTATCATTTAAGTATCATGTACACCACATTGAGAAGGGCCAGAGCTTCTAACAGAAACCAAAAGCTAAACAAGTAGCGTTGAACTGGAAAATACAGTTAACACACAATGAAAATAACTCACCATCTGCATAGAAATCTGGCATTGTTGCAGTCTAAAAGGAAAATAAAATCCACTTAGTCCAATCGAAGAGAGATTGTATCTTATATATATACTATGGCTCATCACCATCAAATTGTCATATAAATAAAACTCATTGAAATATTATAGTCTTCCTAGCTCATAATAAAAGAAAAACAATGACCAAATGATCTTTTTGAAGTAAAATATTATTAGTATTTACTCCCAAGCAATATTTCCCCCCCAGGAATGAAGGCTAGGTTTATGGACCTTGTCCAATAGTTAATCTAGAAGGGATGACCATCCTGCAATGTTACTGAACCAGAATATTCATTCACGGGCAAAATTGATAATAACCAATTAGCTACAAGTTTATGCTAAATTCAGGTAGTTAGTGAGAGACATTAAAGTAATTAGACAAGTCGCCACAAAAATCATTCCTCAATTCAAAAATAAATGTAATGCTTGTGCAAAACGAGCTGAATAGAGAGCTCAAAACGAGCTGAATAAACTAAATGTAATGCTTGTGCAAAACCGTCACAAAATACAGATACATCGGGTATACCAGAAATATCCCCTGCCAGCCCAAACCCAACCCAGTGTCAATTCTAAAAAATCATACTACAAATTTGAAATTAGATTTACCACCGCCTCAATTAAAAATACAAAACAAATTTACTCATACCAGTTTTATGAACGCTCTGAAAAACACCAATATCAAAACCTCCAGAAAACCTTCCTCCCTTGCCTACAAATCAAGTTAATGCAAAAAAATATCATAAAAAAGCCTTTTAAGAGTCAAATCGACTTCAATTCAGCTAAAATTATGAAATTCTACCAGTCAAAACAATAGCTTTAACATCTTCTCTCTTCATAGCTTCAGTAAATTTCTCCTTTACTCCAGCAAGAACTAAGAAAACACAAAATCATCAAATCAACATTACAATAAAACAAAGCCAAAGACTTATCTTACTAAATCAATCGATTCAACCTATAATTATCGATTTATATATATATATATATATATATATATATATATATATATATATATACAACTTACTTGGAAGAGCCAAAGCATTAACAGGAGGATTATCGATTTTTTTTGTTGTTCAGATCCACCGCGGCTGCATCCCACCGCGGCGGCATCCCACCGCCTATCCTTCTCGCTGCACTCGTCGCGCTTGTGGTGCTTCCGCGCAGGGTCAGGAGAGGGAGTGCGGTGGCGGTCGTTTTCGCCTGTCTTTATCCCTTTGTAGTCTCGCTCCTGGTCGCTGAGGAGTGAGGAATCGAGATTTCAGATCTCGCTTCTGAGAGACTGTGAGCGGGCAAGGGCAAAATGGAAGAAAATGATCACTGATTTTTTAAGCTCCGTGTTTTCGATATAGATAACGTTTTTTTAAAAAAATGTTATTTATTTAAAATTAAAAATTGCTCTTATTAAATAGATAACGTTTTTGCATACTTTTTTACAACGTTTTTTTTAAAAATATTGTGAAAAAAAATACCACAACGTTTTTATAAAAAACATTGTGGTTTAAGTGTTGTCTATTCGGTACTTTGTAGTAGTGTAAGGAACTCTGTATCTTATACCCCGCCGAGATTCGTCTTTGAATCTTACCGACTGACTAACTCTATGTGAGTTAGATCTTACCCTATTCACTGCGGTTATTAGTCTCAGGTATTCCTACCTAAGGTTCATAACGAACAGCTTTGATATCAACTGCGACATCCCAAAATCTGGGTCCTAAATCACCACAGATATGGTACAATCATACTATAACTATTGCGAAAGATATAAAAATAAATTGTTTATACAATAAACTTTACACACTATTCCCCAAGGTTGAGTAACCTTAACTTATACACAATTCATAAACTATCTAACATACAACATTTTTATCATACTATACTATTACAATTTAACTGCACACATAATCCCAAGCTGAACTTGGCTTTGTCATTTCCTATATCCGACATATTCGTCTTAATCTGCAATGTTAATCATGATATAGCAAGGGTGAGCAATAGGTTTGCCCAACAAGTTTAAGTTCAATAATTTAACGATATATCATGATAGAAAGAATTGAATAATAAACTGGCTATATTTCAACAATATAATTGTGAACTAACATGAACAAATTTTACATGACTGAACGAACATATATATATATATATATATATATATATATATATATATATATATATATATATATATGTGTGTGTGTGTGTGTGTGTGTGTGTGTGTGTGTGTGTGTGTGTGTGAGACCCCAAATTTTATGAATAAAGATTTAAATTTCTCGAAATATTTTTTTAAAAATATTATGGTGTGGATTTGATATAATGTTATAGTTGTGGGTAATATTTATAAATTTTGCAAAGTATGCAAGTTGTTATAAAATATTCGTTTGGTCGGGGAATATTCTTTTTATCGGGGAATATCTGTACAACGGCACAATCATTGGTGGACCCCACAACGAAAGTATTGTCGTAGTTAGAAAACGACAGAATTATCTTTTTATAAAAATAACGGCGAAAGTGTTACCATTAAAACTGTTGAACTACCCGGTAGTAAAAGTACAGTAATACGCGTGGTTGCATAGTAGCACACGGTATTGATTATTGATGCTTACGTGAGAAGTCACTCAATTATACTCAATTATTGCTACAGTAATTAATGCATCATATCTCTCATATTATTAATTCAATTATTATCACAGTATCATCTGTATAATATTTATTATTATTAAATCAATAATTGAGACGACAAAGTTATTCATATTATAATTTGCAATATTGATAATGTCTAGAAGTTTTGTCAAGGAGAGGTTTGGTCACCTAATTGCGCGCCAATAAGGAGAAATCCTTATCGGAAAGCCCCCTCTTTCCTGGGAACGACCTGGTTGTTAAATATTGTGAGTTATAATATTAATGATGAATAAGTTGTGTTGATTAAAGATGAAATTGATAGTTCCATTGTGTTGGGATTATTAGTGTTAGTGGAAATCGACATTTATTTCGATAATAATTAATATCTTGAGGTTATATTGACCAATCGGGTAATTAACCGGATAAATGAGCAATTAATTGTTATTAATTCACATGATTATAACTATTTATTCACATGTGTGTACTATTGATTCACATTCTTGTACTATTTGGGGAGTTGGTGCAAGATTGACAAAACTTGCATGACTAAGTTAAAAATGGAGGTATAGATGGAGGTACTATACTGTAATTATTTTTTTCACATGATTAGAACTATTGAGTCACATGATTTACTATTGATTCACATTATTTACTATTAGGGGAGGTGGTGCAAGTTTGATAATACTTGCATGACTAAATTAAAAAAAAAAAAAGAGGAAGGTATTATACTGTAATATTTCGAGCCCCAGAACGTACAATTATCGAAACTATATTTTCCTATAAATAGAAGCTCATTCTTCCTTCATTTCTCACAAATTCACTAAAGCTATAGAGCAATTATTATAGAGAGAAACTATAGAGAGAAAGAAGAAAAGTATTCTGCTACTTCACTACTCCTATATCAAGTCTTCTCCTAAGGTAAGGGGTATTATTTCTTTCGTATTCATGAAGAGAACTTTTGTTATTCCATTCTTTATTATTATGTTGGAATAACCTGTTTGTGTGAAGTACCGTATACATGGTGAAATTCTTCTATTATTCCGTTCTTTATTATTCTGTCAGAATATCCTG
This sequence comes from Panax notoginseng, assembly GCA_016801055.1. Lineage (NCBI taxonomy): Eukaryota > Viridiplantae > Streptophyta > Magnoliopsida > Apiales > Araliaceae > Panax > Panax notoginseng. Next base: position 196,657,598 of record CM029016.1, read on the forward strand.
TCTGTGCGTTTACGCCGGACCTGGTTCCATTATTTATTATTTTGTCAAAATATCCTGTCTGTACATTTACGCCGGACCTGGTTCCATTATTTATTATTCTGTCGGAATATCCTGTCTGTGCGTTTATGCTGGACCTGGTTCCATTATTTATTATTCTGTTAGAATAACCTGTCTGTGTGGATTATGCACGCCTAGTGAATTCTTCTATTATTCCATTCTTTATTATTCTGTCAGAATAATCTGTCTACGTGGATTACTGCATGGCGGCGAAAATCTATTTACAGTTTCATATATTCTATTATACTTAGTTGGTTAAAGTTTTGGCTTCTATACTCCATGAAATTAGTGGAATATCCTTGATATTTGCGCTTCATCCAGTATCTTTTTATGAAAATATTATTCTGAGCATTCTTGAATTTTACTCTACAAAGTAGTATCATGCTGACAATTTGGATGTTATTGGTTCCTGGATAAATTAATTCTTGAACTTGTTTTATTGAATTATTATGTCATTGTCATCATCCTCATGTTTATATTATGTTGAAAGTCATCTGTGGCCTGTAGTGGATAGATAGACTTGGTATGATTATGACCAGGAATTATTCGGTATAATCATGACTGTAATGTTACAAATGATATGGAAAAAGTCCTCATTGGCCCGTAGTGCATTGATAGATAATTTTTGGTATGATTATGACTATGGATTCTCTTCGGCCAAGGGTGCAAAGATGAATTGTTTTATTTCATGATCAGAACCGTTGTTGAAAACACGATTATCTTTGGCCCATAGTGCATGGATAATTCGTGGTCGTGATACTAAAGAATATCCTTCGCCTGTAGTGCAGGGATGATTTAATGAAGTTGATTATTTATTAAGATGAGTCTCAGCGATAAAAATGATGAAAAACCTTTTAAATCATAGAAGATAGTAGATTTTAGTCTCTACTTGGCTCTTCTAATGGATTGCTTGTTCCGCTGCAGTTAAACTTGATGTTTGTTATATTGTATAAGTTTAACACTGTTGAAGGCTAACGATAATTTATTTTGCATTATCTTAGTCATAATATTTCTTACTGGGCTAGTTGAGCTCACCCTTTCTTTCACTATTCTCTTCAAGAAATGAGAATGTAGTCGGGACTAGTCGGAGAACGGAGTGACGGTCCAGATGATAGCATTAGTAGTCCTCACTATTCTATTAAATAGTGTTATAATAAATGTAATGAGGACTCCATTGAGTATGGATATTGTCTAGATGACAATATTCTTATTAAAACTCTTAGATTATGTTTCGTCGTATTTTACACGACTGTTGTATAATAAAGTTGTATTTGATTTTTGTAACATGTATTTGGCGACTCAAGATGGGTGATGTATACCTGTTTTGGGGGCGTCACAGTTGGTATCAAAGCTTAGGAATATGATCCCTGGCTGAGATGTGAGACAAGAACTAGGAGGGGAGAGACGGGGAATTCCTTTGCTAGTATGACCTACCTAAGTTTATTTGGTGTTTAATTGATCGGTCAGAGTATAGAGATAATATGTGATATGTTAATTAACCCTTATTTTGTGGCAGTATTTGAAAATGACATCTAAAAATGTTGAGATAAGCAATGGAGCACAGGAGACCGTTGAGTCTCCACACATCAATAATCAGGACAATGTGCAACAGGATAGCGATAATCCTCCTGTAAATAACAACACTGATCAATTGATGAACGACGGTAAGTTTAGGAGCTTTTTAGAATTCATGCAACATCAGGCGAAGGCGGCTCCTGTTCATAATGCAGGTAAAAATAATGGCAACCCACAGTCGGTCACTGCTAAGCAATTCGAGGAGCTGGGACCACTGGAGTTTTTGGGAAAGCCAGAACCACTTAAGGCGAAGACGTGGTTAAAGTAGATCACCAAGATATTTGATCTCTTGGGATGCTTCGAGGAGCAAAAGGTTCCATTTGCCACCTTTATGTTGCGTGAAGAGGCAGATTACAGGTGGGAATCTGTAAAACGTACCCAGCCTGACACACTCAAGATATCTTGGGAGAAATTCTAAGAACTGTTCAATGACAAGTACTTTCTCAAAAGTATTCGTCACATGAAGGAGGTGGAGTTTATCAAGTTAGAGCAAAACAACATGACCGTGTCGCAGTACGAAGCCAAGTTTGCCGAGTTGTCCAGATTTGCGTCCCATTTGGTTGATAATGAGGAGAGAATGACGCGAATATTTCTAAGAGATTTGAAACCTGAGATACGTCAATATCTTATCTCTCATAAACTGTGTTTGTATTCAGATGTTGTGAATATGGCCCAATTATTGGAGCGTGATAATGAGTCAGTACAACCAAAATGTAACGAGCAACAACATGATAATAATCATATCGGTGGCAACGGCCATCGGAACAATGATAACCATCGTGGGGAAAATTATCATGCCAAGAATGGTAACCACTTCGGTGGTAATCATGGCCAAGATAATAGGAGTGGAAATTTGAAGAAGAGAAGGTTCAACAATGATGGAAATAAGTCATCACCAGCACCCGTTGTTAAGGAAGAAGAACGACCACCGATCGTATGTTTCAAATGCGGACAGGAGGGACACATCCGTCCAAACTGTACGCAGCAATCCAAAGCGTGTTTTAATTACGGAAGAGAAGGTCACCTAGCTCGATTTTATCGTATGGTGAAGTCAATTCCAGCTGGGATAGTGATGTAACGACCCAAAAATTCATACAATTTAATTCTCGACTTCGGTCGTTAATAACACATTCAACCTCTAATTTTATATCATTAAACGATAACACAACCATTAAAATTTGCGGAATAATTAAAATTTTCTATTACAACTATCCTTGTTCCCAAAACCTTCAACCTTTACATCTAAATATCTCAGAATTATTTTAATACTACAATAGTTTACATTCGCAAAATAATATTACAATTCAACATTAATACATTATTCGAAACATTAGACATGGTTTACAAGAATAACAACTTAGCTAGGATATTAAATCTTCATATATAACTTTTGATCCAAAACAATCAAGTAGCACATAGCGTTACCTCCAATTCTTGAATATGCAAAAATGGTTATTTGCAAGAATGAACTCGACAGCTCAGCAAAATCTAACAGTTTTCATGCATCACGTAGCACATAATAACATGCTCAACATACAAGAATAATCATAAACAAACATAGCATACATGTTTAGTTTACATAACAACTATAAAGATTGAGTTTCTTACTCAATCAACATTCATAGTTCAATCATCATAGTCATAGATTGACTTTCACATTTCATACTTTTGACATATATAATACACCATACACTAAAATTTTAAAGCAGATCATCATCAAGTTCACATAGCAAAAAGGAACTGAAAGACTTGCCTTTACCGGCGTTTTACCAACACGCTAATACTTCGCGTCCTTGCACAACCTACACTGTATGCGAGATTGATAATAAATAAAATCAATACTCAATCTCATGGTCAAATTTATTCTAAGACCTTACTTTATCTTATTATCCTTTATAATATCTTTATAGACATCTAACTGTGTTTTATATGCAACTCGATTTTATTTTAATTTTCATCACCACACATGCTAGACTATCTCACTTATAGTTTAATGTACGTATATCACACCATTTTATTTTTACCAATTTGGTTTCAAAAATGCATATTCAACACATTGTTTACATGTTTAATTTTCTTTTATAAATCAAAAATTACCCTTTTCGATTTCTTTCCATTATTATTCTTGTATTATCATTTTTTTCATACTTAGATATCCAATATTAGCCATTAGTTAGACACTTTGTATACCAAAGTTTAGAAACACTATTACTTTAAGGCATTTTATCGAGCACGTTATGTGCACATATTAACTTATCTCAACTCTTGATCTTAAATGGTTAATTATGCATAGAATATGATAACACATATCTATATTCATTACATACGTCAAAACATATTTTTAATCATCAAAATATACCATCACCCAAAATCTTAATTCAAACATAATTATAAAACTTCATCTTCACAATTTTTTTTAACAAAACGTTGTTTTCATTTTTAACGTATCTCCTTCGTTACATGCCCGTTTTTGTTCCTTCTTATATAGAATTAACCCTTACTCAGTGTACTACAACCTCATCTAGGCCTTAAAGTCAGACCCTTATCCATCTAAACCAGATTCTGCAATTCATCAACTAGTGTAGAAAATTTCATTTTCTGGACATCCTTACTAAACAATTTATTTCGGACATGATCCGGTCCATAAAATGGCTCAATCTTGCGTGTCTAGCTAGTAAACGTCCATATCTACAACTTTGCAGTTTTAAGTTTCTTCAGATTCAAAACACACGAATTTATATGAATTTTTCAAAGTCAGAAACCGTAACAGTTTTGATTTTCTGGATAGATTATTTTCCCTTCGGACCAGCCTTACTAAAACAGACATTGCAAAAAATCTACAAAGAGTTTTCATGTGATTCCACTTTCAGAATATAGCTTACTTCCATATCTTCGATTTGATAGAAGGCTCATTTTCTAACTCATTATACCTAAAGAGATATGAATTTCACAAGATATGTCCATAATTACTCAAAACCTACGAATTTTGTTCTTCAAATTTACTTTCCATTTCATTTTCTTTCTTGAATCCTCTTGTTTAATTCTTGATAATCCAAGATTAAACCAATACAAACAAGATTAAGCATGATCTATTATCCTAGAACATAAATCTACCCAAAAATCAAAGATTAAATAAGAGTTTAGAAGTTACCTTCTTCTAACTTTTTCTTCTTCTTCTTCTAGCTCATCTCAATTCCTCTATCTCTCTAGATTTCTCAATACAACTTTTAAATAACCATTATCCTACATTTGAAGAACATAAAATATAATTAAAATAAAGAATTTAGATTATAGTCTTATTAGTATGAATTTAAGAGAGAGATGAAGATGATGATGATGTGGCTTGTTTTGTCTTCTCAAAGCTTTCCCTTCTTCTTCTTTTTCTTCCTTTTTCTTCCTATTCTTCTTCTCCTACAACTCTCTCTAACTCTCTTCTTCTTTCTTTGGTTTATTTTCTAAAACTAACATACTAACTTGTAGTATATACATATAATATACAATACTAGTAATATATAATATATGTAACTCCTAGTAATTATTAGATATACTAATTACTACTTAATACATAGGTTACACCAATTTGAACTTGAAAAACCTAAGACCATGTTCGGCAAATACTCATTATTTTAATTAATCAATAGCTTAACATCAATCAATCTCATCAAATTGTCGCATAATTATATTTACTTGTTAATTATAATTTTGTGTAACAATCATCACATAACGCATCTAATTTAATTATCTCAATTAAATTAAAACTATAACATAAAAATATTATATTAATTAAATTAAATACTAAATATTCATTTAATTAATCTGCTACACTTAATTACATTACTCTATAATCAAAACAAAATTTATTTATTTAACTCAATAAATAATTCAATTAAATATTTATATATATTAAAATTAATATATAACATTCTCTTCACATCAATTCACATATTCTACAATATATGACATACACGTACTCACACCCAACATATCTCATAAATAATACTTTTATTTATAAAATTCTCATTTATAATTTCTAAAAATTTGGGATGTCACATCCTTCCCTCCTTATAAGGATTCCGTCCTCGGAATCACAGAAACCCTACCTTACTCGGGTTTTCCTCAAATCTATTCATTGAATAACTTCAACACATTACCTTAATATAGGTTTTATATTTTCTACTCTCACCATTCTTGATAATAAATTCTTATAAGTTTTATTTCATAACATTTACTTAGACTCAATTATATTTGAGTATTACATATTCTTTGACCCGTTCATTATCTTTCTCTAAGGATCATTATCATATACTATATGATCAAACTCTCACGACATTACATTCACCCTTTCTTCTAAGAATTTCATCCTCGAAATTTTTATTTATTAATCTTTATTCATTCAATCTATCAAAAATAGATTTTACGTTAATACCTTATTCATTCATTGGATTCTATAACCACTTCCTTTCCACAAAGATCTTTCTACAATTATTAACTTTTCTATTAAAAGTTTTACATTATTCTTTGATAACTCATCTCCTTCTCATATCAACACTTCTTTTCTCACTTATTCAATATATTCATCATTCAGTGCCGCATCCTACGACTTACTTCTTTCTAAAAAATATCATCCTTACCATATTCGCCTTTTAGAATAGCAAGAATCTTCCATAATTGCTCAATAATTAGGAAGTAGTATGAATAACTCAGGAATTTAAAAGATTCCAAATCATGCTGAGGGGTCACAAGACCGTGAACTCTATTCTCGGTTTACTAGTGCTTCAACTCAATCCTTCACACTGCAAACCAGAGTGTTTATCAATCACAAAGACTGAAAACACCCTCCTTACGTACACTAGGTGGCCAGCCTATTGTACCACTATGTTGGGCCGCAACGTAGTGTTTTGTAACGATTATATGTGTTACGCTCGGAACCATTGTCCCTGAAAACATGTCCCCTTATAGGGTTGTTCACCTCAGCTTTTTAACATCTGAATCCGCACCAAAATAATTTGGTTTGGCATAACTTTTCAATAAACGCTTAAGTTTCATGAACATCTTTCAATATTCGTCTAGCTGAATCAAATAGCATAGACCTCTGCAACAATTCGGACATCAACCGAAATATACAAATATATATACATAGATATGAATTCTCATATCTTAAAGAAATCTCAAAAATCTTTTTATGACGTCACGATACCGCACTGTATTTACAGTCCGTTGAGGATTCCGTCTTTTGGTGATTTTATCATACTACATCATACCATAGTGGGCTGACGATCCTTAGATCACATCCAACACTAGGTAATACTGCATTGATGACTCCATCGTTTTTTTTATCATCTTTGCACCAGGTTACATGATGCATTAATGATATAAAATACATTTTGATATATTGCAAATCATTTTTGTCTAGCCGAAGCAATTAGTATAGACATACGAATAACATTATTGTTGTTAAAACTCATTGGTTCCATCATTTGATCCAATGCTTTTCAAGAAAATAGAAGTGTAAACATCAGCACGAAGTCAATAAATTTCGAAAGTCTAGCATAGCTAGTAGATTTAGAATACCTATGCTTCCACCATCAACTCCACTTTCTATAATGATCCATTGCTTAATAGGTCTATCTATTCCTATCATCCTCAATACTCTATTTACACTTATCTATACCCAGTTCGTCAAACTTACCACACGTTATATGTTTAGGAACTTGCCACAATCATATGAGTTTAAGAACTTATCCTAGTCAGACCATAGGCGTCCATTCGCTGAGGGGTTCAAAAACATACCATATAATTATGAGTCACGAACCTACCATAAGTATACGTTTTAAGAACTCGCACTTAATCTTATAATATTCTCTAACTATACTCTACCTATCTGTTATATACATGAGAAAAGAATCACCTTCTCAACAGGCATATATCAAATAGCGCGACACAAACATTCCAATGATTATCAATGTGATAAACTGAGTGCAAGCACAAAACCCTCGCCCATACAAAGGTTTGTACAACTCAGCCATCACATGAGTCCTCAATTGAAATCCCACCTAACTCTATCTTGCTTATAATTTGCTCTTTGCTCGATACGAATTCCTCGTATCATATCATCTATAACTCCTCATGAGTTATCTCGTACTTTTTCATAGTACTCCATCTTCATAGCATTAAGCTATAATTATTCAAACATTATAGACCATCTTCCTTTTATAACTTAAACAGATTACGTCGTGATCTTATTCTATAATCATCTCCTTTAAAATTATTTTCATAACTCGTGATCGTCATCATTTACGACATTATCCGTTATCTTGGCTATTGGAGTTAGGAAACTCCCATTTCTTATCTTTATATCTCTTAGATTCTTCTTTGAATCTTCTTGTTTATAAACAATTCTTCCTTTAAGAATTTCTAACTTCATTTTACATTGCTCAACATTTCATTCGAGTTCTACACTCTCATCATACGTGTCCATTTCTATACTTGGTACACATCGAGTCTCTACCAGTTTTAATATGGTACGCTGAGTGATTTCCCACAAACAACCAATAAACTAGGTTTCAAATTGCTAGTTCGTATATACCTCCGCTATATGAAGGAATCGTTTAGCCCAGATACCATATATTAACTACTAAAGAGTACAATTGCACCATACTTAAATATAACTCTCTATTCTTAACTTCCTTACCATTCTCTTCTTATAGACATTGTCTATTTGTTATCACCTTACATCCTTATTATTGGAGTTGGGTAACCCCACATTCATATTCCTTATAACTCTGCGAGATTGTTCTTTGAATCATTTCACGCAAGTTTTATCCCTTCTTTATACGTTTCTTACATTACTTCTTATTGTTCAAACTCTATTTGAGCTTATTCATTCCTTATTTTTACCTTTCTTCTCTAAGGTTATAGCCTAAGGTACTCTTACCTAAGGTTTCTAACCTATCAACTCTGATACCAACTGTAACGACCCAAAAATTCATACAATTTAATTCTCGACTTCGGTCGTTAATAACACATTCAACCTCTAATTTTATATCATTAAACGATAACACAACCATTAAAATTTGCGGAATAATTAAAATTTTCTATTACAAACTATCCTTGTTCCCAAAACCTTCAACCTTTACATCTAAATATCTCAGAATCATTTTAATACTACAATAGTTTACATTCGCAAAATAATATTACAATTCAACATTAATACATTATTCGAAACATTAGACATGGTTTACAAGAATAACAACTTAGCTAGGATATTAAATCTTCATATATAACTTTTGATCAATAACAATCAAGTAGCACATAGCGTTACCTCCAATTCTTGAATATGCAAAAATGGTTATTTGCAAGAATGAGCTCGACAGCTCAGCAAAATCTAACAGTTTTCATGCATCACGTAGCACATAATAACATGCTCAACATACAAGAATAATCATAAACAAACATAGCATACATGTTTAGTTCACATAACAACTATAAAGATTGAGTTCCTTACTCAATCAACATTCATAGTTCAATCATCATAGTCATAGATTGACTTTCACATTTCATACTTTTGACATATATAATACACCATACACTAAAATTTTAAAGCAGATCATCATCAAGTTCACATAGCAAAAAGGAACTGAAAGACTTGCCTTTACCGGCGTTTTACCAACACGCTAATACTTCGCGTCCTTACACAACCTACACTGTATGCGAGATTGATAATAAATAAAATCAATACTCAATCTCATGGTCAAATTTATTCTAAGACCTTACTTTATCTTATTATCCTTTATAATATCTTTATAGACATCTAACTGTGTTTTATATGCAACTCGATTTTATTTTAATTTTCATCACCACACATGCTAGACTATCTCACTTATAGTTTAATGTACGTATATCACACCATTTTATTTTTACCAATTTGGTTTCAAAAATGCATATTCAACACATTGTTTACATGTTTAATTTTCTTTTATAAATCAAAAATTACCCTTTTCGATTTCTTTCCATTATTATTCTTGTATTATCATTTTTTTCATACTTAGATATCCAATATTAGCCATTAGTTAGACACTTTGTATACCAAAGTTTAGAAACACTATTACTTTAAGGCATTTTATCGAGCACGTTATGTGCACATATTAACTTATCTCAACTCTTGATCTTAAATGGTTAATTATGCGTAGAATATGATAACACATATCTATATTCATTACATACGTCAAAACATATTTTTAATCATCAAAATATACCATCACCCAAAATCTTAATTCAAACATAATTATAAAACTTCATCTTCACAATTTTTTTTAACAAAACGTTGTTTTCATTTTTAACGTATCTCCTTCGTTACATGCCCGTTTTTGTTCCTTCTTATATAGAATTAACCCTTACTCAGTGTACTACAACCTCATCTAGGCCTTAAAGTCAGACCCTTATCCATCTAAACCAGATTCTGCAATTCATCAACTAGTGTAGAAAATTTCATTTTCTGGACATCCTTACTAAACAATTTATTTCGGACATGATCCGGTCCATAAAATGGCTCAATCTTGCGTGTCTAGCTAGTAAACGTCCATATCTACAACTTTGCAGTTTTAAGTTTCTTCAGATTCAAAACACACGAATTTATATGAATTTTTCAAAGTCAGAAACCGTAACAGTTTTGATTTTCTGGATAGATTATTTTCCCTTCGGACCAGCCTTACTAAAACAGACATTGCAAAAAATCTACAAAGAGTTTTCATGTGATTCCACTTTCAGAATATAGCTTACTTCCATATCTTCGATTTGATAGAAGGCTCATTTTCTAACTCATTATACCTAAAGAGATATGAATTTCACAAGATATGTCCATAATTACTCAAAACCTACGAATTTTGTTCTTCAAATTTACTTTCCATTTCATTTTCTTTCTTGAATCCTCTTGTTTAATTCTTGATAATCCAAGATTAAACCAATACAAACAAGATTAAGCATGATCTATTATCCTAGAACATAAATCTACCCAAAAATCAAAGATTAAATAAGAGTTTAGAAGTTACCTTCTTCTAACTTTTTCTTCTTCTTCTTCTAGCTCATCTCAATTCCTCTATCTCTCTAGATTTCTCAATACAACTTTTAAATAACCATTATCCTACATTTGAAGAACATAAAATATAATTAAAATAAAGAATTTAGATTATAGTCTTATTAGTATGAATTTAAGAGAGAGATGAAGATGATGATGATGTGGCTTGTTTTGTCTTCTCAAAGCTTTCCCTTCTTCTTCTTTTTCTTCCTTTTTCTTCCTATTCTTCTTCTCCTACAACTCTCTCTAACTCTCTTCTTCTTTCTTTGGTTTATTTTCTAAAACTAACATACTAACTTGTAGTATATACATATAATATACAATACTAGTAATATATAATATATGTAACTCCTAGTAATTATTAGATATACTAATTACTACTTAATACATAGGTTACACCAATTTGAACTTGAAAAACCTAAGACCATGTTCGGCAAATACTCATTATTTTAATTAATCAATAGCTTAACATCAATCAATCTCATCAAATTGTCGCATAATTATATTTACTTGTTAATTATAATTTTGTGTAACAATCATCACATAACGCATCTAATTTAATTATCTCAATTAAATTAAAACTATAACATAAAATTATTATATTAATTAAATTAAATACTAAATATTCATTTAATTAATCTGCTACACTTAATTACATTACTCTATAATCAAAACAAAATTTATTTATTTAACTCAATAAATAATTCAATTAAATATTTATATATATTAAAATTAATATATAACATTCTCTTCACATCAATTCACATATTCTACAATATATGACATACACGTACTCACACCCAACATATCTCATAAATAATACTTTTATTTATAAAATTCTCATTTATAATTTCTAAAAATTTGGGATGTCACATCCTTCCCTCCTTATAAGGATTCCGTCCTCGGAATCACAGAAACCCTACCTTACTCGGGTTTTCCTCAAATCTATTCATTGAATAACTTCAACACATTACCTTAATATAGGTTTTATATTTTCTACTCTCACCATTCTTGATAATAAATTCTTATAAGTTTTATTTCATAACATTTACTTAGACTCAATTATATTTGAGTATTACATATTCTTTGACCCGTTCATTATCTTTCTCTAAGGATCATTATCATATACTATATGATCAAACTCTCACGACATTACATTCACCCTTTCTTCTAAGAATTTCATCCTCGAAATTTTTATTTATTAATCTTTATTCATTCAATCTATCAAAAATAGATTTTACGTTAATACCTTATTCATTCATTGGATTCTATAACCACTTCCTTTCCACAAAGATCTTTCTACAATTATTAACTTTTCTATTAAAAGTTTTACATTATTCTTTGATAACTCATCTCCTTCTCATATCAACACTTCTTTTCTCACTTATTCAATATATTCATCATTCAGTGCCGCATCCTACGACTTACTTCTTTCTAAAAAATATCATCCTTACCATATTCGCCTTTTAGAATAGCAAGAATCTTCCATAATTGCTCAATAATTAGGAAGTAGTATGAATAACTCAGGAATTTAAAAGATTCCAAATCATGCTGAGGGGTCACAAGACCGTGAACTCTATTCTCGGTTTACTAGTGCTTCAACTCAATCCTTCACACTGCAAACCAGAGTGTTTATCAATCACAAAGACTGAAAACACCCTCCTTACGTACACTAGGTGGCCAGCCTATTGTACCACTATGTTGGGCCGCAACGTAGTGTTTTGTAACGATTATATGTGTTACGCTCGGAACCATTGTCCCTGAAAACATGTCCCCTTATAGGGTTGTTCACCTCAGCTTTTTAACATCTGAATCCGCACCAAAATAATTTGGTTTGGCATAACTTTTCAATAAACGCTTAAGTTTCATGAACATCTTTCAATATTCGTCTAGCTGAATCAAATAGCATAGACCTCTGCAACAATTCGGACATCAACCGAAATATACAAATATATATACATAGATATGAATTCTCATATCTTAAAGAAATCTCAAAAATCTTTTTATGACGTCATGATACCGCACTGTATTTACAGTCCGTTGAGGATTCCGTCTTTTGGTGATTTTATCATACTACATCATACCATAGTGGGCTGACGATCCTTAGATCACATCCAACACTAGGTAATACTGCATTGATGACTCCATCGTTTTTTTTATCATCTTTGCACCAGGTTACATGATGCATTAATGATATAAAATACATTTTGATATATTGCAAATCATTTTTGTCTAGCCGAAGCAATTAGTATAGACATACGAATAACATTATTGTTGTTAAAACTCATTGGTTCCATCATTTGATCCAATGCTTTTCAAGAAAATAGAAGTGTAAACATCAGCACGAAGTCAATAAATTTCGAAAGTCTAGCATAGCTAGTAGATTTAGAATACCTATGCTTCCACCATCAACTCCACTTTCTATAATGATCCATTGCTTAATAGGTCTATCTATTCCTATCATCCTCAATACTCTATTTACACTTATCTATACCCAGTTCGTCAAACTTACCACACGTTATATGTTTAGGAACTTGCCACAATCATATGAGTTTAAGAACTTATCCTAGTCAGACCATAGGCGTCCATTCGCTGAGGGGTTCAAAAACATACCATATAATTATGAGTCACGAACCTACCATAAGTATACGTTTTAAGAACTCGCACTTAATCTTATAATATTCTCTAACTATACTCTACCTATCTGTTATATACATGAGAAAAGAATCACCTTCTCAACAGGCATATATCAAATAGCGCGACACAAACATTCCAATGATTATCAATGTGATAAACTGAGTGCAAGCACAAAACCCTCGCCCATACAAAGGTTTGTACAACTCAGCCATCACATGAGTCCTCAATTGAAATCCCACCTAACTCTATCTTGCTTATAATTTGCTCTTTGCTCGATACGAATTCCTCGTATCATATCATCTATAACTCCTCATGAGTTATCTCGTACTTTTTCATAGTACTCCATCTTCATAGCATTAAGCTATAATTATTCAAACATTATAGACCATCTTCCTTTTATAACTTAAACAGATTACGTCGTGATCTTATTCTATAATCATCTCCTTTAAAATTATTTTCATAACTCGTGATCGTCATCATTTACGACATTATCCGTTATCTTGGCTATTGGAGTTAGGAAACTCCCATTTCTTATCTTTATATCTCTTAGATTCTTCTTTGAATCTTCTTGTTTATAAACAATTCTTCCTTTAAGAATTTCTAACTTCATTTTACATTGCTCAACATTTCATTCGAGTTCTACACTCTCATCATACGTGTCCATTTCTATACTTGGTACACATCGAGTCTCTACCAGTTTTAATATGGTACGCTGAGTGATTTCCCACAAACAACCAATAAACTAGGTTTCAAATTGCTAGTTCGTATATACCTCCGCTATATGAAGGAATCGTTTAGCCCAGATACCATATATTAACTACTAAAGAGTACAATTGCACCATACTTAAATATAACTCTCTATTCTTAACTTCCTTACCATTCTCTTCTTATAGACATTGTCTATTTGTTATCACCTTACATCCTTATTATTGGAGTTGGGTAACCCCACATTCATATTCCTTATAACTCTGCGAGATTGTTCTTTGAATCATTTCACGCAAGTTTTATCCCTTCTTTATACGTTTCTTACATTACTTCTTATTGTTCAAACTCTATTTGAGCTTATTCATTCCTTATTTTTACCTTTCTTCTCTAAGGTTATAGCCTAAGGTACTCTTACCTAAGGTTTCTAACCTATCAACTCTGATACCAACTGTAACGACCCAAAAATTCATACAATTTAATTCTCGACTTCGGTCGTTAATAACACATTCAACCTCTAATTTTATATCATTAAACGATAACACAACCATTAAAATTTGCGGAATAATTAAAATTTTCTATTACAAACTATCCTTGTTCCCAAAACCTTCAACCTTTACATCTAAATATCTCAGAATCATTTTAATACTACAATAGTTTACATTCGCAAAATAATATTACAATTCAACATTAATACATTATTCGAAACATTAGACATGGTTTACAAGAATAACAACTTAGCTAGGATATTAAATCTTCATATATAACTTTTGATCAATAACAATCAAGTAGCACATAGCGTTACCTCCAATTCTTGAATATGCAAAAATGGTTATTTGCAAGAATGAGCTCGACAGCTCAGCAAAATCTAACAGTTTTCATGCATCACGTAGCACATAATAACATGCTCAACATACAAGAATAATCATAAACAAACATAGCATACATGTTTAGTTCACATAACAACTATAAAGATTGAGTTCCTTACTCAATCAACATTCATAGTTCAATCATCATAGTCATAGATTGACTTTCACATTTCATACTTTTGACATATATAATACACCATACACTAAAATTTTAAAGCAGATCATCATCAAGTTCACATAGCAAAAAGGAACTGAAAGACTTGCCTTTACCGGCGTTTTACCAACACGCTAATACTTCGCGTCCTTACACAACCTACACTGTATGCGAGATTGATAATAAATAAAATCAATACTCAATCTCATGGTCAAATTTATTCTAAGACCTTACTTTATCTTATTATCCTTTATAATATCTTTATAGACATCTAACTGTGTTTTATATGCAACTCGATTTTATTTTAATTTTCATCACCACACATGCTAGACTATCTCACTTATAGTTTAATGTACGTATATCACACCATTTTATTTTTACCAATTTGGTTTCAAAAATGCATATTCAACACATTGTTTACATGTTTAATTTTCTTTTATAAATCAAAAATTACCCTTTTCGATTTCTTTCCATTATTATTCTTGTATTATCATTTTTTTCATACTTAGATATCCAATATTAGCCATTAGTTAGACACTTTGTATACCAAAGTTTAGAAACACTATTACTTTAAGGCATTTTATCGAGCACGTTATGTGCACATATTAACTTATCTCAACTCTTGATCTTAAATGGTTAATTATGCATAGAATATGATAACACATATCTATATTCATTACATACGTCAAAACATATTTTTAATCATCAAAATATACCATCACCCAAAATCTTAATTCAAACATAATTATAAAACTTCATCTTCACAATTTTTTTTAACAAAACGTTGTTTTCATTTTTAACGTATCTCCTTCGTTACATGCCGTTTTTGTTCCTTCTTATATAGAATTAACCCTTACTCAGTGTACTACAACCTCATCTAGGCCTTAAAGTCAGACCCTTATCCATCTAAACCAGATTCTGCAATTCATCAACTAGTGTAGAAAATTTCATTTTCTGGACATCCTTACTAAACAATTTATTTCGGACATGATCCGGTCCATAAAATGGCTCAATCTTGCGTGTCTAGCTAGTAAACGTCCATATCTACAACTTTGCAGTTTTAAGTTTCTTCAGATTCAAAACACACGAATTTATATGAATTTTTCAAAGTCAGAAACCGTAACAGTTTTGATTTTCTGGATAGATTATTTTCCCTTCGGACCAGCCTTACTAAAACAGACATTGCAAAAAATCTACAAAGAGTTTTCATGTGATTCCACTTTCAGAATATAGCTTACTTCCATATCTTCGATTTGATAGAAGGCTCATTTTCTAACTCATTATACCTAAAGAGATATGAATTTCACAAGATATGTCCATAATTACTCAAAACCTACGAATTTTGTTCTTCAAATTTACTTTCCATTTCATTTTCTTTCTTGAATCCTCTTGTTTAATTCTTGATAATCCAAGATTAAACCAATACAAACAAGATTAAGCATGATCTATTATCCTAGAACATAAATCTACCCAAAAATCAAAGATTAAATAAGAGTTTAGAAGTTACCTTCTTCTAACTTTTTCTTCTTCTTCTTCTAGCTCATCTCAATTCCTCTATCTCTCTAGATTTCTCAATACAACTTTTAAATAACCATTATCCTACATTTGAAGAACATAAAATATAATTAAAATAAAGAATTTAGATTATAGTCTTATTAGTATGAATTTAAGAGAGAGATGAAGATGATGATGATGTGGCTTGTTTTGTCTTCTCAAAGCTTTCCCTTCTTCTTCTTTTTCTTCCTTTTTCTTCCTATTCTTCTTCTCCTACAACTCTCTCTAACTCTCTTCTTCTTTCTTTGGTTTATTTTCTAAAACTAACATACTAACTTGTAGTATATACATATAATATACAATACTAGTAATATATAATATATGTAACTCCTAGTAATTATTAGATATACTAATTACTACTTAATACATAGGTTACACCAATTTGAACTTGAAAAACCTAAGACCATGTTCGGCAAATACTCATTATTTTAATTAATCAATAGCTTAACATCAATCAATCTCATCAAATTGTCGCATAATTATATTTACTTGTTAATTATAATTTTGTGTAACAATCATCACATAACGCATCTAATTTAATTATCTCAATTAAATTAAAACTATAACATAAAATTATTATATTAATTAAATTAAATACTAAATATTCATTTAATTAATCTGCTACACTTAATTACATTACTCTATAATCAAAACAAAATTTATTTATTTAACTCAATAAATAATTCAATTAAATATTTATATATATTAAAATTAATATATAACATTCTCTTCACATCAATTCACATATTCTACAATATATGACATACACGTACTCACACCCAACATATCTCATAAATAATACTTTTATTTATAAAATTCTCATTTATAATTTCTAAAAATTTGGGATGTCACATCCTTCCCTCCTTATAAGGATTCCGTCCTCGGAATCACAGAAACCCTACCTTACTCGGGTTTTCCTCAAATCTATTCATTGAATAACTTCAACACATTACCTTAATATAGGTTTTATATTTTCTACTCTCACCATTCTTGATAATAAATTCTTATAAGTTTTATTTCATAACATTTACTTAGACTCAATTATATTTGAGTATTACATATTCTTTGACCCGTTCATTATCTTTCTCTAAGGATCATTATCATATACTATATGATCAAACTCTCACGACATTACATTCACCCTTTCTTCTAAGAATTTCATCCTCGAAATTTTTATTTATTAATCTTTATTCATTCAATCTATCAAAAATAGATTTTACGTTAATACCTTATTCATTCATTGGATTCTATAACCACTTCCTTTCCACAAAGATCTTTCTACAATTATTAACTTTTCTATTAAAAGTTTTACATTATTCTTTGATAACTCATCTCCTTCTCATATCAACACTTCTTTTCTCACTTATTCAATATATTCATCATTCAGTGCCGCATCCTACGACTTACTTCTTTCTAAAAAATATCATCCTTACCATATTCGCCTTTTAGAATAGCAAGAATCTTCCATAATTGCTCAATAATTAGGAAGTAGTATGAATAACTCAGGAATTTAAAAGATTCCAAATCATGCTGAGGGGTCACAAGACCGTGAACTCTATTCTCGGTTTACTAGTGCTTCAACTCAATCCTTCACACTGCAAACCAGAGTGTTTATCAATCACAAAGACTGAAAACACCCTCCTTACGTACACTAGGTGGCCAGCCTATTGTACCACTATGTTGGGCCGCAACGTAGTGTTTTGTAACGATTATATGTGTTACGCTCGGAACCATTGTCCCTGAAAACATGTCCCCTTATAGGGTTGTTCACCTCAGCTTTTTAACATCTGAATCCGCACCAAAATAATTTGGTTTGGCATAACTTTTCAATAAACGCTTAAGTTTCATGAACATCTTTCAATATTCGTCTAGCTGAATCAAATAGCATAGACCTCTGCAACAATTCGGACATCAACCGAAATATACAAATATATATACATAGATATGAATTCTCATATCTTAAAGAAATCTCAAAAATCTTTTTATGACGTCATGATACCGCACTGTATTTACAGTCCGTTGAGGATTCCGTCTTTTGGTGATTTTATCATACTACATCATACTATAGTGGGCTGACGATCCTTAGATCACATCCAACACTAGGTAATACTGCATTGATGTCTCCATCGTTTTTTTTATCATCTTTGCACCAGGTTACATGATGCATTAATGATATAAAATACATTTTGATATATTGCAAATCATTTTTGTCTAGCCGAAGCAATTAGTATAGACATACGAATAACATTATTGTTGTTAAAACTCATTGGTTCCATCATTTGATCCAATGCTTTTCAAGAAAATAGAAGTGTAAACATCAGCACGAAGTCAATAAATTTCGAAAGTCTAGCATAGCTAGTAGATTTAGAATACCTATGCTTCCACCATCAACTCCACTTTCTATAATGATCCATTGCTTAATAGGTCTATCTATTCCTATCATCCTCAATACTCTATTTACACTTATCTATACCCAGTTCGTCAAACTTACCACACGTTATATGTTTAGGAACTTGCCACAATCATATGAGTTTAAGAACTTATCCTAGTCAGACCATAGGCGTCCATTCGCTGAGGGGTTCAAAAACATACCATATAATTATGAGTCACGAACCTACCATAAGTATACGTTTTAAGAACTCGCACTTAATCTTATAATATTCTCTAACTATACTCTACCTATCTGTTATATACATGAGAAAAGAATCACCTTCTCAACAGGCATATATCAAATAGCGCGACACAAACATTCCAATGATTATCAATGTGATAAACTGAGTGCAAGCACAAAACCCTCGCCCATACAAAGGTTTGTACAACTCAGCCATCACATGAGTCCTCAATTGAAATCCCACCTAACTCTATCTTGCTTATAATTTGCTCTTTGCTCGATACGAATTCCTCGTATCATATCATCTATAACTCCTCATGAGTTATCTCGTACTTTTTCATAGTACTCCATCTTCATAGCATTAAGCTATAATTATTCAAACATTATAGACCATCTTCCTTTTATAACTTAAACAGATTACGTCGTGATCTTATTCTATAATCATCTCCTTTAAAATTATTTTCATAACTCGTGATCGTCATCATTTACGACATTATCCGTTATCTTGGCTATTGGAGTTAGGAAACTCCCATTTCTTATCTTTATATCTCTTAGATTCTTCTTTGAATCTTCTTGTTTATAAACAATTCTTCCTTTAAGAATTTCTAACTTCATTTTACATTGCTCAACATTTCATTCGAGTTCTACACTCTCATCATACGTGTCCATTTCTATACTTGGTACACATCGAGTCTCTACCAGTTTTAATATGGTACGCTGAGTGATTTCCCACAAACAACCAATAAACTAGGTTTCAAATTGCTAGTTCGTATATACCTCCGCTATATGAAGGAATCGTTTAGCCCAGATACCATATATTAACTACTAAAGAGTACAATTGCACCATACTTAAATATAACTCTCTATTCTTAACTTCCTTACCATTCTCTTCTTATAGACATTGTCTATTTGTTATCACCTTACATCCTTATTATTGGAGTTGGGTAACCCCACATTCATATTCCTTATAACTCTGCGAGATTGTTCTTTGAATCATTTCACGCAAGTTTTATCCCTTCTTTATACGTTTCTTACATTACTTCTTATTGTTCAAACTCTATTTGAGCTTATTCATTCCTTATTTTTACCTTTCTTCTCTAAGGTTATAGCCTAAGGTACTCTTACCTAAGGTTTCTAACCTATCAACTCTGATACCAACTGTAACGACCCAAAAATTCATACAATTTAATTCTCGACTTCGGTCGTTAATAACACATTCAACCTCTAATTTTATATCATTAAACGATAACACAACCATTAAAATTTGCGGAATAATTAAAATTTTCTATTACAAACTATCCTTGTTCCCAAAACCTTCAACCTTTACATCTAAATATCTCAGAATCATTTTAATACTACAATAGTTTACATTCGCAAAATAATATTACAATTCAACATTAATACATTATTCGAAACATTAGACATGGTTTACAAGAATAACAACTTAGCTAGGATATTAAATCTTCATATATAACTTTTGATCAATAACAATCAAGTAGCACATAGCGTTACCTCCAATTCTTGAATATGCAAAAATGGTTATTTGCAAGAATGAGCTCGACAGCTCAGCAAAATCTAACAGTTTTCATGCATCACGTAGCACATAATAACATGCTCAACATACAAGAATAATCATAAACAAACATAGCATACATGTTTAGTTCACATAACAACTATAAAGATTGAGTTCCTTACTCAATCAACATTCATAGTTCAATCATCATAGTCATAGATTGACTTTCACATTTCATACTTTTGACATATATAATACACCATACACTAAAATTTTAAAGCAGATCATCATCAAGTTCACATAGCAAAAAGGAACTGAAAGACTTGCCTTTACCGGCGTTTTACCAACACGCTAATACTTCGCGTCCTTACACAACCTACACTGTATGCGAGATTGATAATAAATAAAATCAATACTCAATCTCATGGTCAAATTTATTCTAAGACCTTACTTTATCTTATTATCCTTTATAATATCTTTATAGACATCTAACTGTGTTTTATATGCAACTCGATTTTATTTTAATTTTCATCACCACACATGCTAGACTATCTCACTTATAGTTTAATGTACGTATATCACACCATTTTATTTTTACCAATTTGGTTTCAAAAATGCATATTCAACACATTGTTTACATGTTTAATTTTCTTTTATAAATCAAAAATTACCCTTTTCGATTTCTTTCCATTATTATTCTTGTATTATCATTTTTTTCATACTTAGATATCCAATATTAGCCATTAGTTAGACACTTTGTATACCAAAGTTTAGAAACACTATTACTTTAAGGCATTTTATCGAGCACGTTATGTGCACATATTAACTTATCTCAACTCTTGATCTTAAATGGTTAATTATGCATAGAATATGATAACACATATCTATATTCATTACATACGTCAAAACATATTTTTAATCATCAAAATATACCATCACCCAAAATCTTAATTCAAACATAATTATAAAACTTCATCTTCACAATTTTTTTTAACAAAACGTTGTTTTCATTTTTAACGTATCTCCTTCGTTACATGCCCGTTTTTGTTCCTTCTTATATAGAATTAACCCTTACTCAGTGTACTACAACCTCATCTAGGCCTTAAAGTCAGACCCTTATCCATCTAAACCAGATTCTGCAATTCATCAACTAGTGTAGAAAATTTCATTTTCTGGACATCCTTACTAAACAATTTATTTCGGACATGATCCGGTCCATAAAATGGCTCAATCTTGCGTGTCTAGCTAGTAAACGTCCATATCTACAACTTTGCAGTTTTAAGTTTCTTCAGATTCAAAACACACGAATTTATATGAATTTTTCAAAGTCAGAAACCGTAACAGTTTTGATTTTCTGGATAGATTATTTTCCCTTCGGACCAGCCTTACTAAAATAGACATTGCAAAAAATCTACAAAGAGTTTTCTTGTGATTCCACTTTCAGAATATAGCTTACTTCCATATCTTCGATTTGATATAAGGCTCATTTTCTAACTCATTATACCTAAAGAGATATGAATTTCACAAGATATGTCCATAATTACTCAAAACCTACGAATTTTGTTCTTCAAATTTACTTTCCATTTCATTTTCTTTCTTGAATCCTCTTGTTTAATTCTTGATAATCCAAGATTAAACCAATACAAACAATATTAAGCATGATCTATTATCCTAGGACATAAATCTACCCAAAAATCAAAGATTAAATAAGAGTTTAGAAGTTACCTTCTTCTAACTTTTTCTTCTTCTTCTTCTAGCTCATCTCAATTCCTCTATCTCTCTAGATTTCTCAATACAACTTTTATATAACCATTATCCTACATTTGAAGAACATAAAATATAATTAAAATAAAGAATTTAGATTATAGTCTTATTAGTATGAATTTAAGAGAGAGATGAAGATGATGATGATGGGGCTTGTTTTGTCTTCTCAAAGCTTTCCCTTCTTCTTCTTTTTCTTCCTTTTTCTTCCTAATCTTCTTCTCCTACAACTCTCTCTAACTCTCTTCTTCTTTCTTTGGTTTATTTTCTAAAACTAACATACTAACTTGTAGTATATACATATAATATACAATACTAGTAATATATAATATATGTAACTCCTAGTAATTATTAGATATACTAATTACTACTTAATACATAGGTTACACCAATTTGAACTTGAAAAACCTAAGACCATGTTTGGTAAATACTCATTATTTTAATTAATCAATAGCTTAACATCAATCAATCTCATCAAATTGTCGCATAATTATATTTACTTGTTAATTATAATTTTGTGTAACAATCATCACATAACGCATCTAATTTAATTATCTCAATTAAATTAAAACTATAACATAAAATTATTATATTAATTAAATTAAATACTAAATATTCATTTAATTAATCTGCTACACTTAATTACATTACTCTATAATCAAAACAAAATTTATTTATTTAACTCAATAAATAATTCAATTAAATATTTATATATATTAAAATTAATATATAACATTCTCTTCACATCAATTCACATATTCTACAATATATGACATAAACATACTCACACCCAACATATCTCATAAATAATACTTTTATTTATAAAATTCTCATTTATAATTTCTAAAAATCTGGGATGTCACAAGTGATGCCAAAGGATGTCCCAGACAAGCCAAAACCGGCAGTTTAAGAGACCATTTTTTTTCGTGACGAGGAACCTGAATAAAATTATCACGGGTATGTTAGTCATAAACTCTTGCGAAGTCTATACCGTGTTAGATACCGGTTCTACTCACTCTTTTATTTCACCTAGTTGTGTTCAATGTTTGAATTTAACTCCGGAGAAGTTAAATTTTGATTTATCTGTTGAAACTCAGTTGGGAGAAACCTTCGTTACCTCCACTATTTATAAATCTTGTTCAAATCAACACTTTCACGTTACCTGTCGATCGTATCTCTTTGAAAATACTTGCCTTTGATGTGATTTTAGGAATCGATTGGTTAACTACTCATCATGCTTTTTGTAAGATTGTTAGCTTTTATATTTCTAACCAACCTGTTATGCGAATTCAAGCAACTAAACTACTAAAGTCAATCATTGTCATATCAAGCCATAAGTAAAGAGCCTTGGTCCTTTCGTTGTTGACTTCCTTGAGTGGAATGCACCGAAGCTAGACTTTCCGTAGGCGACGTCGTGAATGGCGATGGCAAGTTGATAATGTGATGTACTATCTAAGTCTTGGGATGAGAGTCACAGTTTTGAAGGATATTTCTATTGTTAATAAATTTCCTGACGTATTCTTGAAGACTTCTTAGCCTACCCCTAGAGTGTGAAATTGAATTTTGTAATGACCCCAATACAAAACCCATTTCTAAAACCCTTAAATATTTCTTCAACTAAAGCGAACGTAACATACGCCAAAGATGTTGGCTCGAGCTGTTAAAGATTACGATCATACCATTCAATACCATCGTGGGAAAGCGAACGTGGTAGCTGACGCGTTGAGTAGAAGATCGTATGTGTTTACGAGTGCGATGTTGTTAACACAAAGACCCATTTCGTACGACTTACAAATGATGAAGATAGAGTTAAAGACTCTAGGAATCCACGTAAAGATAACGAATATATGATTAGAATTGACTTTAATCGATAAAGTTAAATTCGCTCAAGCTACACACCCGGACCTGATGAATGAAGAAGGTTCAAGAGGGCGTTATTCTAGAAGCAAGAATCGATGAAGAGAGAAAATCTCAACCCTCGATTCATTGGCCCATTTGAAATCCTCGAGCGAATAGGAACTATGGCCTATAGACTCGTTTTACCGCCAAGTATGTCGCGTGTTCATAACGTTTTTCACGTATCGATGTTACGTAATTATGTGGACGACCCGAACCATATTATTGAATTAGAACTAGACGAGATAGCAGAAGATTTAACGTATGATGAGATACATTTTAAAATCTTGGATAACAAGGATCGTATTCAACACTCAAAGGTTATACCTGAAGAGTTAGAATCTGAAGTGAAGTCAATGTATCATCATCTTTTCGGCATTTCAGGTACGCACGTAAATTTTGATGGCGAAATTTCATAAGGAGGGGAGATTGTGAGACCCCAAATTTTTTGAATAAAGATTTAAATTTCTCGAAATATTTTTTTTAAAATATTATGGTGTGGATTTGATATAATGTTATAGTTGTGGGTAATATTTATAAATTTTGCAAAGTATGCAAGTTGTTATAAAATATTCGTTTGGTCAGAAAATATTCTTTTTGTCGGGAAATATCCGTACGACAGTACAATCATTGGTGGACCCCACAATGGAAGTATTGTCGTAGTTAAAAAACGATAAAATTATCTTTTTATAAAAATAACGGCGAAAGTGTTACCGTTAAAACTGTTGAACTACCCGGTAGTAAAAGTACAGTAATACGCGTGGTTGCATAGTAGCACACGATATTGATTATTGATGCTTACGTGAGAAGTGGCTCAGTTATACTCAATTATTGCTACAGTAATTGCTGCATCATATCTCTCATATTATTTGATTCAATTATTGTCACAGTATCATCTGTATAATATTTATTATTATTAAATCAATAATTGAGACGACAAAGTTATTCATATTATTATTTGTAATATTGACAATGTCTAGAAGTTTTGTCAAGGAGAGGTTTGGTCACCTAATTGCGCCAATAAGGAGAAATCCTTATCGGAAAGCCCCCCTTTCCTGGGAACGACCTGATTGTTAAATATTGTGAGTTATAATATTAATGATGAATAAGTTGTGTTGATTAAAGATGAAATTGATAGTTCCATTGTGTTGGGATTATTAGTGTTAGTGGAAATCGACATTTATTTCGATAATAATTAATGTCTTGAGGTTATATTGACCAATCGGGTAATTAACTGGATAAATGAGCAATTAATTGCTATTAATTCACATGATTATAACTATTTATTCATATGTGTGTACTATTGATTCACATTCTTGTACTATTAGGGGAGTTGGTGCAAGATTGATAAAACTTGCATGACTAAGTTAAAAATGGAGGTATAGATGGAGGTACTATACTGTAATTATTTTTATCACATGATTAGAACTATTGAGTCACATGATTTACTATTGATTCACATTATTTACTATTAGGGGAGGTGGTGCAAGTTTGATAATACTTGCATGATTAAATTAAAAATAAAGAAAAAGAGGAAGGTATTATACTGTAATATTTCGAGCCCCAGAACGTGCAATTATCAAAACTATATTTTTCTATAAATAAAAGCTCATTCTTCCTTCATTTCTCACAAATTCACTAAAGCTATAGAGTAATTACTATAGAGAGAAACTATAGAGAGAAAGAAGAAAAGTATTCTGCTACTTCACTACTCCTATATCAAGTCTTCTTCTAAGGTAAGGGGTATTATTTCTTTCGTATTCATGAAGAGAACTTCTGTTATTCCATTCTTTATTATTATGTTGGAATAACCTGTTTGTGTGAAGTACCTCATACATGGTGAAAATTTTCTATTATTCCGTTCTTTATTATTTTGTCGGAATATCCTGTCTGTGCGTTTACGCCGGACCTGGTTCCATTATTTATTATTCTGTCAGAATATCCTGTCTGTGCGTTTACGCCGGACCTGGTTCCATTATTTATAATTCTGTCGGAATATCATGTCTGTGCGTTTATGCTGGACCTGGTTCCATTATTTATTATTCTGTTAGAATAACCTGTCTATGTGGATTACACACGCCTGGTGAATTCTTCTGTTATTCTATTCTTTATTATTCTGTTGAAATAATCCGTCTGCGTGGATTACCGCATGGCGGTAAAAATCCATTTACAGTTTCATATATTCTATTATACTCAGTTGGTTAAAGTTTTGGCTTCTATACTCCATAAAATTAGTGGAATATCCTTGATATTTGCGCTTCATCTAGTATCTTTTTATGGAAATATTATTCTGAGCATTCTTGAATTTTACTCTACAGAGTAGTATCATGTTAACAATTTGGATGTTATTGGTTCCTGGATAAATTAATTCTTGAACTTGTTTTATTGAATTATTATGTCATTGTCATCATCCTCATGTTTATATTATGTTGAAAGTCATCTGTGGCTTGTAGTGCATAGATGGACTTGGTATGATTATGACTAGGGATTATTCGGTATAATTATGACCGTAATGTTACAAATGATGTAGAAAAAGTCCTCATTGACCCGTAGTGCATTGATGGACAGTTTTTGGTATGATTATGGCTATGGATTCTCTTCGGCCAAGGGTGCAAAGATGAATTATTTTATGGCATGATCAGGACCGTTGATGAAAATACGATTATCTTTGGCCCGTAGTGCATGGATAATTCGTGGTCGTGATACTAAAGAATATCCTTAGCATGTAGTGCAGGGATGATTTAATGAAGTGGATTATTTATTAAGCTGAGTCTCAGCGATAAAAGTGATGAAAAACCTTTTAAATCATAGAAGATAGTAGATTTTATTCTCTACTTGACTCTTCTAATGGATTACTTGTTCCACTGTAGGTAAACTTGATGTTTGTTATATTGTATCAGTTTAACACTGTTGAAGGCTAACGATACTTTATTCTGTATTATCTTAGTCATAATATTTCTTACTGGGCTAGTTGAGCTCACCATTTCTTTCGCTGTTCTCTTCAGGAAATGAGAACGTAGCCGAGACTAGTCGGGGAACGGAGTGACGGTCCAGATGATAACATTAGTAGTCCTCATTATTCTGTTAAATAGTGTTACAATAAATATAATGAGGACTCCATTGAGTATGGATATTATCTAGATGACAATATTCTTATTAAAATTCTTAGATTATGTTTTGTCGTATTTTACACAACTGTTGTATAATAAAGTTGTATTTGATTTTTGTACCATGTATTTGGCAACTCAAGATGGGTGATGTATACCTATTTTGGGGGCGTATATATATATATATATATATATATATATATATATATATATATATATATATCTGGACCGGATGGTAATGAAGGTGATAAACCTTTCATACCTGATGAATACATGTAGTATGCACAGAGTGCGATTTAATAATTCTTAGACATGACAATCAGAAATGATTAACCGCAAGTATAATTGAATAATACAACTCGAGGTCGAGTTAAGAAAAACTTGCCTGAACCGTTGATTATTGTTACGCATTTTAATAAGCTTTGTCTGAGGACCTAATATTAATAATATAAATATACCAATTAGAATAATATCATCACAATATTTAAAATGACCTAAACATATTATCACATAATCCTATCAGTCTATAATACACATAAGACTTAACCTCAAATCAAACTTTTATAGTCTGAGTTGAGTTCGGCAAAATTCTAACATCCCGACTGTCTAGTCGGATAATCGTCGAGTTTATGTTCAATTAAACTCTGCCTAACACTTAACAATTATCTTAGATAATTATATTATCAGTCCAAAATATTTTTCGTAAGCTCGTAATAATTTTCAGATAATTATTATCATTTATCAAGATTTTTCAATCATTAAACTCGTATTTAAATGATTTAAATACAACTTAATTCCATTATCATTAATATTTATTTAATACAAAATATTAATAAAAATCATAACATAATATTATAATATATTTATAATATGTCAAAGTATTTTTAATACCTTGAAATCATATTTATATGATTTTTAAACCGTTAAATTCATTATCCGATAATTACTTTTAATATTAAAATATTAATATTTTGATCATGACAAAATATCAAAAGTTATATTTTATAACTTAAAATATTTTTATAACACTTAAATCATTTTTATATGATTTTTAAATCATTAATTCTATTTTTCTATAATTTATTTAATCCATTTATTAAATAAATTAATTACCATTAATATTAATTAATTAATGAAATTCTTCACAAAATATTAAAAGTCATTACACATAACTTAAAATATTTTTTTATACCATAATATAATTTTTCATGATTTTTCAAGTATTATAATCATTTTTAACTAATTTATTTAATATTGTAATTAAATAAATTAAATATCATTAATATTTCAAAAATATTAAATATTTATGAAATATAGTCAAAATTATTAAAAACTAATTTTCGGACGTCAAAATAATTTTTAGTAATTTATTATGTATTTTTAATAATAAAAAACTATTTTTTTATATTTATTTAATAAAATAATTAATTTCAGAAATTATCTGTCGCTATAGGGGCTTTAGGAGACAAAACCGTCGCCCTAGGTGTTCTTGGCCAAAACCCAGATCTTCATGTCAGTTTACAAGGTATTAGGTTTGACCATCAATAGATCTAGGATCGCGTTGATTCTGGGCTGGTAAATTGTGTTATAATTGTAGTATAAGTGTAATACTATCATTATCAATCACTTTCATGGCCATCCAACAACAAATCAGGGAGATATAGGTCTCAAAAATTCATGTCAGACCTGTTCTTCATTTCTGGGTTTTCCAGAAATGAAGAACAGTTCGAGGGTCTTACTTTGCTCCTTTTAATTTATATGTTCCCGGCTTGCTTAGTGTGTTTTGTCGATTCAGTAATGTAGTATTGATGTCAGTGTACAATTGTATAACATTAGATCATCATAACAACAACAGATCTAAGAGATCAAGGCCGGTCAAAGTAGTGGTCAGGAACTGTTCTTGAACATTTCTGGGTTTTCCAGAAATGTTCTTGAGTAGTTTGGTCAACGGTTGTTTGACCACGAATTTCTATGATTCTGTTACGGATCTGGGTGATCTAAAGGCATAGATATGTAGTACTCATGACAATCTACAAATATATAACAACAACGTGGCCAAACAACTTAAAAACAACAAGATTCAAGCCCTGCAAAACGTTGTCAGAAATTCTGGTTTTTTGGGTTTGCCCAGATTTCCAGAATTCGTGCTCGGTCAACGCACTTTGTCCGATCATATCTTGCAATCTTTACATGATCTGAGCTTGATTCAAGTCTCAGATCAAAGCCCTAACAACAAAGAACAGATCTATAACATAAAATACACCAAACATCAAACACACACATATTTACGAGCCCTGACATTAGGCTGTCAGACGACTTTTACAAAAATTTTCCAGATTTAAGAAATCTTCAATTTCGAGCATTTTGATGTTATGGATCTAGGATTTAACAACCCAGATCACTAAATAACATCTTAATACACAACATTAAACAACAAACAACAAAATCTAACATCAGATCGTATGATTTCTAAGTTTAGGGTTTTTATACCTTTAAAACTTTGATTCTTGGATTCTAATCTTGATGATCTATTCTTGGTAAGTTGGGATATGGTCATGGCTTATCTTATCACTCTCTCTCACTCCCCATTCCCGAAATATAGAGAGAGAATGGGCTTGACAATAATGAGAAATAAAGTAAGTATTTTCTTACTTTAAATTTCTTATTATTTTTGATCCGATGAACCTAATGTTGCTAGGTGTCCTCACAGGTCAGATTTGGCTGAGATATAATGCACATGGCTAGGGTTAGGTTTTGGTGAACAACTCACCTAAAGTCAAAGCCTACACACCAACTTATTAAAAAAAACAAAAAGGGCATTCTAGTCTTTTTGCATACAAATTTAATGGCATAATAGACATTTGCTACAACCCTTAGGGTTAAAACCAAAGGTTCTTAAAATTTTTTATTTTCTAGGATTTCCAAAAATTAGATTTTTAAAATAGAAAATTAATATTTCTAAATTATAATTAGAATTCTCTAATTATATTAAAATTTACTAATCATAAATCAAGCTTGCTAATTAGGATTATTATTTCCTAATTAAAATTGCTAATTTAGCAATTAGGGTCATAATTGTACATTAGGGTTTATAACCCAAGAATTAGGGTTTTAAATAGAAAAATAATCTTTCTAATTTAGAAATTAGATTTCCTAATTAGATTAGGGTTTTCTAATTACTTATAACTTGAAAATTAGGATTAATGTTTCCTAATTAACATTAGAATTATTAAATTAACAATTAAGTTTTCCCTAATTATAAATTAGGGTTTCTAATCCAGAAATTAGGGTTTTCTAATTCAATTAGGGTTATCCCTAATTAGGTTATTATTAATAATGTTTAAATCTTATACTAGCATTTGCATTCCCGAACTAGGGTTTTCAACTTCCGAATTAGGGTTTCGAATTCCCAGAACTGAAATTAGGGTTTCCAGAACCGGTTTTAGGGTTTCTTATAAATCGTAAGAATTTTCTAGCTGAACGTTAACGTTCTTAATATAATATTAGGGTTTGCCACTGATATAGGTTATCTGGTCAACCCTTGACCCTAAACCACATACTGTACACATATATAACTATATACACAGAACATATTCACGTGTATACTTAATCCTGAATAATTCACCAAAAGATTTTTAAATCTATTGAATTCTTTCTCGGAAATCTCAAATCTATTCACTTATTTTCTATCTAGGTTTATTATTTAACCTTAATTCAATATTTTAAGATTTTATAAATATCCAAATTCTCGGGTTGTCACAGATTCAGCTAGACTATTTTTGTATGTTAGAAAGCTATCCAAACCAAATTGACTTGGTGCAGACTCTTAAATCTGCTGAGATGAACAATCCTCATTGAAGGGGAAATTATATAATTGTCGGGGAACCGACGTGCGCACATACTATCATGTTTAAATGTTATGCATAATGTAGGGTACTTAGGCTGATCACCTGTTGTACTCATTTTATTAGATTTTTAGTATAATATTGTTGATTCTAGCAGAATTTCTTAGTCCCTAGTGACTGCTCAGTGTTCATTATTCTTGAACCTTGACATGATTTATTCTTGAATCTTGTTGATATCTTTCAGTCCATAGCGACCTAATTTATTGAGAATTGATGATAGTTCCTGAACTATTATTCACTATCATACTCTTGAGATTTGAACTTTATAACTATTCACCCTTATTGTGATATTACTTACTGGGCAAACTGTTGCTCATTCTTGCTTTCCTTAAAACTTTCAGTTAAGGTAGAACGTGGTGAACCCTCAAGCAAGGACAAGGGTAAAGATAAGGCTTCAGAATAGCTTTGTATCTTAGTTCTAGGAATTTACTATTGTTATGTTGTATGAAGACTTATTTATTATGATGTAATAAGTTACGTTTAAATTAAGATGTTGTAGTAACGGTTGCGAGGCTATGGGACGAGAATATTTATGTTATCATAATATAAATTATTCTAATTTTCTGTTGTGTGAGATTTGATTTATTATTAGAGATAGCACGTGACGAAACAAATTCGAGATATGAGTGTCTAAATTTGGAGGCGTCACAGGTTGGTATCAAAGCATTAGGTTATAAACCTTAGGAGCAAGAATCCTTAGACTATAACCTTAGAAAAACTTAGAAGATAGAGGGAGATAAAACTCATATAATGTTTCTTTAAAGATTTAGTGGCATTATGGAATATATTTTCATTCCACACAATGAATTTATGTTTGATTTTGGCGTTCTAATGGAGTTTGTTGTTTGTTGTCTTATGTTTGTGGTTGTAGGATGTCGGACTTGGGAGGACCCAGTAGAGTGGTAGAGGAGGCGCCATGTGACATACACGTAGTGTATGAGGAACCTCTAATAACGGAGCCCATTTCGGCAGTAGCCCCTATAGATGATGAGGATGAGGAGGAGGAGATGGAGTTAGTTGCCGTAGAGTCAGATTCCGAGGAAGATCCCATGGAGGATGAGCCCGTGGAAGATTTTGACGAAGCGACATTCGAGGATTGGATGTTGGGGGAATACAAGGAGCGGATTCTGGAATTTGAGTGTTGGGTTGAGGAACTAGAGACCCAGGCTCACGATAGAGAAACCGAGATGCAGAAGCTGAGTGATGAAGACCATAAGAGGAAATTGGAGATGCAGGAGTTGGAGGTATAACTTGTATATCGCAAGGAGGCAAGCGTACAGATGGGGACCCTTTTCCATCGATCGATAGCCAGGAATATAGAATTGGTAGGCAAGCTAGAGGAGTCTGAGCAGAGGAGCTAAGCGAGAAAGCTGAGAAGGAGGTTCTTCGTGCACAGCTAGAGATAGAGGTTATGGATAGGATCCACTTCAAGGAGAAGTGGGAAGAAGTCAATAATAGGGTAGGAGACCTGGAAGATGAGGTGAGGTGTAAGAGAAGGAAGCTGAACCAAATGAGCTGTGCTTTTTGCACAGCTATGGATAGGTTGATTGATGGTATGTACCATTATTCGGCGGAACAAGGGCAGACCCGTCACACTTTGAGCAGAGAAATGATGGCTCACATGACACAGGTCGACTCCAAGAGCGCAGTGGAGCGCGGGATGTTGGGATAGTTGTTGGTTAAGTGTCTAGTAGCATAGGCATGATGTGTATATTTTATATGTAATCCCAATCTTTTGTGTGAGATATGGGATAGTTATGTAAACCCCGAGTAGGTTCATGTTAAAAGGGGTAGTATATTAGTGTTTCCCCATCTTTTGTGATATTAGGGGTTAGATGTTGACATGTATAGAAGTATTCTATGAATGATCATATTGATGTAATGATTTGGCATATGAATATAAATGTTCTTATTTCAGAGAATGTGTTATAAATTTTTGTTTCTCTTTTATAACGAAGAAATACTTAAGTAATATAATTAAATAATAAGAATGAAATTTTGTGATGCAGAAAATGCCGCCCAGACGTAGACTTACAGCACCGGAAGAATTGGTCAATAACGAGAGAGAGCAAGTAGACCTTATCCAAAGACTAATAGATTTGCTAGGAGAGGCCCTTTGGGGAAGAAACAACGAACCAATACCACCCAAACCCCAAGCGGTGCCAGTTGCGAACTTTAAAGACTTTAGGAGTGTAGGACCTCCGAAATTCGTGGGTACTACCGATCCTATCGTGGCACAGACATGGATCAAAGAGATAGAGAAAGCCTTCGCCATTGCTCGTGTGGGTGAAGAGCAGAAAACCATGTACGCTACGCATATGATGAGTGGTGAAGCAAACTATTGGTGGGAAGCCAATCAACAGAGAGCGGGTGAGGGGATTATAACCTGGGAATGGTTTACGCCTTTGTTTTTTGAGAATTACTTCCCGAAAAGCATGAAGGATAGGATGGAGGTGAAGTTTCTAGAACTAAAACAAGGAGAGATGATGGTGGTGCAGTATGCAACCAAGTTCAACGAGCTCGCGTGCTTTGCAACGCACCAAGTCGACACTGAAGAGAGGAAAGCTAGGTGCTTCGAATTAGGACTAAAACCTTGGTTGTTCAACAAGGTGTCAGTCCTTTAAATTGACTCGTTCGCCACGTTATTGGAGAAGGCAATCATTGCTGAGGGAGGTAGTGTGGCGTTGAGTCAATACAATAAGGAAAAGAAGAATAAGAATGACGGGGGAGAAACTCGTGGAGGAAATAGTAGTAGTGGAGGAAGAAATATAGGGAAAAGAAAATGGGATAACAACAATAGAAACAACAATCAAGCAAAAAGTTTTCATGGAGGGTTTAAGAAGAGAGCGGAGGGATGCTCGAAATGCAAAAAGAACCACCAAGGAGAGTGCTGGAAGGGGCGCAATGTTTGTTACAACTGCGGCCAAGAAAGGCACATTTCACCAAACTGCCCAAAGCCGAAGAAGACCAAGGGATGTTTCGCTTGTGGCTCCACCGAGCACCAGATCAAGGACTGTCCCAAGAAGGGGAGCAGGGGAGGAAGCGGCCATCAGGGAGGAGGCAACAAGCTTATGATCGGTGGACCGACACAATCTAACCGACCAACTGCCAGAACGTTTAACATGACTATCTAGGATGTAGTAGCTGCGAAGGACGTGGTGTCAGGTATTATCTCAATCAATAATATAAATGCCTATATATTATTTAATTCGGGTGCTACCTGTTCATTCGTGTCTGGAGAATTTGCTAGTCAATTAAGCATACCCCAAGAACGGTTAAAAAATTCGTTGAACATAGAGGTTGCGAATAAGGAATTAATTCCTATAGAATTCATTTACCGAAACTATTGTGCAAACATTAGAGGTCATGAACTAACCGTAGACTTAATTCCGATTAGATTGGGGAAATTTGACGTGATACTAGGAATGTATTGGTTATCCAGCCACGCAACAATAATCGATTGTCAAAATAAAAGTGTGAACCTTCAAACTCCAAATCAGTTTAAGGTAGTGTTTTATGGTAGCTCATCGCTTAAGCAATCATGTTGCCTTACGATGATACATGCCAAGAAGTTATTAAAGAAATGATGTGTAGGCTATTTAGCCTATATAGTGGATACTCAAAAGAAGGGAGTAGAAATGAAATATATATCCGTAGTCAGAGATTTTCAAGAAGTATTCCTAGATGATCTGCCTGGTCTTCCACCAGACAGAGAAATCGAATTCATAATATACTTAGCATCGGGAACTGCACTGATTTCAAAAGCCCCATTTCGTATGGCGCCAGTAAAAATGAAGGAATTGATGATACAATTGTAAGAGTTGCTAGATAAGGGTTACATTCGGCTAAATGTGTCTCCTTGGGGAGCACCAACATTGTTTGTAAAGAAGGATGGATCGATGAGGCTCTGTATCGACTATCGAGAGTTAAATCAAGTAACAATTAAGAATTAATATTCGTTGCCAAGGATAGACAACCTTTTCGATTAATTGAAGGGAGCGAAGTGTTTTTCCAAGATAGATTTATGAACGGGTTATCAGTAGTTGAAGGTACGAGAAGAGGACATACCAAAGACGGTGTTCTGAACCCGCTACGGACATTTCGAATTTCTAGTGATGTCATTTTGGTTGACAAATGCCTCGGTAGCATATATCGACGATATTTTAATTTATTCGAAAACCAAGGAAGAGCACGCCGAACATCTGAGGATGGTATTGGAAGCATTAAGAAAGGAAAAGATGTACACAAAGTTTTCAAAGTGCAAATTTTGGATGGAGAAGGTCCAATTCTTAGGGCACGTAATCGACAAAAGTGAAATTTCAGTAGATCCTGCAAAAGTGGAGGCAGTAAACAACTGGGAACAACCAAAGATGCCAACAGAAGTAAGAAGTTTCTTAGGGTTAGCTGTGTACTATCGAAGACTTATCCAAGATTTTTCCAAGATAGAGATCCCGTTGACCAATCTAACGAGGAAGATAATGATGTTTATTTGGACGGAGAAATGCGAATAGAGTTTCCAAGAGTTGAAGAGGAGGTTAAGCGAGGCACCTGTATTATCATTACCAGATGATACATGAGGATTTGTGGTGTGTAGTGATACATCGCACAAAGGACTTGGCTGTGTGCTAATACAATATGGCAAGGTCATTGCGTATGCGTCACGACAGTTGAAGGATTACGAAAAATGATACCCTACTCATGACTTGGAGTTAGCGACAGTAGTTTTTATGTTAAAGATTTGGAGACACTATTTGTACGGAGAAAAATGTGAGATATACACGGACCACAAGAGTTTGAAATATATCTACACACAAAAGGAGTTAAAAATGCGACAAAAGAGGTGGTTGGAATTAATCAAGGACTATGACTGCGAGATTCTTTATCACCCGGGAAAGGCTAACGTAGTAGCCGACGCTTTAAGTAGAAAGGGAAGGGAGAAATTATTTAAGTTAACAACTTAGAAGGAGTTAATAAGAGAAATGGAGAAATTGGAAATAGAAGTGAAGGAACCAGGAGAATCGGAGGGAAAATTGTTTGTGATGGAAGCTCATCCAACATTATTGGATAGAGTAAAGGAATCACAAGAAAGAGATGAAGAATGCGAGAAGATAAGGAAGAGAATAGTAGAAAATGAATAAGAGAAATTCAAAGTGGATAAGAACGGTATATTAAGATTTTAGGGTCAAGTGTGGGTGCCAGCTGTAATCAAACTAAGAGAGGAAATCTTACGTGAAGCACACAATACGACATATTTTATTCATCCAGGAGGCACGAAGATGTACCAAGATCTTCGACAACACTTTTGGTGGCCCAATCTAAAACGAGAGGTTGTAGAGTGCATTAGTAGATGTCTTACTTGTCAACGAGTCAAAGCAGAGCACCAGTGGCAGAGTTGTCTACTTCAACCATTAGAAATACCAGAGTGGAAATGGGAGCACATTACGATGGACTTCGTGGTAGGACTTTCAGTCACGCAAAAGGTTATGATGCCATTTAGGTTATCGTGGATCGACTAATGAAGTCAGCTTATTTCCTACCGATAAAAATACGTTTCGATTTGAACCAATTGGAAAAGTTGTATGTAAAGGAAATCGTTTCGCGGCATGGAGTGCCAATATCGACTGTCTCTGATCGAGATTTGCGCTTCACGTCAAATTTCTGGAAAAGTTTGCAAGAGAAAATGGTGACACAGTTAAGGTTGAGTACCGCTTATCAGCCACAAAACGATGGGCAGAGTGAGCGAACCATACAAATGTTAGAAGACATGCTTAGAACTTGCGTGATGGACTTCAAGGGGAGCTGGATGACCACTTTCCCTTAGTTGAATTTACTTACAACAATAGTTATCATGCGAGTATCGGCATGCCACCGTACGAAGCTCTTTACGGGAAAAGGTGTAGAACACTATTGTGTTGGGATGAAGTCGGAGAACGAAGGATATTAGGACCGAAATTAGTTCAATAAACAGTCGACGTAGTGACAATGATAAGAGCCAGACTGGTAGCTACACAAGATCGTTAGAAGAAATACGCGAATTTGCATCGTCAAGATCGCGACTTTGAAGTCGGGAGTTTCGTGTGTTTGAAAGTATCTCTTTGGAAGGGGAAGATAAGATTCGGTAAGAAAGGGAAATTGAGTCCGAGGTTCATATGACCATTTGAGGTATTGAAGGGAGTACGTGAGGTGGCATACAAAGTAGCCTTACCACTCGAGCTAGAACACATTCACAACGTGTTTCGCATTTTCGTGTTGCGTTCGTACAAGCCTGACTATAAGCACGCGATATCTTATGAGTCGATTCAAGTAGAGAGGAATCTAACTTACGAGGAAATTCCTGTCCAAGTAATAGATAGGAAAGAGAAAACTTTCAGAAATAAAACCATAGTTTCTGTAAAAGTAATTTGGTGAAACCACAACGCTGAAGAGGCTACGTAGGAGTTAGAGGATAAGATGAGGAGAGACTATCCCCATCTATTTATGTAACCTTGTACCAATTCTGACGAAAAATTTTTTATAAGGTGGGGGGGATGATGTAATACCCGAGAATTTTCTGATTATTATTAATAATTATTTTAATAAAAGTCAAATATTTATTTGAATATAATTAAATATAGTTGTGGCATGGTTTATAGAAATTCTATTCAATTAAGTTAAGTGTTGAGAATTAAATGACAGTAAGGCAATGTGGTGAGATTGGTGATGAGCTTAACATAAAGCTTATCAGAATTGCCTAGTGTGGCATAATGAAGGACTAAAAGATTCACTAAGTGAATTAAGAGAGGAACGATCTAATAAGAGAAAGATTAATTAATATTTATTATGAGTAATTGTATACAATTGAATGATAAAGTAACTCCATGCATGAAAAATGAATAGGATGTTTAACTAGTAGTATTATCAATTTGGAATTTAATTCATGCAATGTGAAACTGGGATGATGGTAGAGGTTGGAAGTGGCATGTAGCTAAACCAGTTTGGCACTGCTAGGGACCGGCGCAGTTGCGCCCTTCCTGCAGTACAAACTGGCACAACTGTGCCAGTGGCCAGATTTTTAAAAGTTGGTTATTACTGTGGATATTGTATGGAACATTATTGTAATGTGTGACATTATTGAAATCATATGATAAAAGTAAATTTAATGGTATAAAGTACTAAGTAGCACAATAAAATCATGTGTTATAGTTTAATACAGA
Source organism: Panax notoginseng (assembly GCA_016801055.1). Classification (NCBI taxonomy): domain Eukaryota; kingdom Viridiplantae; phylum Streptophyta; class Magnoliopsida; order Apiales; family Araliaceae; genus Panax; species Panax notoginseng. The sequence goes on from CM029016.1 coordinate 196,696,205, forward strand.
AAGAACTAATTAACTGTGCATCTCAAAAATTTTGAAAGAAATTGAATGTTAGAAAAATAGACATTTAATATGGAACAGTGTTATAATATTGAAGTATGTGTACTAATAATATTTATGAAAAATACCCGGTTAATAATACCTAACCGCGTTATTTTATCTGCATTAAATATTAAATTATGTGAACCCAATGTACATGGAGTATATGATATGAGTACATATATAATCCCTAACTTTTCTTTATGAAGTAACATTAGTACATTAAAATCACATGAGGGAACCAAAAAGGAACTAAACTAGGAACATTTGAAACTAAATGCTTAAAATTAGAAGGCTTGTCCCAATTCAGTTGTCCAAACAGTAACCTATATATACTTTACGTAAAATGCAAAGCTAAGAATAGTAGCTACAAGTTGGGTGATGATGGCTGGGGAAGAAGTGGTTGACCAACTCTTCTATGACCATTGGTTTCTTCTTTAACCTCATGGATTCAAACCGTAATGTAAAGTCAATAACTGGTCACTTAATTGTCTATATAAGGCAATCTTCTTCTTCATTTCTTGTTGCTATGAATTATCTGAGAAATTCTAAGTTGAGAGTGATAGTTGCTTTGTTGATTAAGAGGGAGTCTAGAATTACAAAGGGAAGAAGCTAAGCTTCTTAGAAGGTAATTCTTGGTTTAAGTTCTTAATTCCAAACTTGGAAAATTATAGAAATTCTCATCAATTCTTGTGAACTTGATTTGGAAATTGCTACCAATGTGTTTATGAAGTTTATATGCATGTATGGAACCTCTTAGAATAGGTTTAAGAATGTTAGAATGAAGAAAAACTGATGTTGGTATGACCTCTGCCGAAGCAGAGGCCCTTCTAGAATGTCCAGGGTAGGGCGTAGATGCGCGCTCCCTGCAGTTCAACACGGCGTAGCTGCGCCGTGCACCAATCCTAAGTTTTGGACTTCTGCTGCTATGTGGTAGTTCTATCATGCTAAAAAACTTAGACATGCATGAGAATAGACCTGACTTATGACCGTAGGTTCCTTTGCATATCATAAGAACTTTAACTTGCTTTAGTATGCGTTCTTAAAGAAGACTTGGAGTTTTAAAAGAAGAACTTTGATGAAAGTAATAATATCTTAGTTTTGACTTTGTGAGTGGTGTATATGGTCTAGCTATGCATTAAATATGATTATAAGATGCTTTATATGTACTAAATTGCTTTGACTTAGTTTGAAAATGATTTCTAAAGATGAACTCGAACATTTTGCAAGCTTAGTATTATGAATGTTGTCTTGGTTAGATTCTGAACGTCAAAGATTGGATACTAATACCCTAATCATGATTTATATGTACATCCATCTAGTATGACATAACATAAGATCGTTTCAACATGATATTATACAAGTTTTCAAATGATGGACAACACTAAATATAGGTATACAATGAAAACCTTTGTGAGCATACATACTAACTGATTTCATGATTATCTCATTTGGATACATGGTGAACATAGTAGTCCTTATGAATTCATGACCCTAATTGGCCTTAAGTCATTTGAAATTCTACACTAAAACCATAACGTACCAAGATAAGTGTAAGATCACTGTAATTGTAACGACCCCAAAATAGGTCCATTCCATCCAACCTATTCTGAGTCGCCAAATACATGGTACAGAAAACAACTACAACTTTATTACAACAATTGTCGTGCAAAATACAACAACACATATGCTGTGAGTTTGGATACAAATATATACCAAATGTGACTCATGTTCCAACCGTGGACATCACCTCACAATGACACCTTACATAAAGGTATAGTCAAAAACTGTTTTAGAAATTAGAATATTTGGGAAGTGCTCAAGGAAACCTTCGTACATGGGAGGCCACGCGTCTAGGTTATGATAGATATCATATGGCCACAGAATTATCCTTGGTTGACCCAATAGACCCCAAAGAAAAAAGAGAAGATTACTATCATATTCTTCCCAATGGTGAGTCTTCTCTTGACTTATCATTATCTCCACTGTCTCTAATTGAGAATTATACTTCAAACAAACACCAAGATTATATAGGTAGTGCCCATAGATATACTCAGTAAGTGGATGAACACAACCCTGTCTTATGATGACACGAGGTTGTATGTCATTAGACATCTTGTATGATAGTGACAAAACACCCTTCCAACGTTGGGTTCGCCTCACCCTATTTTCTTCACCAAATATAACTACTAAATGATGACCACCGTTCTATTCCCTTGTTACCCCCGCTCGACCCAGCTACACTCTTATTACCTGAAAGGAATTGTGAAGCAAAAGGGTGAGCACAACTAGCTCAGTAAAGAATATCATGACTAAAGATAATTCAATTATCAATAGCCTTCATCAACAATAAATCAGAGATTTAGAACATATGGTAAATGATAAAAATTTCAACCATAGTTGCAGCGGAACGAGCAATCCATTAGAAGAGTCAAATAGACTATAAAGTCTATTATCTTCTCCATGTTAAAAATCCACCAACAATATTTTATCCATGTAACATCACTCAACAGTTCCTTTCCACAATCATATGAATAACTCATAATCATAATTGTGACTATAAATTTTTCTTCGCACCCAGGACGAAGAATATTTTCATCACCTGTCTTTACCTGAAACATCAAAGATCATGGTTACACCAAATCACATTTCCTGTTCATAATCATACTAATAACTTCATCTTTGCACTACGTCCAAAGATATTCATTTGTATCACCAGTTGGTCATGTTTATCTCAACATCTGTTCATCTTTGCACTACTGGCCAAAGATATTCAACAACATGTCATCTTTGCACTACGGGCCAAAGATATTCATCAACAATTCATCTTTACACTACAGGCCAAAGATATTCATCAATATTTCATCTTTGCACTACAGGCCAAAGATATTAATATCTCAAAGAAATATATAATCATTTCAAAATTTATATAAACAATAATTATAACCATGTTGATCAATTCACCTTTGCACTTAAGCTAAAGATATTCACTTATAAATTCAATGGTCATGATCATACTAGTCACAATTCAACTTTGCACTACAGGCCAAAGAGAACCCTAGTCATGATCATACCAATAATCTACTCATCTTTACACTCCAGTGAAAGAGAATTTCAACATCAGGGTTATAAAAATGTTATATAAGATGATAAAAATAATATGATCAACATATAGTTTTAATCTCAAGAGTAATATTCGTAACTCATGAATAGTAAATCGTGAATAGTAACTCATGAATGGTAACCCCGACACAAAAGATAGAAATTCTACAATAAAATCCATACCAATATTTCGGTATAATGATATTGAAAGAATAACATTACTTAAATTTATAAACAATTTATTTTAATTGTTTACACTTTACTAATTAATGCATTTAATCATCATAAAATGCCAACTCTTACAATTTCATCATCAATAACCAAAACCCTCATCAAAAATCTGCATATACCTCATATAGGATTCTCAAGCCATAAAATCCTATTTTCCAATTTTCTTTCTTCACAAAACATATTTAATTCATTTACTCATAACTAGACTATTTTTATGAAAAATACCAAATCAGTTCCAAAAATTTTTCTTTTCTGAGATTTAGCATAATATAGTCCAATATTGAACATATATTTTTCTCAGAATTTTTAAAAGTCATTTACTATTTTTCATATGGCCAAAATAGCCAAATATTTAGACATTTATCAAAAATTGTACTTTTGTCTAAAAATTCTGAAATTTATAGAGTATACTTCTATCATATACATGTACTCCCAATAAAAATTTCATCAATTTTAGAGTTAACCACAAGGAATTATAAGCTGTTACTTTTAAAATAGTCTTTTCTCATAAAATTCATAACTCTCAATCTATACATCCAAAAATCACCATTTTTGGACACAATCAAGAAAACTCATCAAAATATCATTTTGAATTTTTTCAGAATTTTTGAAGATCAGAAAAATTACGAAACTGAAAATCATAACAACCCTTAAAATCCATTACTATCCCTTACTATCCCTTACTATCCCTTACCTCAAAAGAGCAGTACTTCTGACTGGATATCGGATATGATGCTGAAGAAAACTTGCACTGATGAATAGCAACTCACCAAGTATCTAAAAACTCACAAAATATGCTTCATAATATAGAGAGAGAAAGAGAGAAAGCTTATGTTTCTGGTGTGATTTTCAATTCTAACTTAGCCCTCTATTTATAGGAAAATTTTGGTAGGTTTGACCTGCAACCTGATGGCTTTACCTGCTACTATTTCCACCCACCACATTTGAAATATAATTCAGCACATTTCTTCACCAACCACAAGTGGGGCCCACCAATTCTAGAATTTTCCACCAAAAATGATTTATAACCTGATTTATGAATCAGCCACCTCTTAAAATTCATAACAAATCATACGTTCATTTTTAACGGTTCAAAATTTGTGGGCATATACTCAACTTATATATGTATAACATATCCAAAAATTACCACGATCCAACGGTCGGATTAAAAATTATAACCCCCGCAAAATATCTCAAAACCCTGATTTTTAATACCTCCATTCCGATAAAAATACTGATAAAAACCTCAACATTAACTCCTTTATTTTTAACCACAAAAATATATTCCTCATTTATATCCACATAAAATAAATATTTCCTTATCATATGAATCAATAATTAATTATTCACAAATAATATTACAGAATCACATTTATGACAACCAGGCCGTTCCCAGGAAAGAGGGGGCTTTCCAATAAGAATTTCTCCTTACTGGCGCGCAATTAGATGACCAAACCTCTCCTTAGACAGAACTTTCTAGACATTGACAATAATGTTATCTAATAATATTATTCAAATAATATAAATTATTGATCTGATAAAGGAAAATACTGTGCAGCAACAATTATTGAAACAACAATAATATAAAATATCAACGCAACAATTATTGAATCAATAAAATAAAATATTGAACAGTAATTACTGTAACAATTATTGAGTAGTGCCTTCTTACGTAAGAATCAATAATTTCAAAAATACTATGCAATACCGTGTGCTACTGTGCAATAACGCGTATTACTGTATTTTAACCACCGGGTATTCCAACAGTGTTAACGGTAACAACTATGCCGTTATTTATAAAAACTCAAATTTGTCGTTTCTTCACCCGATAGTTATTCGTTATGGGGCCCACAAATAGCTGTGTCGTCGTACGAATATTCCCCGACAGAAAGAATATTCCACGACCAAACGATTATTCCCCGACAAAATAAATATTTTATAACCTCTTGCGTATTTTTGAAAAAAAATTCATATATCACCCTTTTATCAATTTAACCATTTACTGAATAGAAAAATTGAATACTTTTATTTCATAAAATTCGGGGTCTTACAGTAATAGCATGCGAGACCCTTTAACATGCGTATATGCTATGTGTTGTTATCATGGGACTGATCCAGGAAGAGCAAATCTTAACTCTGGTCTGGCCAGGGGACAGCGCAGCTGTGCCGTCCCTAAGCCTAACCATGGCGCAGTTGCGCCCTCCTGCAGTCTAGGATGGTGATTTATTTATAATCTTAAAATTGCAACTTGCATGTTATATTGCTTTCAGTCTTATTACATGATGTTAAAAGAGTTATAGTATATAATAACTCTATGAAACCAAGAATCTAAAGATTTCTACAAACTTCCTTAAATTTAGTAAATGGTGTTTATATAGCTACGTGGTGTGAAAGCATACCAATGTGATATTCCAATTACGTTGCTAAGATGATAATAAGTGTGTATGATTGAATTATATGATCAGACATATATAAGATTATTGACTTATAGAATTGTGTAACTAATAGAGATGTTGTATACATAACTGTGTTACAATAGGATTTCAAAGTGTTGATAAGCTATAAGTTGGTAAATTACGCTTGAAGCAAGTTCCCTAACTTACACAACTTTGGATATTGTGGAAGTATCTAAACCTCTTCACTTTTGTACAAGTTCTCTAACTTCATTTAATTTTCATATTGAATGCAAGTTCCTAAACTCTTTACACATTATGTATTGTATAATTCTGGATTATTGCCATATCAATCATACTTACATCGATCAAATATCTATTACTATTCAGAAATCAATTTTATATCTTGATATTGTTGCAAGCATTGAACTTATCGTTCTTAAACGCATTATAAAAGTTGTCTAAGCCATTGATTCGGCTAGACTATTATCATATGTTAGAAACTATCCAAACCAAATTGACTTGGTGCGGACTCTTAAATCTACTGAGATGAACAACCCTCATTGAAGGGGAAATTATATAATTGTCGGGGAACCGATGTGCGCACATACTAGCATGTTTAAATGTTATGCATAACGTAGGGTACTTAGGCTGATCACCTGTTGTACTCGTTTTATTAGATTTTCAGTATAATTCTGTTAATTCTAGCCGAAGTTCTTAGTCCCTAGTGACTGCTCTGTATTCATTATTCTTGAACCTTGACATGATTTGTTCTTGAATCTTGTTGATATCTTTCAGCCCATAGTGACCTTTATTGAGAATTGATGATAATTCCTGAACTATTATTCACTATCATACTCTTGAGATTTGAGCTTTATAACTGTTCACCCTTATTGCGATATTACTTGCTGGGCAAATTATTGATCATCCTTGCTTTCCTTAAAACTTTTAGTTAAGGCAGAACATGGTGAACCCTCAGGCAAGGACAAGGGTAAAGATAAGGCTTCGAAATAGCTTTGTATCTTAGTTCTAAGAATTTACTATTATTATGTTGTATAAAGACTTATTTATTATGATGTAATAAGTTACGTTTAAATTAAGATGTTGTAGTAACGGTTGCGAGACTATGGGACGAGAATATTTACGTTATCACAATATAAATTATTCTAATTTTTCGTTTTGTGAGATTTGATTTATTATTAGAGATAGCACGTGACAAACCAAATTCGAGATATGAGTGTCTGAATTTGGGGGCGTCACAGCCTCTGAGGAAGATATTGCTACTTTTAAGAAGTGACAAAATGATGCATCTGTGGCTCATTGTATCATGTTCGCATCTATGAGTAACGAGCTTCAGCATGAAACTATGGATGTTCCTACTATACTGCTGCACCTCAAAGATTTGTATGATGAGAAAAGTAGGACTGCTAGCTGATATGAGATATCTAAGGAGCTTTTCCGATCTCAGATGACCGAGGGAACTACTATTGAGACTCATGTCCTAAAGGTGATCAATTTGATTGAATGTATTGGACAGCTAGAGTTCGTTATGGATGGGGGATTAAGTTAAGATTTGATCTTGCAGTCACTCCCTAACACCTTCTCACAATTTTTTTCACATGAATAAGTTGGACATCAGCTTGCCCGAGTTACTTAACATGTTAAAAACTGCTGAAGGTCACTTCCCATCCAAGAAGTATCAAGTCTTAATGGTGGATGATTCTTCCAAGAAAAGGAAGAGGCCCAAGGTATCTTCTGAAAAGAAGAAATCCAAGAAGGCTAAGGGTAAGGCAAAAGTTAAGGATAATAAGAAACCTGATCCAGCTAGCAAAGGAATATGCTTCCATTGCAATAAGTCAGGTCATTGGAAGAGAAACTGCAAGGTGTTTCTTGTGGAACAAAAGCAGAAGAAGCTTGGAGAAGCTTCGACTCCTAATCAAGGTTTGTTTATGATGTAAATTAATTTTTTTGAAAGTCAAAATTCTACATAGGTATTGGATACCGGCTATGGTTCTCACATATGTAATACTATGCAAGGACTGGTCAGAAGTAGAAAGCTGAACAAGGATGAGGTTGGCTTACGAGTGGGAAATGGAGCAAAGGTTGTTGCATTAGTTGTAGAGACTTATTGTTTAGCGTTGCCTACGGGTAAATCCATTAGTTTAAATAATTGTTATTTTGTTTCAACACTCATTAAAAACATTATTTCAATTTTTATATTGTATATGGATGGTTTTGATATTATTATAAAGAATAATAGTTATTCCATTTATAATAAAAATGTTTTATATGGTGTTGGTAAATTGATGAATGAACTTTACGTACTTAACTTACATGAAAATATACTTCAAATTGAACAAACTAAGTGTAGACACTCGAAATTTTGTATTCCTGTTACTAACTATATAGCAGGGCAGAATCAAACCCCGTCCCCCGGAGACAACCCCGGGAGATCATTAAACCAACCCCCAGAGAGAACCCCGGGAGATCATCAAACCAACCCCCGGAGACAACCCCGGGAGATCATCAAACCAATCCCCGGAGATAACCCCGGGAGATCATCAAACCAAACCCCGGAGACAACCCCATGAGATCATCAAACCAATCCCCAGAGACAACCCCTGGAGATCATCAAACCAATCCCCCGAGACAACCCCAGGAGATCATCAAACCAAACCCCTGAGATAACCCCAGGAGATCATCAAACCAACCCCCAGAGACAACCCTGAGAGATCATCAAAACAATCCCCAAAGATAACCTCAGGAAATCATCAAATCGGACCCTGGAGACAGCCCCGTGGGACATTAAATCAACTTCAAAGATAACCCTAAAGACAGACGAGAATCGACAGCAGTCAAACCCCAGAGACAACCCTGAGGAAAGACAGCTGCAACACATCAAGCTCGAAAATCAACCCAAAAGGGTAAAAAGGTAATTTTGCTAACTCAACATCATATCAAATTACCATGAAGAAGGTCATGAGGAACCATAACAACAATCCCGAGTGAAAACAACGTAAGACAGCTCAATGGACAGACTGCGAAGACTCGAAGATCTGGTCATGGACCCATCTTCCCAGATTCGAAAAAGGTTAAATCCTATGTCATTGTGTAGCTCTCGAAAAGGGTTTTCTGAAAAAGTATAGCACACCTCCATCAGATTCCCAGATTGAAAGTTATGAAAGTTCAAGCAGACTGCGCGTTGGTCGGAGTGCACATACTTCGAGACGACGAGACCCACCAGGTCGGGCCCACTAGGGTCAATCACTAGTAGATCCACGGCTAATCGGGTCTATATATACCTCCTCCCGCCAGTTCATTTATAAGAAAAAAGAGAGAAAGAAAGGGTCCGGGAGAGAGAAATCAGGATATTTGAGAGCGAAAGACAATTTTTCTTTCGTTCAGTCTTTGTAAATCTCTTATAAAAACACTATTATACATATATACTACAACATATCAAGTTTTAAACAGTGGAAAACGAGTTTTGAGGTGCTAAAAGCCTTTCGATAGCCATTCTTGTGCCTAATTGTAAGATTTCACCAAATCTGGCTGCTTAGCCTGCTTTAATACGTATATAAGTGCTTTATATAGCTTTTTAACAGTTGATATTCGTTAGATCTAAAGTTTTAACCGTTCATTTCTTACAAATAGTCAATATTTGAGCTGTATTGACTAGATCTGTACTGGATTTAGCCAGATCTAGCTTTTAACCGGTTCAAAAGTTGTGAAACTTAAACCTGGAAGCTAGAATGGCTAAGATCTGTACAGATCTAGTTTTCTTTCTAGTTTTTATAAATATTTAGCAACCACACGACCCTAAATCTGTATCTAGAGGACTCTGGAAGCTTTGGTTTTGCACATGCAAGGATTTGACTGATGGATCCTTTATTTTGTGACGTATAGTGTAAATATATTTGTTTAGTTTCAGTATATTTGCTATGCAGGTTATTTATGGGATATCATGTGAGCCTAGGAGCCACGTGATCTAAGATCTAGCTGACGGATCTAGATCTAGTTCCCATGATGGACCCTTTTCAGTTGTACAGCTAGCTTGTAAATTTTGTAATTGTAAATATAGGACTTTAAAATGGTTATTCGGATTTAAGGTCCCTGTAATAGTGAAAATCATATGTGTGGTGCTCGGGCATAATTTGATGGCTTTCATGCCCATAAGGAGCCTAACACTTAGACTCATACCAACTGGTGACTCTGTCTAATTCCGACCATATTGCAAAACCTTTTAAAACTCGGTTGAGTTGGTACAACCATTTAGACTCATACTAACTGGTGACTCTGTCAATTCGGACCAATAAAATTAAATCTTTTCAAATTGTCGACATTATATGTCGGCCTTTTCTTGAAAATTTCACCCTTCAGATCAAACAAATCAACATAGAAAACATAAAGGGTTAGAAACACATGGTAAAAGGGAGATAAAATCTTTCCGGCGTCGACAAGTGGCGACTCCGTTGGGAACAACAGAGGGCTTAAGCCGCATTTCAGTCTTTTTGATTCTCTTTTTTGCGTATGTGTGTGAAATGATGTCTTTACATTGGATGGATATGAATGTTTCTTTACCACACTTTATATTAGTCCTTCACATAATGTCATCATTTTGCATGCGGTGAGACGCGATGAATGTATGTTGTGTGATTCCTTGACCCGGAGGCAAACCCGTCGGTCACTGATTACTAGACTCCAGCGTTGATTAAGTCCAAGTGAGGCTCAGGAAAGGTACCACTCAAATTCGCTCTATTTGAAAGATCGGATTAACTTCCCATCTAGTAGATTATGATGATCTGGGAACCTCCATGCCGAAAAGCCCGTGAGAGTAACCTAAGATAGGTCAGCCTCTGATAAACCAAACGCGAAGGGAAGTCTCTGCATGCCTTCCCTCTTTCAGTACATGTCATTTGTAAATTTTGTCAAATATTAAATGTTGTAAATTATTAAATGTTGTAAATATCAATTCATTGTCAAATATCAAATCCTGTCATGATATGCTGTCATCAAAGCAGCTGACGTTTGTTTTGCAGGAAAACATTAAAAACCCTAAAAATTGACACATTGAATAAGCATGCATACTGTTTGGGTTTATCAAGACTAAAATACCTACATTTACTGTAGGCAAGATTGGTCCCATTACCAAATCCAGATCTAAGAAATCAAAAAGCCTACTCATTAACATGGAAGAAAGTACCCAACTGGGTCAGGTTTCGTGTCTCGAGAAGAATTCGAGAAACTTAGAAATCAGATAGCAAAATTGGTTGTCTTCTTAAAAGAACATAGCAAAAGTACTCAGGGTAAACAAATGCCCACTCAACCAGACACCTCTGAACAAGGTGGTAGTCAGGGTACTGACAAGAAAAAGGAACCTCAGATTCCAAAACCTCATAACAATGAAAAGACCAACAAAACCCTTGAATTCATCAATCTCAAAGAAGATCGAGATACTGGTGATATCCGGAAGAAAGTCCAGCAAATGGAAGAAAGAATTCGGTCAATCAAAGGGACTGAAGCATATGAGAGTGTTAATTACTCAGACCTCTGCATCTTTCCAGGTGCCCGGTACCCAAACAAGTTCAAAATTCTAGATTTTGAGAAATATAACGGATTAGGAGATCCTTACACTCATTTGAAAGTGTTCATTGGAGAACTCGGATCCTATGTAGAGGATGAAAAGCTGACAATGCAACTATTTCAATAAAGTCTGACCGGAGAGGCCTCAGCCTGGTATGCCCGACTAGACAATTCCAAAATATACAGCTGGGAAGAGTTAGACAATGACTTCCTAAATCAATATAGCTTCCAGTCATAAATGGCTCCAGACAGATATCAATTACCAAAGTTAACAAGCAGAATACTGAGTCATTCAGAGAAAATGCCCAAAGATAGAGACGTCTAGCAGCTCAAGTTATTCCATCAATGATTAAAACTGAGATGGTAATGACATTCATCGACATACAAGAAGCTCCGTTCTATGAGAGAGTCCTAGCAGGCATAGGAAAACCATTCTCAGAAATGATCAAACAAGGAGAAATGGCTGAGATGGGGTTCAAGTCTAGAAAGATTAAAGACCTTACTGCTTTAGAAGCCATGGCTGAGCACATTCAGGCTGGAAAGTATAGGAAAAATCCTCGAAGAGTTCATAAGAAGAAAGAATAGGATGTATCCTTGGTACTACAAGGTCAAACTCAGAAGGCAATCAAAACCAAAACTTTCCCATTCAAAGAAAGAATTATTCCCCTTTCCAAACAGTTGTACAACCCTCAAATCCTCCATTCCAAAAAATTGGAGAAGCCAAACGTCGAAGGACATTCACACCCTTAGGGGACTCACTTGAGAATATACTTAAGCTTCTGACAACACAGAAGAAAATCGCTCAGCTTCTTCTACCAGCCAATCCAAGTGGGAAGAATTTTGGCCCAAACAAGAAATGTTCTTATCATTCTGGGGCTCCAGGCCATGATACCTAAGAATGTTGGTCATTCGAGCACAAGATCCAAGACCTGATAGACAGTGGCGAGATCATGTTAACAACACTGGAGCCACCACATGTTCAAGATAACCCTCTGCCTCAACACAATGAGGATGGAGTAACTATGATCTGTATTGGAGGAGGGCAAACTTCCAAATACCTCTAATACATTGGAGAAACATCACAAGAAAATGAAAATATCCCGACAGAGTTGGGTTATTCCGAAGGATGGTTTTCAGTCAAGCATGAAATGAAGTCTATCAAAGAACAGATTGGTCAACTGGCCGAACTGATCAGTTAGGGGCAAGTAAATCTCCTCTCCACTGTAACAAGGGATCAACAAAGATTCCAGGAGAATGAAACTTAGGAAGAAAAGCTTGTAAGGAAAGCTAGATCCCAGGCTCGTAGAGAGTATACAGATAAAAGAAAGTTCACTCCCTTGGGACAACCAATAGAGGAGATCCTACAGATGTTGATCAACGAAAGGACGATCACAGAACTGTTACCCCCAATCAATCCTCATTCCAAGAGGTTTTATGCTATCGAGATATGTCAATACCATTCCAATAATCCTGGTCATGACATAGAAAATTGTTGGGCACTTCGTCACCTGATCTAGAATATGATCGACAGCGGTGACCTGCAAATGGTAAATAAGGGTAATACCTTGCCTGAAGAAGATGAGATATTTCACCTTGGAATACAAAGATGGAGGGAAGTTATAGCGTTCATATCCACTGAAGGAGGCTTGCCTGCAACACCTCTGACAATTTAGGGAATGGAGGACAAAGAAGGAAAAAATCCTTTGAAAGTGGTTGCACCCGAACAACTGTTGTTTCCATTCAGGCCGCAATTGTGACACCTCCAAATCCGGGCACTTCAATCCCATAGATTTGGTGTTCACTATCCAATTAAATCATAACTAACTACCCATATCCAAAGGATAAAATTAAACTCAAAAGTTTAAACAATCAATCTCCCACTAAAGGGTTACATAATCTAAAATAAATCCCAGGTCATCTAACCTTTATTACAATCATCAGCAGAAAATTAAAACATGATCATAATTAAATCTATTACATAAGCTTCATAAATAAAAGATAAATTAAACGTTGTCGTCTAATCAAGCACTTTGTCCTTGCCCTTGCTTGTAGAAAGCTATTCAAACTTCTTAACTTCATCTGCATTGTTTTGTGCAAGAGTGAGCAAATAATTGCCCACAAGAAGGATAATATACAATAACGTTTTATGAATGACAATTAACTGAGCTTTTAATGGTAAAGTGTTCTTACCAGAACAATAAACTTTAATTCAAGAACTATGAGTTCAAAGAAATAATGAACGTTAAGTTAACAATAGATATCAACATCAAAGAATACACTGAGGGTCACAAGACCACGAACTATACTCTAGGTTTCAAGTATTTTTACTTTAACCTTTAATAGTCTAAAAGACTATAATCATCATCTATGTCTTAGGTTAACAGATGTTTCTACTGTAACCTTTAACAGTCTAAACGTCTATATGGACCATCATCCCGTACTCCAGGTGATCAGCCCTTTGTACTATGTATTGCGTAAGTATTTTAACGCTATTGCGTAGTTCTAAAATAATCCCCTAATATAGGGTTGTTCATCTCAGCTTAGATTATCAGGTTCCGAACCAAATGAAGTTTGGTTGGGAATTAGCTTCAAAGGAATTCTAGATCTTTAGAATGCTCATCAACTAAGTACTGGTTGAATCAGATAGAGACCAATAACTATTCAAGAGTTTGATTATAACATTTTCATGAACAAGGTATATCGGTGAATCAATAAGAGCTAGAGTATTAACAATTTCTAAATTGAACAAATGTTATCATTGACAACATGCTTTCAAAATTGTGTGAGTACATAAGCAAACCAAAGGAAGTTTGGTTTGGGTTGACTTCAAGGGTAATTTAGAGTTTAGAACATTCATCAACTAAGGATTAGTTGAGTTGGTAAAGAATCGCTAGGCAACTTAGAGCTTGGTATAATAATGTATGATAATACAATGACATTGGAGAACGAAGATCAAACAACAGTTATTAGTAGCTGAATAAACACATTTATTACAACAAAATTACAGACTTTGAATAACCAAAGTAATCTCGTTTGAAATAAAGAAATAAAGATTAACTAACTTGCTCAACAATAAATGAGGGTTAAAGAACTTGCATAACAATAAATTGCTCAACAAGAGATTAGAAATAGAGAACTTGCAAATGTATATCATGACAGTGAAAAGTAACCTTGCTGGATAATAAATGGCAAAGGTTAGGGAACTTACCTCTTGCGTAAGCTATACAATTACAATTCACGTACTCCAATATCCTACACATTTTAGTGCAATCACAATATCTATTAGACATGTTAACATCCACTTCCAACATAACACCCATTTCTAGCTAAACTTGTTAATTTAATACAAGTCTTATACTACTAGATAAATATCAGAAATTTCAAGTGTTAACCTTCACAACACTTGTTTAATATTCATTATATACACTAAGTTCTAACATATCACGCTCATAGCTTATAATTCATTTTACAAAGTTAAATTATCAATGACATGACACGGTATTGAATGAACCTCTTTGATACATGTTTGACACCTTAACACAACCTTAGACCAAGTTATAGTGGTATCCCAGGTCTGCAGCAGTAGCAGAAGCTATTGCCTCAGATTAGTGTATGGCGCAGCTGCGCCATACACAAGCCTGGGACCGGCGCAGCTGCACTAGCGCAGCTGCGCCATTTCTGGTCTTGGCACTGGTGCAACTGCGCCGTGCACAGACAGAACCAGAGACAACAGTGAACAGTAGCTGACTTTAGTCCAACTAACACGAATTTCACCCACCAAACAGTGAAATTAACATATACAATTAATATAAAACTATCATAAACATGTTTTCCAGCATATTCCTCAACATAGAACAATTTAACAACAATTATACGAAGTTTAATTCCTTGAATTTCATGTTTTAATATAAAAACTTAATTTTTGACATTCTTTACAAAAATTATCACTGTGATTACAATTCTACACCGAATCACTTCGTTCAAACTACGTTATCCTCGTTTTCTAATGAACTAGCATAATCAAGCCTCAGTTCACAGATTATCATACAAATTGACCAGCGAATTTTGTACTTTCATAAGCCATTGAATTCACAAAAACTTGGAAATTATGCCGTAAAACATATATATATATATATATATATATATATATATATATATAATATTAAGGTTATGTAAATACCTTCTCTTGCCTTAAATAATCCTTGCAAATAAATTGATAATCACCTTGAACTTCTTAGGTTTCCTCTCAATCTCTCTCAAGTTCTCTAAAATCTTAAGCTTAGAAAACTGGAATGCGTATAACCCAAAACTAATAACCATGTATACGTAATAATAAAAGAAAACTGATATGGCCATAATAAGCCTAATCAGTTACAACATATAACGTATAGATTATAAAATTATTATATTTATTATTTAATTTATTTAATTTATATTATTTAAAAATCCAAAAATCCCAAAAGTCATAAGTTTCCGTTTGGCAAAACCCTTTAAAATTAAAGACTTAATATTTTAAGCCTTGTTTGACAAAACTAAATTAAACTACTTTAATTTAATTTAATAAACAATTTAGTTTATAATTTATAATCATACATTATTTGTAACATTCCAAAATTTTAAATGTAATATTAAATATTTAGTGATTTATATAAATATTTAATGGATGTGATTATTGTTGAATAAATATTTGTTTAATTGATTTAATTTTATTTGGAGAATTATTTGTTAAATAAATATTTAATGAATTAAGAAAATGGTTATTATATTAATATTTCAATTTAATGGTTACTTATTTGTATTGAGTTATGTGATTAAAGGATTTATTTAATTAATTATGATTTGATTAATTAAATTAAATATGAAAGCTTGATTAAATATAGTGTGACAAATAACTATATTATAAGGAGTTATTAAAATAAATTAAAGTACTTTAATTTAGTTTTTAACAAACAAGGCTTAATATATCAATTCTTTAAATTTAAAGGGTTTTGCCAAACAAGCCTTATGGCTTTTGAAATTTCTAATTTTTGAAAATAAATAGAATAAATAAAATATAATTAAAATAATAAATCTAGTACATTTATAATTTATACGTTGGTTTTGCTGTAACTAACATTTTATTAAGGTTGTCAGTTTAGTTTTACGTATTATGTATATTGTCTAAAGCCTAAGCGTAAGAAAAGCTACAGGGAAAAAATTACAGAGAATTATAGAGAGAATTGAGAAAGTTTGAGAGTGAAACCTGAGAAATTGTCTGCAATTGCAAGATTGTGCAAACTAACTTGAAGGTATGTTCACAACTTTGATATTATATGTGCATATATGGGTTTCACAGCAAGAATTGCATGTTCTGTAAATTTCATCTCTTCTAATTATTTCTATATACTTGGTAATTGTGATTATACATGTTTATGATGTTAGAGAGTATGTTCAGTCAAGGATATCACATGTTAAATTCGTTTGACAGTAGAAGAAAACTTTAACAATATATATTTGTGTATATTATTTTCATGTGTGGCTATGTAAGTATCAATTTTAGTGACCAATTAGTGTGTGAAAGTATAAATTGAAGCTTGTATATGATAGTTCAATGAGATACGAACATAACGTAACTGGAATGAGATGATTTGGCCAACTAATGGATTCACAATGATGATTTTTAGGATGAATGTCAAGAAAATTGAGTTTTTCATGAAAATAAGAATATTGAGAAATTAAAATAGTTTTAGCTAGTGTTAAATTATTCTAATTAGTTGTAAATGTGAGCAATAATGTTTATGATAGTTGTATATTTATGTTACATGTTGATATTTCTGTCTATTGGGTGAAATTTGTGTTTGTTGGGCTAAAGTCGACTACTGTTCATGTCGTGTCTGCGTCTGTCTGAACACCGGCGCAGCTGCGCCGGTGCCAAGGCAAAAAATGGCGTAGCTGCGCTGGTCCCAAGCCTTTGTATGGCGCAGTTGTGCCATACCCTGGTTTGAGATTTTGACTTCTGCTATTTCTGCAGATTTGGGAAAGTGTCATAACATGGTCTGAAATTGTGTTAGCATATTTAATGTGTAATGTTAAGGTTAACATAACATAGTGAGTTGTGATTAGCAAGTTCAAAGTTACAAAAATGATTAGTAAATCAAAAATGCGTTATGTGATAACCTAGTTTATACAATGAACATTAGTTAAGTGTTGTAATGATTAACACTTGGGAATTCTTAAATGTAAATGGTAGCTTAAGACTTTTGCTAAAATAGCAAGTTTAGCTAATAATGCGTTTTATATTGAAAAGTGAATATTAGTATGCCTAATAGATGTTGTGGTTTTAATACTGTGTATAGGTGAACGTGAGATTTAATATTTTAGCTTACGCTCGAGGCAAGTTTTTTAACTCTACACTTTCGTTGAGCTAGTTCATTTATTACATTGTGCAAGTTTTCTAACTTTACACTTTCGTTGAGTTAGTTCTATTATTATAACGTCATGTTTGTGATTGAACAAACTTTTTATCTTAACTGTTATTGAATAAATCAATTGTCCTAAGATTCATTCTAACTTGTTTACAGTTAAGCAAGTTTCTTAAGTTCTATTATTGTATAATGAACGTAGTTTTGAACTCTCATCTCTATTATTGAACTGTTTTATTTCTTTGTATGAGTTAATACATTGTTGGGCAAGTTTTTAGTTTCCAGCTTGCTATCAGTTAAATGTACGTTCAGGAATATCATTCTAATGTTATAAGACTCGAACCTTATCTTATTTATCGTTCAAGCAAAGGTTAACTATTTTATTCATTCTATTGAATGCTTATGCTCTATAGTTATTTCAAGCATGAGTTTGATATGTATAATCAGTTCATTTATGATTCTCAAATATTCTAAGTTATGTTGTTATTACACCACTATTGTGTTATTAAGCATTGTTGATTTAACTAGTTCCCTAGTTGATGATCATTGAACTTCAATTACCCTTGGAAAGCTTATCCAAACCAAACTTTCTTTGGTGCGAACTTGTACTCTAAATACTGAGATGAACAACCCTGTGTTTAGGGGTTTACGCTTAGCATTGAAATGTATGTGCACAATACATTATATGAAGGATTGATCCTCCTAAGTACGTGGAGTCCTTATAGTCATATGACTGTTAAAGTTAAAGTTGAAAGATTACTTATAACTCTGGACATGGTTCATGGTCAATTGACCCTCAGTAGTATATTTAAGAATGTAAATATAACATATCATTCAGTTCAATTGAGCCTATGAATTGGTAAATGTTGTAATGTTAATTGAACATATCATTCAGTTCTATTGAGCCTATTATTTGGCGAATGATGTAAAGATATTTATTCTTATTTCAAGTGAGCTTTGTTTGGTCACACTTGCATATTTATACAATTATTGCAGCTATGATTGAGAAGGTAGATAAACCTACAACTTGCAAAGGAAAGGGAAAAATGTACAAGTGATGAAGACTTGTAATTTTGTTTTATCGTTATGATGATAGACTTTTAATAATGATGTGATGTAATAATTTAATTTCCGCACTTGAATGATTGTATTAAAGGTTAGAGAACCTGGGAGATAATGTTTTATTAAAGTAATCCTGTATGCACAGGTTTTTATTATTCAATTTATTATGATTGGGTAGTTAGATATGGATGTTTTGATTACGTAAACACCAAGTTTTGAGGTAATGAAGTACCGGGAATTGGGAGTCACAAGTTGGTATCAAAGCTTTAGGTTATGAACCTTAGGTGGGGAAAAGCCTTAGGAAGTAACCTTTGAAAAGATAGTGGTGATTAACTCTTATCGAGTTTTAAGGAAGAAATAATAAAACACTTATGTCATTATGTGTTTATACTTATGTGCTCGTGAGTGTCGAGTAGTAATGATTAATAATTGAAATTTAAAATTTTGTTGTCAGGATGACTAATGTCGGAGAATCCAGTCAGGCTAGGGAGGATAGACCTCAGATGCCTATAGAGGAGGAGCCTCGTGACATTCATGTTATTTGGGAACAACTACTGCCACGGGAGTCAGCCCCGTTGGTCACAGTGGTTGAAGATGAGGATGATGATATGGAGACGGATGAGGAGGATCCCGTTGAGTTGCCACATGAGGATGAGGATGACGAGGAGGAGGAGGAGGAGACTCCACTAACCTCGATAGCTGCTCGAATGTACGATGAAGTCTACGACCGTAACGTGGAACTTCAGGATACAATCAAGGAATTGCAAGAGATAATAGCTGAACAACAGACTGCAATGACACAGAAAGATGATGCAATCCAAGATCGTGAGGAACGACTGACTAATGTCGAGGAGAAGCTAGAACAGACTGAAGGAGAGAAAGAACAACTGATCGAAGTGGTCGTTGAACTGAAGAACAAGCTGAGGGAAGAAGCTACTAAGAGGGCAAGAGCTGAAGAAGCCTACGAGGAAGCTTTTCAACGAACTGGGATAGCAGTGAAAGACGCACATGCAAAGAGAATGAAGATGGAAGAGATGAATAGAGTATTCAACACCATAGTTTATCGAGCTCAGGATCGGGTCATGGAATATCCTATTCAGTTTGAGACGCTGCCATCGTACGTATTAGATCGCAGAACAATGTTCCGAGTCATGGAGGAAGAACGTAGTAAGGCTAAGCAGTATCTTAGTAGAACATCGTAGTTGTTGTACGATGAATAAAATGTTAAATAAATTGTAAATCCCAAGTGTTATGTAACCTATGGGATATGACGATGAGATTGTCCAGAAACTTTTGTAGTTTAGGAAAGTAATGTAAATAGCAGTGATGCTATTGTTTTATATTTTCAAAGAAGTTATGAATAAATAAAAGTTGTTATTTTATTCAAAGTGTTATGTGATTATGTGGTTATTTCTTTTGTGGAGGCAAGTTAAGTATAAATTACTTAAAAGAGTTGAATAATAATCTAATGAGTGTATTTTTAACAGAAAATGTCTCCCAGACGTCAACCATCACGATAGAGAACCACCGAAGTAACCAACAATAACGACAATGTTGATGCTAACCCCGTTCAACAATTAGTGACGTTACTGACAGGAGCGTTGCAGAATCAACCACAGAACCAAGGAACAACGTTTAAGGAGTTCAAGGCGGTTGGACCACCTGAATTTCGAGGGTCAGTGAATCCAGTCGAGGCACAGACTTAGATTACAGAGATAGAAAAGGTGTTCGATGTTACTAGGGTAGGGGATGCCCAGAAGACTGCTTTCGCAACATTCATGTTGAAAGCAGAAGCTAGTTATTGGTGGCAGACCAATAAAACTCGAGAAGGACCAGGATTGATGACCTGGGATAGGTTTAATGAGATATTCTTCGAGACCTACTTTCTCGAGAGTTCGAAGAGTCAGCTGGAAGTGCAATTTCTGGAACTGAAGCAGGGAACGATGACGGAATCCGAGTATACCGCTAAATTCAACGAGTTGGCAAGGTTTGCGCCTTATCAAGTCAGCACGGACGAATGCAAGGTAAAGAAATTTGAACAGGGACTGAAGCCCTGGTTGTATAGTAGGGTTTCCCTATTTCAATTAAAGACTTTCGTAGCAGTGATGGTGAAAGCAATACTCGCTGAAGAGGTGGTAATTGTGGAAACAACAACAACAACAACAACTTAAAGAGAAAGTGGAATGGAAATGTGGGTGCTGGAAACCAGCAGGGTAACCAGCAAAACAAGAAGTTTAAAGCATGTGCTACATGCGGAAAGTTTCACAAGGGTGCGTGCTTGATGGGAAAACGAGTATGCTTCAATTGTGGCCAGGAGGGTCACATCACCCCAAATTGCACTCAACCTAAGAAGAACGTATGCTTCACGTGCGGATCTAAGGATCACTTTACTCGTGAATGGCCTAAGAAGAAGGATGGAGTGACAACCAGAAGCAATAGAGGTAACAATGGAGGTACAACATCAAATAAACCTACAGCTAGAACCTTCAACATGACTGTACAAGATGTTGTGCAATCAAAAGATGTGGTGTCAGGTATCATCCCAATCAACGATATTGATGCTTATGTATTATTTGATTCGGGTGCTACTTGCTCGTTTATCTCTGATGAATTTTCTAAGCGGTTAGAATTGCCTAGAGAAGAACTAAATTTCTATTTGAACATAGAAATTGCGAATAAAGAGATAATCCATGTTAGATTCGTGTACAAGAACTGTAGGGTGAACATTAAGGAGAATATCTTGATGGTAGATTTGATTCCGATTAGATTGGGAGAGTTTGATGTTATTTTGGGAATGGATTGGCTGTTCAAATATGGATAGGTAATTGATTGCAAAAAGAAGTGTGTAAACCTTATGACCCCGTCAAAGGTAGTATTTTATGGTAGCAAGTCGCTTAGACAAATGAAATGTCTGACGATTATGCAGGCTAAGAAATTGTTGAGTCGAGACTGTGTGGGCTATTTAGCTTACATATCGATACTCATAAGAAGAATGTGAAACTGGAAGAGATACCAGTGGTGAGGGAATTTGAGGATGTGTTTCCAGAGGATTTGTCAGGACTTCTGCCTGATAGAGAAATTGAGTTCGTGATTGACTTAGTGCCGGGGACAACACCGATATCGAAGGCCCCGTACAGAATGGCTCTAGTAGAAATAAAGGAACTAATGGTACAGTTGCAAGAGTTGCTAGACAAGAAACATATTCAACCAAGTGTATCACCGTGGGGAGCACCAGTGTTATTCGTAAAGAAGAAGGATGGGTCAATGCATCTTTGCATTGATTATAGAGAATTAAACAAAGTCACTATTAAAAACAAATATCCATTGCCAAGAATAGATGACTTGTTTGATCAGTTAAAGGGTGCTAAATACTTCTCGAAAATAGATTTGAGAAGTGGGTATCATTAGTTGAAAGTGAGGAAGGAGGATATACCACGAACGTCATTCAGAACTCGGTATGGACATTACGAGTTTCTGGTGATGTCTTTTGGTTTAACCAATGCACCTGCTGCATTCATGGATTTGATGAATAGGGTGTTTAAACCATTCTTGGACAAGTTTGTTGTGGTATTTATCGACGACATTCTGGTGTATTCCAAAACTCAAGAAGAACACGTGGAACACTAACGTTTGACATTAGAAACACTAAGAAAGGAAAAATTGTACGCAAAATTCTCTAAGTGCGAATTTTGGCTAGATCGTGTGCAATTTCTTGGGCACGTGATTGACAAAGATGGGATTTCAGTGGATCCATAAAAAATGAAAGCTGTAATAAATTGGGAACAACCAAGAACTCCATCGGAGGTGAGGAGTTTCTTGGGACTGGCCGGTTATTACAGATGGTTTATTCAATATTTTTCTACGATAGCCACTCCATTAACAAATTTGACCAGGAAAATTGTGAAATTTATTTGGACGGAGAAATATGAAGAAAGTTTCCAGGACTTGAAGAAGAAATTATGCATGGCGCCTGTGTTGTCATTACCAGATAGCACGAGAAATTTTGTTGTGTATAGTGATGCCTCACATAAGGGATTGGGATGTGTTCTTATGCAGAACAGCAAAGTAATTGCATATACATCAAGACAACTGAAGGATTATGAGAAAGGTTATCCAACTCATGATTTGGAATTGGCTGTAGTAGTATTTGCTCTCAAGATATGGAGACACTGTAAGATCCCAAATTTTATGAAATGAAAGTATTCAATTTTTCTTATAATTACTATTCAGAAAATGGTTAAATTGATAAAATGTTAAAGTTAAGGGTGATATGTGCAAAATTTTTAAAATAAGCAAGTGGTTATAATATACTCATTGTTGTCGGGGAATATTCGTTTGGTCGTGAAATATTCTTTCTGTCGGAGAATAATTGTATGACGCCGCAGCCATTTGTGGGTCCCATAAACGATAACTGTCGGATGAAGAAAACGACAAATTTGAGTTTTCTCAAATAACGGCGTAGTTGTTACCGTTAACACTGTTGGAATACCCGGTGGTTAAAATATAGTAATACGCATGGTTGCACAGTAGCACACGGTTTTGTACAGTATTTTAAATTATTGATTCTTACGTAAGAAGGCAATACTCAATAATTGTTACAGTAATTACTGTTCAATATTTTATTATTGTTGTTTCAATAATTGTCATTTCACAGTATCTCCATTATCAGATCAATAATTCATATTATTTGAATAATATTATTAGATAACATTATTGGCAATGTCTAGAAAGTTTTGTCAAGGAGAGGTTTGGTCACCTAATTACGCGCAAATAAGGAGAAATTCTTATCGAAAAGCCTCCTCTTTCCTAGGAACTGCCTGGTTGTCATTATTGTGATCTTGTAATATTATTTATGAATAATTAATTATTGATTTATATGATAAGAAAATATTTATTTTATGTGGATATAATTGGTGGATATATTTATTTTATGTGGATATAATTGAAGGAATTAATGTTGAGGTGTTTTTGTCGGAATGAAGGTATTAAAAATTAAATCACTGTTCTTGAGATATATTGCATGAGTTATAATTTTTAATCTGACCGTTGGATCGTTGTGATTTTTGGATATATTATACATATATAAGTTGAGTATATGTCCACAAATTTTGAACAGTTAAAAATGAACGTATAATTTGTTATGAATTTTAAGAGGTGACTGATTCGGAAATTAGGTTTATAAATGATTTTGCTGAAAAGTTCTAGAATTGAGTGGGCCCCACTTGTGATTGGTGAAAAAATATGCTGAATTTTATTTTAAATATGGTGGGTGACAATAGTAGCAGGTAAAGCCATCAGGTAGCAGGTCAAATCTGCTTCGGCGTGTTAACATTTTCCTATAAATAGAGGGCTAAGTTAGAATTGAAAATCATACCAGAAACATAAGTTTTCTCTCTATATTATCGAGAATATTTTTGTGAGTATCTTGAGTGTTGCTATACGGCGCAAGTTCGTTCAGCGTTATATCCGATATTCAAGTCAAAAGTAGTGCTCTTTTGAGATAAGGGATTTTAAGAGTTATTATGTTTTTCAGTTTCGTAATTTTTCTGAACTTTCAAAAATTCTAGAAAAATTTGAAATGAAAATTTGATTAGTTTTCTTGATTGTGTCCAAAAATGGGGATTTTTGGATGTATATATTAAGAGCTATGAATTTTATGGAAAAAAAACTATTTTAAAAGTAAACCCTTATAACTCCTTGTGGTTAACTCCAAAATTGGTGAAATTTTTATTGGGAGTACATGTATATAACAGAAGTATACTCTGTAAATTTTGGAATTTTTGGATAAAAGTACAGTTTATGATAAATGTCTAAATATTCGGCTATTTTGGCTATATGAAAAATAGTAAATGAATTTTAAAAATTCTGAGAAAAATATATGTTCAATATGGAACTATATTCTGCTAAATTCCAGAAAAAAAAATTTGGTTGTGCTGATTTGGTATTTTTCATGAAAATAGACTAGTTATGAGTAAATGAATTAAATATGTTATGTAAAGTAAGAAAATTGGAAAATAGGATTTTATAGGTTGAGAATCCTATATGAGGTATATGCAGATTTTTGATAAGAGTTTTGGTTATTGGTGATGAAGTCTTATGAGTTTGGCATTTTAGGATGATTAAATGCATTATTTAGTAAAGTGTAAACAATTAAAATAAATTGTTTATAAGTTTAAGAAATGTTATTCTTTCAATATCATTATACCGAAATATTGGTATGTATTTTATTACAGAATTTCTATCTTTTTTATGTCGGGGTTACTATTCATGAGTTACTATTCAGGAGTTATTATTCATGAGTTACTATTCACTGATACTATTCACGACAAAATTGATTTATTTTTCTGACCAAGTTATAGTTGATTTATGAATATTACTCTTGAGATTGAATCTATATGTTGATTATATTGTTTTTATTATCATATATAATATTTTTATAACCCTAATGATGATATTTCTCTTTGACTTGAGTGTAAAGATGGGTAGATTTTTTGTATGATCATGACTATGGGTTCCCTTTGGCCAGTAGTACAAAGTTGAATTGTTGACTGGTATGATCATGACCATTGAATTTATAATGGATTATCTTTAGCTTAAGTACAAAGGTGAATTGATCAACATGGTTATAATTATTGTTTATATAAATTCTGAAATGATTATATATTTCTTGGAGATATTAATATATTTGGCCTGCAGTGCAAAGATGATCTGTTGTTAAATATCTTTGGCCTGTAATGCGAAGATGATCTGTTGTTGAATATCTTTGGCCTGTAGTTCAAAGATGATCTGTGGTTGAATATCTTTGGCCAGTAATGCAGAGATGAACTGTTGACGAGTATCTTTGGCCCGTAGTGCAAAGATAAATTTATTAGTATGATTATGAACATGAATTGTGATTTGGTATAACCATGATCTTCGATGTTTCAGGTAAAGATAGGTGATGAAAATTATTTTCGTCCTAGATGAGAAGAGGAATTTAGAACCACAATTATGATTATGAGTTATTCATATGATTGTGGACCAGAACTGTTGATTAATGTTACAGGGATAAAATAATGTTGGTGGATTTTTAACATGGAGAAGATAATAGACTTTATGGTCTATTTGACTCTTCTAATGGATTGCTCGTTCCGCTGTAACTATGGTTGAAAAATTATATCATCTACCATATGTTCTAAATCTCTGATTTATTACTGATGAAGGCTATTGATAATTTAATTATCTTTTGTCATGATATTCTTTACTAGGCTAGTTGTGCTCACCGTTTTGCTTCACAATTTCTTTCAGGTAATAAGAGTGTAGCTGGGTCGAGCGGGGGTAACAGGAGAATAGAACGGTGGTCATCATTTAGTAGTTATATTTGGTGAATCAAATAGGGTAAGGCGAACCCAACGTTGGAAGGGTATTTTGCCATTATCATACAAGATGTCTAATGACATACAACCTCGTGTCATTATAAGACAGAATTGTTGTAAGACCCCAAATTATTAATAAATGAAATTTAATTTCCTCTATTTATTATTCTGAAATAGTAAGGGTTGATTTGATTAATGTGGTCAGTTATGGGTAAAATGCGCAAATATTTTAAATAAGCAAGTGGTTATAGAATATTCATTGTTGTCGGGGAATATTCGCTTGGTCGTGGAATATTCTTACTGTTGGAGAATATTCGTACGACGGCGCAGTCTTTTGTGGGCCCCATAACAGAAAACGGTCAGATGAAGATAACGACAAAAACAAGTTATTTATAAATAACGGCGTAATTGTTACCGTTAATACTGTTGAAATACCCCGTGGTTAAAACACAGTAATACGCGTTGTTGCACAGTAGCACACGGTATTGCACCAATTATTGATTTTTACGTAAGAAGGTACTACTTAACAATTGTTGCAGTAATTACTGTTCAATATTATATTTTATTGATTCAATAATTGCTGCGTTGATATTTTATATTACTGTTATTTTAATAATTGTCACTACACAGTATTTTCTATTATCGGAACAATAATTCATATTATCTGAATAATATTATTAGATAATATTATTGGCAATGTCTAGAAAGTTCTGTCTAAGGAGAGGTTTGGTCATCTAATTGCGCGCCAGTAAGGAGAGATCCTTATTGGAAAGCCCCCTCTTTCCTGGGAACGGCCTGGCTGCCAGTACTGTGATTCTGTAATATTATTTGTGTATAATTAATTATTAATTTATATGATGAGAAAAATATTGATTTTATGTGGATATAGATGGAAAAAATTTTTAATGTGACAATTGTTGAAAATTAATATTTTATCTTTTTCTGATAAAATAATTTATTTAAATATATTATTTTAATAATATATTGATGGTGATATTTTTACAATAAATGTGGGATATATGAGTATATGAGGAGGAAGAGTATTTTTGTGGCATTAAATATTTAACACATGTTTTGTGTGTTGGTGGATACAATTCTTGACCGAAAATTTATTATTGGCTGTAAAATTGTCCGTTTGTAGATTTCGGTCAATTTCTGTTTGGAATTTGGAAAAATTTTCTTCTGTAAAGTTGTAGAGAATTGAATTTCCTATAAAAACTCGCGAGATTCGAATTTTCTAATGAAAGGGCTATTTATTATGAATTATTGAAGTTCTGAAATTCCGAAATAATTGATTTTTGGAAGTTTTAATTATTTTTGTTTAGAAAAACGTTTTTTTGTATTTTGTGGACATCATTAACATGTGTTATGGCTGAATTCAGATGGTCAAGGTGGGCTAAGGAAAATTTGTTAAATATATTATTATTATATTTAATTTTCTGCTTTGGTGTGCTAAGCATTTTCCTATAAATAGGGTGCTTAGGTTAGAATTGAAAATCACACCAGAAACACAAGTTTCTCTCTCTTTCTCTCTCTATATTAGTGAGCGTATTCTTGTGAGTATTCTAATACTTTGAGTATTGCTATACGGTGCAAGTTCAAGTCATAGCTTATATCCGGTGTTTCAACTAGAAGTACTGTTTTTGCTGAGGTAAGGGATGTTATTTTTTCTTAAATGATATTATTTTCTTCAATATCATTATGCCGAAGTATTGATCTGAACTTTTTATCAAATTTAAAACTTTTCATGTCGAGATTACTATTCAGGAGTTACTATTCACGAGTTACTATTCACGAGTTACTATTCACCGAAAAATAAAATTTTCTTCTTTTCGTCCAAAATATCTATTCTGGATACTAGCTTTGATTGTATCCATATTTTGATCATTCTTGAATTTTACTCCACTATGATTGTTTATGAGGTATTTTTGGACATGGATAAACTGTAATACAAATCCCTAATATTTGTTCTTTTGCTTCACTGGATTCGTTTCCTTTAAAATATTTTTCATCATCCTCAGTCCTAAATGATGATGTTATTGAATATCTTTGGCCTGTAGTGCAAAGATTGATGATTTCTGATGAATATCTTTGGCCCGTAGTGCAAAGATGAACAGGTGTTGAGATGAACATGATCGTCTGGTGATACAAATGAATATCTTTGGCCTGTAGTGCAAAGATGAATATTTGATTAAAGATGGTTATTAATTGTTGTTACAGGGATAAAATATTGATGATGGACTTTTAAATCTTAGAAGATAGTAGAACTCATTCTCTACTTGACTCTTCTAATGGTTTGCTGTTTCCGCTGCGAATATTGATTTAAAACTTGTTGTCTATTGTATTCTATTAAATTTTTCCCTGTTGAAGACTAACGATAATTTGTTGTATATTATCTTAGTCATAATATTCTTTACTGGGCTAGTTGAGCTCACCCTTTTCCTTGTTGTTCCATTTTCTTCTCAGGAGGCGAGAATGTAGCGAGTACTATTCAGGGTATGGAATGATGGTTCAAGACAGTTGTTTTAGTAGTCCTCACTATTTTGTAAAATAGTGTATCAATAAGTATAATGAGTTCTTAATTGAGTATGAATACTGTCTAGATGACAATATTTGTATTTAAACTCACAGTATATGTGTTGTCGTATTTTACACGACAAATGTATTAATAAAGTTGTAGTTGTTTCTGTACCATGTATTTGGCGACTCAGAATGGGTTGGGTGGAATGGACCTATTTTGGGGGCGTCACAGTTGGTATCAGAGCTTAGGGATACGATCTCTGGCGGAGATCGGGGAATAGAACTAGGAGGGGAGAGACGAGTAAATCCTTCGCTAGTGTGTCCTACCTAAGCTTATTTGTTGGTCGGTCATAATATAGGGATATTATGTGATATGTTAATTTTTTAAATTAACCTTGTTTATGGCAGTATTTGAGAATGTCGATTGACAATATTAACAATGGACTGAATGAGATCGTGGAGACACCTCTAATCGCCAACCAGGATAATGTGATATCAGGCGAAGAAGAAATTAGAGATATACATGTGGTGAGTGAAGAATTGATAGTTGCACCCGAGATAGTCGCAGAGGTAACAACTGAGAGTGAGGAAGAAAAGGAAGAAGAGGAAGAAGAGGTACCTGAGGAGAGTTTATTATAGGTATTTTATGATCAAAATGTAGAATTGCAAAATCGTATTCATGAGTTAGAAGAGCAGGCTGAAGAATTGCAGGCAGTCGTGGAGCAAAAGGATGCAACGATTCAAGCTTGTGTTACCCGATATATGATGCTTGAACAGAAGCACTCTTTGGTAGAGTATAATATGATAAAGCTAGAATCTGAGCTGAAAGAAGAAATAACTGAACGAGTGAGAATGAGTGATGCATGGGTAAAAGCTGCACGACGTGTTGATATTATGGAAAGAGATGTCCAATCTAAGAAGAGAAGATTTAACGATGACGGGAAGACATCAGCAGCAGCATCAGCACCAGCAACAAATTTTAGGAGAAGAGAACAATCGCCAGTTAGATGCTACAGATGCGGAGAGGAGGGACATATAAGGTCAAACTGTTCAAAGCCTTCAAAGGTATGTTATAACTGTGGAAAGGAAGGTCATATCGCTCGAGATTGCACTGTAGCAAAACCAAGTCCAACGGGGGTGGTGACTCAAAAAGCTGTCCCAGAAAAGTCAAAGTCAACGGTTACTGGAAGAGCGTTTTTCGTGACTGGTCAGAATGCGAGGATCCCGAACGAAGTTAGCACGGCTTAGTTAATTATAAATTTTTGCGAAGTCTATACCTTATTAGATACTAGTTCTACCTATTCATTTATCTCTCCTGCTTATACTCAACGTTTAAAATTGACTCCGGAGAAAATTAGACTTTGACTTATCTGTTGAAACTCTGTTAGGAGAAATTTTTATCACATCCATTGTTTATAAATCTTGTTTGATCCAAGTTGGCACCATCACATTACCTGTTGACCTTATCTCTTTAAAGATACTTGCTTTTGATGTGATTTTAGGAATTGATTGGTTAACTACTCATCATGCTAAAATTGATTGCTTTCGTAAGGTTGTTAGTTTTCATATTCCTAAGCAACCTGTTATTCAAATTCAAGTAACCAAACCATTGAAGTCAAACTCTTTTATATCAAGCCGTAAAGTCATTCGTTTATTGAAAAACGGATGTCAAGCTTTCTTAGCCATGTCATGAATTTGAACAAAAATACGTCAGATTTGAATGATATTTCTGTTGTTAGTAAAATTTTTGACGTATTTCCTGAAGAATTTCTTGGCTTACTCCCAGAGCGTGATATTGAATTTTGTATCGACTTTGAACCCGGTACAAAACCCATTTCTAAAATCTCATATTGAATAGCTCCTATTGAACTTCAGGAGTGAAAAACCCAACTATAGAAGTTGATAACCGAGCCTTTATCTGGTGACTTCCTTTGTGGAATGCACCGAAGCCAGACTCTCCGTAGGGGACGCCATATTCGTGCGGTAGTAAACTGATAGGTGTCATTGTGACGTGCTATCCAAGATTGGGATATGAGTCACAGTTGAGAGCAATCTAAGTCAGTAATCGAAATACGTAACTTAGCTGGTTATTATCGAAGATTCGTAGAAGGGTTTTCTCGAATCGCTACCCCGTTAACTCAGCTGACTCGGAAGAATATCAAATTCGTATGGAGCGAAGAATGCGAGAAGAGTTTCCAAGAGCTTAAGAGGAGACTCATTTCGGCACCTGTTCTGACAATACCATCTGGTTCAGATGGATTTGTTATCTACAGCGATGCTTCAGGCAAAGGGTTAGGATGTGTTCTCATGTAACGTGGGAAAGTCATAGCCTATGCCTCGCGACAACTTAAAGAATATGAGAGGAATTATCCTACTCATGATCTAGAGTTGGCAGCAGTCGTTTTCACGCTAAAGATCTGGAGGCATTATCTATATGGGGAGAAAGTGGAGATATATTCAGACCATAAAATTCTCAAATATTTCTTCACTCAAAAAGAACTCAACATGCGACACCGACGTTGGCTCGAGCTGTTGAAAGATTTCGATCATACCATTCAATACCATCCTGGAAAAGCAAACGTGGTAGCTGACGCATTGAGTAGAAGATCATATGCAGGAACGAGTGCGATGATGTTAAGTATACGCGTAGAACTAACTTTAATCGATAAAGTTAAAGTTACTCAAGCTACAGACCCGGAGCTGATGCGTATGAAGAAGAAAGTGCAAGAAGGTGCTATTCCGGAAGCAAGAATCGATGAAGAAGGAATACTTCGAGTCCACTCCAGACTTTGTATTCCTAACGATTCTGATTTGAAGTACAAGATTATGATGGAGGCACACAATACACCATTTGCAATCCATCCTGGAAGTACTAAAATGTATCGTGATCTTCGACATACATTTTGGTGGAACAATATGAAGGGAGAGATTGCAAAGTTTATTTCGAGGTGTTTAACTTGTCAACGTGTAAAGGCGGAGCATCAAGTACCAAAGGGTCTATTGCAACCACTTGAGATTCTGAAATGGAAGTGGGAACACATTACCATGGATTTCGTTACGGGTCTTCCTACGGTTTCTCAAGGCATAAATGCTATTTGGGTTATAGTTGATAGATTAACCAAGTCTGCTCATTTCTTGCCGATACGAGAGACTTATTCCCTTGAACGTCTTGCTAGTATGTACGTGAATGAGATTGTGATGTTGCATGGCATGCCAGTATCCATAATTTCGGATCGTGACCCAAGATTCATTTCAAGATTTTGGGTTAGCTTGCCAAAAGCTATAGGCACGGATTTACGATTTAGTTCAGCTTACCATCCTCAAACGGATGGACAATCAGAAAGGACTATTCAAACTCTTGAAGATCTATTAAGACTTTGTGTCCTAGATTTCAAAGGGAGTTGGGATAAGTTCCTACCATTGGTGGAATTCTCCTACAAT
The DNA here is from genome assembly GCA_016801055.1 of Panax notoginseng. Taxonomy (NCBI): domain Eukaryota; kingdom Viridiplantae; phylum Streptophyta; class Magnoliopsida; order Apiales; family Araliaceae; genus Panax; species Panax notoginseng. The sequence continues at coordinate 196,728,326 of CM029016.1, forward strand.
AACAATTATCAGGCAAGTATAGGTGTGGCTCCATTTGAAGCATTGTATGGACGAAAGTGTCGCTCTCCAGTATGTTGGGATGAGGTGGGAGAAGCAACGTTGTTGGGATCAGAGTTGGTACGAATGACTACAGAGAAGATCCAAACGATTCGACAACGTATACAAACGGCACATGATCGACAAAAAAGTTATGCGGATCTTCATCGAAAGGACGTGGAATTTGATATTGGGGATCATGTATTGTTGCAAGTTACTGCATGGAAGGGAGTTACAAGATTCGGGAAGAGAGAAAAGCTCAATCCACGATTTATTGGTCCATTTCATATTCTTGACCGAGTAGGAAATGTGGCCTATAGACTCGCGTTACCTCCAAGCATATCTCGTGTTCATAACGTTTTTCACATATCTATGCTTCGTAAATATGTGAAAGACCCAAACCACGTTATTGAGTTAGAACCAGACGAGATAGCCGAAGACTTAACGTACGAAGAGGTACCTGTCAAGATCTTGGATAGGAAGGAGCATGTCCTACGCACGAAGGTTATACCACAAGTTAAAGTTTTGTGAAAAAACCATGCTATTGAGAAAATGACCTGGGAGTTGGAAACGGAAATGAAAGCGAGGTATCCTCATCTTTTCGAAACACCAGGTACGTATGTCAATTTCGAGGACGAAATTTCATAAGGAGGGGAGGTTGTAAGACCCCAAATTATTAATAAATGAAATTTAATTTTCTCTATTTATTATTCTAAAATAGTAAGGGTTGATTTGATTAATGTGGTCAGTTATGGGTAAAATGCGCAAATATTTTAAATAAGCAAGTGGTTATAGAATATTCATTGTTGTCGGGGAATATTCGCTTGGTCGTGGAATATTCTTACTGTTGGAGAATATTCGTACGACGGCGCAGTCTTTTGTGGGCCCCATAACAGAAAATGGTCAGATGAAGATAACGACAAAAACAAGTTGTTTATAAATAACGGCGTAATTGTTACCGTTAATACTGTTGAAATACCCCGTGGTTAAAACACAGTAATACGCGTTGTTGCACAGTAGCACACGGTATTGCACCAATTATTGATTTTTACGTAAGAAGGTACTACTTAACAATTGTTGCAGTAATTACTGTTCAATATTATATTTTATTGATTCAATAATTGCTGCGTTGATATTTTATATTACTGTTATTTTAATAATTGTCACTACACAGTATTTTCTATTATCGGAATAATAATTCATATTATCTGAATAATATTATTAGATAACATTATTGGGAATGTCTAGAAAGTTCTGTCTAAGGAGAGGTTTGGTCATCTAATTGCGCGCCAGTAAGGAGAGATCCTTATTGGAAAGCCCCCTCTTTCCTGGGAACGGCCTGGCTGCCAGTACTGTGATTCTGTAATATTATTTGTGTATAATTAATTATTAATTTATATGATGAGAAAAATATTGATTTTATGTGGATATAGATGGAAAAATTTTTTAATGTGACAATTGTTGAAAATTAATATTTTATCTTTTTCTGATAAAATAATTTATTTAAATATATTATTTTAATAATATATTGATGGTGATATTTTTACAATGAATGTGGGATATATGAGTATATGAGGAGGAAGAGTATTTTTGTGGCATTAAATATTTAACACATGTTTTGTGTGTTGGTGGATACAATTCTTGATCGAAAATTTATTATTGGCTGTAAAATTGTCCGTTTATGGATTTCGGTCAATTTCTGTTTGGAATTTGGAAAAACTTTCTTCTGCAAAGTTGTAGAGAATTGAATTTCCTATAAAAACTCGCGAGATTCGAATTTTCTAATGAAAGGGCTATTTATTATAAATTATTGAAGTTCTGAAATTCTGAAATAATTAATTTTTGGAAGTTTTAATTATTTTTGTTTAGAAAAACGTTTTTTTGTATTTTGTGGACATCATTAACATGTGTTATGGCTGAATTCAGATGGTCAAGGTGGGCTAAGGAAAATTTGTTAAATATATTATTATTATATTCAATTTTCTGCTTTGGTGTTCTAAGCATTTTCCTATAAATAGGGTGCTTAGGTTAGAATTGAAAATCACACCAGAAACACAAGTTTCTCTCTCTTTATCTCTCTATATTAGTGAGCGTATTCTTGTGAGTATTCTAATACTTTGAGTATTGCTATACGGTGCAAGTTCAAGTCATAGCCTATATCCGGTGTTTCAACTAGAAGTACTGTTTTTGCTGAGGTAAGGGATGTTATTTCTTCTTAAATGATATTATTTTCTTCAATATCATTATGCCGAAGTATTGATCTGAACTTTTTATCAAATTTAGAACTTTTCATGTCGGGATTACTATTCATGAGTTACTATTCACGAGTTACTATTCACGAGTTACTATTCACCGAAAAATGAAATTTTCTTCTTTTCGTCCAAAATATCTATTCTGGATACTAGCTTTGATTGTATCCATATTTTGATCATTCTTGAATTTTACTCCACTATGATTGTTTATGAGGTATTTTTGGACATGGATAAACTGTAATACGAATCCCTAATATTTGTTCTTTTGCTTCACTGGATTCGTTTCCTTTAAAATATTTTTCATCATCCTCAGTCCTAAATGATGATGTTATTGAATATCTTTGGCCTGTAGTGCAAAGATTGATGATTTCTGATGAATATCTTTGGCCCGTAGTGCAAAGATGAACATGTGTTGAGATGAACATGATCGTCTGGTGATACAAATGAATATCTTTGGCCTGTAGTGCAAAGATGAATATTTGATTAAAGATGATTATTGATTGTTGTTACAGGGATAAAATATTGATGATGAACTTTTAAATCTTAGAAGATAGTAGAACTCATTCTCTACTTGACTCTTCTAATGGTTTGTTGTTTCCGCTGCGAATATTGATTTAAAACTTGTTGTCTATTGTATTCTATTAAATTTTTCCCTGTTGAAGACTAACGATAATTTGTTGTATATTATCTTAGTCATAATATTCTTTATTGGGCTAGTTGAGCTCACCATTTTCCTTGTTGTTCCATTTTCTTCTCAGGAGGCGAGAATGTAGCGAGTACTAGTCGGGGTATGGAATGATGGTTCAAGACAGTTGTTTTAGTAGTCCTCACTATTTTGTAAAATAGTGTATCAATAAGTATAATGAGTTCTTAATTGAGTATGAATACTGTCTAGATGACAATATTTGTATTTAAACTCACAGTATATGTGTTGTCGTATTTTGCACGACAAATGTATTAATAAAGTTGTAGTTGTTTCTGTACCATGTATTTGGCGACTCAGAATGGGTTGGGTGGAATGGACCTATTTTGGGGGCGTCACAATTGTGCACATCCACTTGCTGAGTATATTTACGAACACTACCTATATGATCTTGGAGTTTATTTGAAGTATAATTCTCAATTAGAGACAGTGGAGATAATGATATGTCAAGAGAAGACTCACCATTAGAAAAATATGATAGTAATCTTCTCATTTTTCTTTGGGGTCTATTTGGTCAACCAAGGATAATTCTGTGGACATATGATATCTATAATAACCTAGACGAATGGCCTTCCATGTACGAAGGGTTTCTTGAGCACTTTCTGAAGATTTTAATTTCTAAAACAGTTATTGACTGTACCTTTATGTAAGGTGTCATTGTGACGTGCTATCCAAGGTTGGGACATGAGTCACAGTTGGTATATATTTGTATCAAAACTCACAACATATTGGTTGTTATATTTTGCACGACAATTGTAGTAATAAAATTATATTTATTTTCTGTACCACGTATTTGGCGACTAAGAATGGGTTGGATGGATTGAACCTATTTTGGGGTTGTCACAGTTGGTATCAGAGCTTAGGGATATGGTCTCTGACGGAGATCAGGAAATTGAACTAGGAAGAGAGAGACGAGTATTATCCTTTGCTAGTGTTTGTCCTACCTAAGCTAAATTTTTCTTACTTAAGTTGACAAATTGTGATATGTCAATTAACCTTTGTTTTGAAGTTGTATTCTAGAATGATATCTGAAATACAAAAAATGAGCAATAGAGAAATCATGATGATCGGGGAGATAGAATCTGAAATAAAAGCAAGGTATTCTCAACTCTTCGAAATTTCATAAGGAGGGGAGATTGTAAGACCCCGAATTTTATGAAATAAAAGTATTCAATTTTTCTTATAATTGCTATTCAGTAAATGGTTAAATTGATAAAAGGTTAAAGTTAAGGGTGATATGTGCAAAATTTTCAAAATAAACAAGTGGTTATAATATACTCATTGTTGTCGGGGAATATTCGTTTGATCGTGGAATATTCTTTCTGTCGGGAAATATTCGTACGACACAGCAGCCATTTGTGGGCCCCATAACTGATAACTGTCGGATGAAGAAAATGACAAATTTGAGTTTTTACAAATAACGGCGTAGTTGTTACCGTTAACACTGTTGGAATACCCGACGATTAAAATACAGTAATACGCGTGTGTGCACAGTAGCACACGATTTTACACAGTATTTTGAATTATTAATTTTTACGTAAGAAGGCACTACTCAATAATTGTTACAGTAATTACTGTTCAATATTTTATTATTGTTGTTTCAATAATTGTCATTTCACAGTATCTCTATTATCATATCAATAATTCATATTATTTGAATAATATTATTAGATATCATTATTGGCAATGTCTAAAAAGTTCTGTCAAGGAGAGGTTTGGTCACCTAATTGCGTGCCAGTAAGGAGAAATCCTTATCGGAAAGCCCCCTCTTTCCTGGGAACTGTCTGGTTGTCATTATTGTGATTCTGTAATATTATTTATGAATAATTAATTATTAATTTATATGATAAGAAAATATTTATTTTATATGGATATAATTGATGGATATATTTATTATATGTGGATATAATTGAAGGAATTAATGTTGAGGTATTTTTGTCGGAATGGAGGTATTAAAAATTAAATCACTGTTCTTGAGATATATTTCGTGAGTTATAATTTTTAATCTGACCGTTGGATCGTTGTGATTTTTGGATATATTATACATATATAAGTTGAGTATATGTCCACAAATTTTGAACCGTTAAAAATGAACGTATAATTTGTTATGAATTTTAAGAGGTGACTGATTTGGAAATTAGGTTTATAAATGATTTTGGTGGAAAATTCTAAAATTGAGTGGGCCCCACTTCTGGTTGGTGAAGAAATGTGCTAAATTTTATTTCAAATATAGTGGGTGGCAATAGTAGCAAGTAAAGCCATCAGGTAGCAGGTCAAGTCTTTTTCGGCGTGCTAACATTTTTCTATAAATAAAGGGCTAAGTTGGAATTGAAAATCACACCAGAAATATAAGTTTTCTCTCTCTATGTTATCGAGCATATTTTTGTGAGTATCTTGAGTGTTGCTATACGGCGCAAGTTCGTTCAGCGTTATATTCGATATTCAAGTCAGAAGTACTGCTCTTTTGAGATAAGAAATTTTAAGGGTTATTATGTTTTTCAGTTTCGTAATTTTTTTGGACCTTCAAAAATTCTGAAAAAATTTGAAATGATAATTTGATGAATTTTCTTGATTGTGTCCAAAAATGGTGATTTTTGGATGTATAGATTAAGGGTTATGAATTTTATGGGAAAAGACTATTTTAAAAGTAACCCTTATAACTCCTTGTGGTTAACTCCAAAATTGGTAAAATTTTTATTGGGAGTACATGTATATAACAGAAGTATACTCTGTAAATTTCAGAATTTTTGGATAAAAGTACAGTTTATGATAAATGTCTAAATATTCGGCTGTTTTGGCCAAATGAAAAATAGTAAATAAATTTTAAAAATTCTGGAAAAAATATATGTTTAATATGAAACTATATTCTGCTAAATCCCAAAAAAGAAAATTTGGTTGTACTGATTTGGTATTTTTCTTGAAAATGGACTAGTTATGAGTAAATGAATTAAATATGTTATGTGAAGTAAGAAAATTGAAAAATAAGATTTTATGGCTTGAGAATCCTATATAAGGTATATGCAGATTTTTGATGAGAGTTTTGGTTATTGGTGATGAAATCTTATGAGTTTGGCATTTTAAGATGATTAAATGCATTATTTAGTAAAGTGTAAATAATTAAAATAAATTATTTATAAGTTTAAGAAATGTTATTCTTTCAATATCATTATACCGAAATATTGGTATGAATTTTATTGTGGAATTTATACCTTTTTCATGTTGGGGTTACTATTCATGAGTTACTATTCATGAGTTACAATTCACAGTTACTATTCACTGGTACTATTCACGACAAAATTGATTTATTTTTCTGACCAAGTTATAGTTGATTTATGAATATTACTCTTGAGATTAAATCTATATGTTGATTATATTATTTTTATTATCATATATAATATTTTTATAACCCTAATGATGATATTTCTCTTTGACTTGAGTGTAAAGATGGGTAGATTTTTGGTATGATCAAGACTATGGGTTCCCTTTGGCCAGTAGTGCAAAGTTAAATTGTTGACTGGTATGATCATGACCATTGAATTTATAATGAATTATCTTTAGCTTAAGTGCAAAGGTGAATTGATCAACATGGTTATAATTATTGTTTATATAAATTTTGAAATGATTATATATTTCTTGGAGATATTAATATATTTGGCCTGTAGTGCAAAGATGATCTATTGTTAAATATCTTTGGCCTGTAGTGCAAAGATGATCTGTTGTTAAATATCTTTGGCCTGTAGTGCAAAGATGATCTGTGGTTTAATTTCTTTGGCCAGTAATGCAAAGATGAACTGTTGACGAGTATCTTTGGCCCGTAGTGCAAAGATGAATTTATTAGTATGATTATGAACATGAATTGTGATTTGGTATAACCATGATCTTCGATGTTTCAGGTAAAGATAGGTGATAAAAATTATCTTCGTCCTGGATAAGAAGAGGAATTTAGAACCACAATTATGATTATGAGTTATTCATATGATTGTGGGCCAGAACTGTTGATTGATGTTACAGGAATAAAACATTGTTGATAATTTTTTAACATGGAGAAGATAATAGACTTTATGGTCTATTTTACTCTTCTAATGGATTGCTCGTTCCGCTGCAACTATGGTTGAAAATTTTTATCATCTACCATATGTTCTAAATATCTGATTTATTACTGATGAAGTCTATTGATAATTTAATTATCTTTAGTCATGATATTATTTACTGGGCTAGTTGTGCTCACCCTTTTGTTTTACAATTCCTTTCAGGTAATAAGAGTGTAGCTGGGTCGAGTGGAGGTAACAGGGGAATAGAACGGTGGTCATCATTTAGTAGTTATATTTGGTGAATCAAATAGGGTGAGGCGAACCCTACGTTGGAAGGGTGTTTTGCCACTATCATACAAGATGTCTAATGACATACAACCTCGTGTCATCATAAGACAGGATTGTGCACATCCTCTTGCTGAGTATATTTACGAGCACTACCTATATGATCTTGGAGTTTATTTGAAGTATAATTCTCAATTAGAGACAGTGGAGATAATGATATGTCAAGAGAAGACTCACCATTGGAAAGAATATGATAGTAATCTTCTCGTTTTTCTTTGGGGTCTATTGGGTCAACCAAGGATAATTTTGTGGACATATGATATCTATCATAACCTAGACGCATGGCCTCCCATGTACGAAGGGTTTCTTGAGCACTTTCCGAAGATTTTAATTTCTAAAATAGTTATTGACTGTACTTTTATGTAAGGTGTCATTGTGACGTGCTATCCAAGGTTGGGACATGAGTCACAGTTGGTATATATTTGTATCAAAACTCACAACATATTGGTTGTTGTATTTTGCACGACAATTGTAGTAATAAAATTGTAGTTGTTTTCTGTACCATGTATTTGGCGACTCAGAATGGGTTGGATGGATTAAACCTGTTTTGGGGTTGTCATAGACACTATCTCCATGGAGAGAAATGTGAAATCTACACAGACCATAAAAGTCTGAAGTATATTTTCACACAGAAAGACCTGAATATGCGTCAAAGAAGATGGATAGAATTGATAAAGGATTACGATTGTGAGATCTTTTATCATCCGGGCAAAACGAATGTGATTGCAGATGCTTTGAGCAGGAAAGGTTGGGAGAAGTTGATGCTGATAACTACTCAAGAGGACCTTATTTCAGCAATAAAAAAGCTAGAGTTGAAAATCAAATTTCCAAAGGAATCCGATGAACGACTATTTCAGATAGATGCCAGTCCAACTTTGGTGGACAAAGTGAAGAATGCTCAACTACAAGATAAAGAATGCGAAACGATCAAAGAGAAAGTGGTTGACGGTAGTAATGTAAAATACAAGATCGATACCAAAGGACTACTACGATTCGAGGAAAGAATTTGGGTTCCAACAGTGCCAGAGATTAAAGACAAAATCTTGACTGAAGTGCACAACACAAGATATTCGATTCATCCAGGAAGTACAAAGATGTATCAAGATTTGCGACGACATTTTTGGTGGCTGAATATGAAAAGAGACGTTGCAGAATTCGTTGCAAAATGCTTGACATGTCAGAAGGTGAAAGCTGAACATCAACGACCAAGCGGGTTACTTCAACCGTTGGAAATACCGGAATGGAAATGGGAGCATATCACAATAAATTTTGTGGTAGGTCTTCCAACGACTCAGAAAGGATACGATGCAATATGGGTAATAGTGGACAGATTGACAAAATCTGCACACTTTTTGCCAATAAAGATTAGATTTAATCTTGATCAGCTAGCGAAACTATACGTTAAAAAGATTGTGTCAAGACATGGAGTTCCAGTGTTAATTGTGTCAGACAGAGATCCAAGGTTCACATCAAACTTCTAGAAAAGACTACAAGAATGTATGGGAACACAGTTGCGAATGAGTATAGCATACCATCTGCAAACCGACGGGCAAAGCGAACGAACTATCCAAATGTTGGAAGATATGCTGAGAGCATGCGTCATGGATTTCAAAGGAAACTGGGATGAACATTTACCATTGGTAGAATTTGCCTACAACAACAGTTACCACGCGAGCATCAGCATGCCACCTTACGAGGCATTGTACGGTAGAAAGTGTAAAACTCCACTGTGCTGGGATGAAGTCGGTGAACACCAACTGTTAGGACCAGAACTGGTGCAACAAACAGCTGAAGTTGTCAAACTCATCAGGACAAGATTGGTAGCAGCCAAAGACAGACAGAAAAAGTATGCCGATCAACATAGGCAGAATCGCGAATTTGAAGTAGGAAATTTCGTTTTCCTAAAAGTTTCTCCTTCGAAGGGGAAGATTCATTTTGGCAAGAAAGGAAAGCTCAGCCCAAGATTTATTGGACCTTTTGAGATACTACGAAAAGTGAGGGAAGTGGCTTATGAGGTAGCTCTACCTCCAGAGTTGGAAATATTTATAATGTTTTTCACATTTCGGTGTTACGACCGTATAAACCTGATTACGAGCACGTGATCGAGTACGAACCATTGCAATTCGAGAAAGATTTGTCTTATGAAGAGACTCCTATCCAGATAGTCGACATGAAAGAACAAGTGCTCAGAAATAAAGTGATACCTTCTGTGAAGGTGATATGGAAAAACCACAATGTCGAAGAGGCAACGTGGGAACTCGAAGCCGAAATGATGAAAAGTTACCCTGAGTTTTTTTTTAATCTATGTCTTCGATTCTAGGGACATAATCTTTGTAAGTAGGAAAGAATGTGACAATTTGATTGTTTGAATTATGATTCTGAGGACAGAATCCTTTTAAAGAGGGAATGATGTAACATTTCAAAATTTTAAATATAATATTAAATATTTAGTGATTTATATAAATATTTAATGGATGTGATTATTGTTGAATAAATATTTGTTTAATTGATTTAATTTTATTTGGAGAATTATTTGTTAAATAAATAATTGATGAATTAAGAAAATGGTTATTATATTGATATTTTAATTTAATGGTTAATTATTTGTATTGAGTTATGTGATTAAAAGATTTATTTAATTAATTGTGATTTGATTAATTAAAATAAATATTAAAGCTTGATTAAATATAGTGTGACAAATAACTATATTATAAGGAGTTATTAAAATAAATTAAAGTAGTTTAATTTAGTTTTTAACAAACAAGGCTTAGTATATCAATTCATTAAATTTAAAGAGTTTTGCCAAATAAGCCTTATGACTTTTGAATTTTTTAGTTTTTGAAAATAAATAGAATAAATAAAATATAATTAAAATAATAAATGTAGTACATTTATAATTTATACGTTGGTTTTGTTGTAATTGACATTTTATTAAGGTTGTCAGTTTAGTTTTATGTATTATGTATATTGTCTAAAGCCTAAGCCTAAGAAAAGCTAAAGAGAAAAAATTATAGAGAATTATAGAGAGAATTGAGAAAGTTTGAGAGTGAAACCTGAGACATTGTCTGCAATTGCAAGATTGTGCAAACTAACTTGAAGGTATGTTCACAACTTTGATATTATATGTGCATATATGGGTTTCACGGCAAGAATTGCATGTTCTGTAAATTTCATCTCTTCGAATTATTGCTATATACTTGGTAATTGTGATTATACATGTTTATGATGCTAGAGAGTATGTTCAGTCAAGGATATCGCATGCTAAATTCGTTTGACAGTAGAAGAAAACTTCGACAATATATATTTGTGTATATTATTTTCATGTGTGGCTATGTAAGTATCAATTTTAGTGACCAATTAGTTTGTGAAAGTATAAATTGAAGCTTGTATATGATAGTTCAATGAGATACGAACATAACGTAACTGGAATGAGATGATTTGGCCAACTAATGAATCCACAGTGATGACTTTTAGGATGAATGTCAAGAAAATTGAGTTTTTCATGAAAATAAGAATTTTGAGAAATTAAAATAGTTTTAGTTAATGTTAAATTGTTCTAATTGGTTGTAAATGTGAGCAATCATGTTTATGATAGTTGTATATTTATTTTACGTGTTGATATTTCTGTCTATTGGGTGAAATTTGTGTTTGTTGGGCTAAAGCCGGCTACTGTTCATGTCGTGTCTACGTTTGTCTGAACACCGGCGCATTTGCGCCGGTGCCAAGGCAAAAAATGGCGTAGCTGTGCCGGTCCCAAGCCTTTGTATGGCGCAGCTGCGCCATACCCTGGTTTGAGATTCTGACTTCTGCTATTTCTGCAGATTTGGGAAAGTGTCATAACATGGTCTGAAAATTGTGTTAGCATATTAAATGTGTAATGTTAAGGTTAATATAACATAGTGAGTTGTGATTAGTAAGTTCAAAGTTGCAAAAATGATTAGTAAATCAAAAATGCGTTATGTGATAACCTAGTTTATACAATGAACGTTAGTTAAGTGTTGTAATGATTAACACTTGGGAATTCTGAAATGTAAATGGTAGCTTAAGACTTGTGCTAAAATAGCAAGTTTAGCTAGTAATGCGTTTTATATTGAAAAGTGAATATTAGTATGCCTAATAGATGTTGTGGTTTTAATACTGTGTATAGGTGAACGTGAGTTTTAATATTTTAGCTTACACTCGAGGCAAGTTTTCTAACTCTACACTTTCGTTGAGCTAGTTCATTTATTACATTGTGCAAGTTTTTTAACTCTACACTTTCGTTGAGTTAGTTCTATTATTATAACTTCATGCTTGTGATTGAGCAAACTTTTTATCTTAACTGCTATTGAATAAATCAATTGTCCTAAGATTCATTCTAACTTGTTTACAGTTAAGCAAGTTTCTTAAGTTCTATTATTGTATAATAAACGTAGTTTTGAACTCTCATCTCTATTATTGAACTGTTTTAATTCTTTGTATGAGTTAATACATTGTTGGGCAAGTTTTTAGTTTCCAGCTTGCTATCAGTTAAATGTACGTTCAGGAATATCATTCTAATGTTATAAGACTCGAACCTTAGCTTATTTATCGTTCAAGCAAAGGTTAACTATTTTATTCATTCTATTGAATGCTTATGCTCTATAGTTATTTCAAGCATGTGTTTGATATGTAGAATCAGTTCATTTATGATTCTCAAATGTTCTAAGTTATGTTGTTATTACACCACTATTGTGTTATTAAGCATTGTTGATTCAACTAGTTCCCTAGTTGATGATCATTGAACTTCAATTACCCTTGGAAAGCTTATCCAAACCAAACTTTCTTTGCTGCGAACTTGTACTCTAAATATTGAGATGAACAATCCTATGTTTAGGGGTTTACGCTTAGCGTTGAAATGTTTGTGCACAATACATTGTACGAAGGATTGATCCCCATAAGTACGTGGAGTCCTTATAGTCATATGACTGTTAAAGTTAAAGTTGAAAGATTACTTATAATTGTGGACATGGTTCATGGTCAATTAACCCTCAGCAGTATATTTAAGAGTGTAAATAGAACATATCATTCAGTTCTATTGAGCCTATGAATTGCCAAATGTTGTAATGTTAATAGAACATATCATTTAGTTCTATTGAGCCTATTATTTGGCAAATGATGTAAAGATATTTATTCTTATTTCAAGTGAGCTTTGTTTGGTCACACTTGCATATTTATACAATTATTGCAGCTATGATTGAGAAGGTAGATAAACCTACAACTAGCAAAGGAAAGGAAAAAATGTACAAGTGATGAAGACTTGTAATTTTATTTTATCGTTATGATGATAGACTTTTAATAATGATGTGATGTAATAATTTAATTTTCGCACTTGAATGATTGTATTAAAGGTTAGAGAACCTGGGAGATAATGTTTTTATTAAAGTAATCCTGTATGGGCAGATTTTTATTATTCAATTTATTATGATTGGATAGTTAGATATGGATGTTTTGATTACGTGAACACCAAGTCTTGAGGTAATGAAGTACCGGGATTTGGGGGTGTCACATTATTTATTTGGATTTCCATATCCACATTAATCAAATAAATTAATTATACATACTATATTTTAAATAAATATTCCACTTAAACAAATATCACAAAATTATATTCTCATTAAAATTTTATTTAATAATTTAACATACCATCTTAAATAATTAAATCAAAACAACAATATAACATCTCATGCTATCTTACAACTCTCTAACTATAAATTAAATTAATTTAGAATATTATCTAATAAATTTAACTAACAAAATCACATATTCATTTAATTTAAGAAATATTTTAAATTACAAAACTTCATCAATAATAATCAAAAAAATATTTATTTAATTTAATAAATATTTTACATTACAAATAAAATCTTATAAAATCTTGGATTGTTACAGCAATATCCCCTCGTCACCCTGAAAAAAATCCCATGGAACTATGGGGAGAATGAGGAATCGACCTCCAATCATACGGCGGCTATATCAAAGACAAACCCGTTGTATCTACCTTAATGAATGATAAAGCCAGACACTATAACCAAGGAGAGAGTGCCCGAGGAGAAAATTGAAGAATTCCTCAGCAAAATGGGGCATAATGAAGCCAATATAGTGCAGAGGTTAAGGGAGGCACCTCAACAGATATCCATTCTGGACTTGGTATTGTCTTCTGAAGATCATCACAAAGTCTTAACAGAAGTGCTGGAAGAAGCACATCTGCCTAAGGCTGTGGATACAAAAAGTTTCGTCACTTGATAGATCACATTTTCAACAGCAATGTGATATCTTTCACTGATGATGACATACCAGTGGAAGGAACTGGTCATTACAAGTCATTGCATATTACAGTGATATCCTCTAGAAATGTGATAGGAGGAGTCTTGGTAGATAGAGGATCTTTCTTGAACATCTGTCCCTACAACATTTTGGAAAGAATGGAAATTAGTCCAAATCGAATTCGGAGCAGCCATATAGTCATAAGAGCTTTTGACGGGTCTCGACGGAATGCTATAAGAGAAATCGAACTTCTAGTGGAGATTGGTCCACATACCTTCTACATATCCTTTCAAGTGTTGAGCATCACCACAGAATATAATCTACTATTAGGAAGACCGTGGATTCATATGATAGGAGCAGTCCCATCCACCCTTCACCAACAAATCAAGTGCATCATCAATGGCAATCTGGTCACCGTCAATACCGAACCAGAAAACCCAGTTTATGTACAAGGGGATATGCCTTTGATCAACCTCAACGAAGGGGTTGAGCCATCCAGTTTTCAAGCCTTCGAAGCGAGCAACACTCGCTATTAACCTATCGGGGATCCAGCCTTGAAGCCAAAGATTTCTTCCGAAGTGATGTCCGTCGGTAAAGAAATTATGTCTTTGGATTTCTGTCCTGGCAAAGGGTTAGGGAAAAACCATCAAGGGATCAAATATCCAATCCAAATATCTGGTGAAATAGGAAAGATTGGATTAGGCTATGGATCCAATCATAAGAACCCGCACAAATATCAGTCGGTTCAGGCATTTACCATTTTACTACCAGATCTCACGGATGCCGGATTCGTGAAGCCAACAAGGAAAATCCATGTGGCTGTATCAGGAATGCTGATTCCTAAGGTTAAGCCAGTCAATGAAAAGGAAATCCAAACTCTTGTTCAGGAAAATAATGAAAGGAATGAAAGGTTCCTGCAAGAAGTGCAAGATCAGTTTGCAAATATGCATCTTTTGGCACATACTGAGGGTCTGAACAAGGATACCCTAGATGATGACTATTCAGAAGATCAAATCATGATCCCTCGCACAAATAGGGCTAAGGAGAATAGTTTAATAAAAAGTAATGACCTTGATGTGAATTCAGTCATGGTCATCATCAAAGAAAAGGATGACATCAAACATCCCTTCATCACCGCTGTCAATAATGACTTGACCCTGGACAAGTGGAGCAGCACTCCTTGCATCTGTTGAAAAGGGTAAAAGGGCAGAATGTCCATCTGCCTGGAGTGTAGATATTATACACTGCTTACTTTTGTTACACAGTACTAGCAGTTACTTTTTTCATGCTTTCATTAATGTTTTGTATTATCAAACAGTTTCATATATTAAGTGAAAGCATTTTTTTTCAGGACTCCAAGTTTGGATTTGTTTAGCCTTGCTGATGAAATGCCAAGTCTCAGCAGTGACTATAACTTTGATGTAGAGCTGGACTCTGACTTGATGGGGATTAATCAAGAGGATACAGAGGACTATGAGGTGCTTGAGGAGATCAAAGAATGGATCGAAGACAAACCCAAACCAAACCTTGATTAAACCACCACCGTTAATATCGAAACCTCAAAAAATCCTAAAGAAATCCAAATAGGCAACAACCTTACCCCAAACCAAAGAATTGACCTGATCAAACTCCTAACTAAGTTCTAGGAAGTATTTACATGGTTACATGAACACATGGTCGGCCTGTCCACTAACATTGTCATCCACCAATTGCCCATTAAAGAGGGATTCAAGCCTGTCAAACAATAACTTAAAAGACTAAAAATTGAATAGAGTTTAAAGGTAAAAGAAGAAGTTGTCAAGCAATTCAAAGCATGCATTATCATGGTATCAACCTACCCTGCGTGGTTGTCCAATATAGTTCTCGTGCCTAAGCCCGGAGGGAAGGTACGAGTATGCGTGGATTATCGGGATTTGAACAAAACCTGTCTCAAGGATAACTTCCCGGTACCTTTCATCCACATACTGGTAGACAACACGGCGCAGTATGACATGTACTTTTTTGTCAACTGCTTCGCCGGGTATCACCAAATCATGGTTGCCGAAGAAGATAGAGAGAAAATAACCTTTATCACCCCATGGGGAACATTCAGCTATATGCATTTATCTTTCAGCCTTATCAATGCCGGGGCTACCTATCAATGAGCCATGATGGCCCTTATCCATGACATGATGCACAAGGAGATAGAGGTTTATGTGGATGATATCATTGTCAAGTCCAGAAAGGAAGATAACCACACTGACCATCTCAAAAAGCTATTCAATCAGCTTTGCAAATATAACTTGAAGTTAAATCTAGCCAAGTGTGCCTTCGGTGTCAAATCCGGCAAACTATTAGGATTCCTGGTAAGCAACAAGGGCATTGAGCTAGATCCCGCCAAGATGAATGTTGGTACCCCAAACAGAAAAAGAGATATGGGGATTCCTTGGCAGAATCAATTTCATAAGCAGATTCATCTCCCAACTCACTGCAACTTGTGAGCCAATCTTCAAGTTATTGAGGAAAAATTCTTCTGGAAAATGGAGTGAAGAATGTCTAAACGCTTTCTTCTCCATCAAGAAGTAACTGGTGAAAGCTCTTATTTTGGTACCACCAAGAGACAAAGTTCCCTTGTTCATGTACATATCAGTCAATGCTAATGCTATGGACTGTATGCTAGGACAGAAATATGATAGAGGTAAGGAAAGAGCTATCTTTTACCTCAGCAAGAATTTCAGCGGCGCGGAACACAAGTACACCTTAGTTGAGAAGACTTGTTGTGCTTTAGCGTGGGCCACCATGAGATTACAACATTATCTCCATGGTTACACAACTTATCTCATATCTCGCATGGATCCTCTGAAGTATATATTCAGTAAGCCCATGTTGAATTTTCGATTATCCAAATGGCAATTGATCCTTCATCAATTTGACTTAATCTACGAGACGCAAAAGTTCATCCAAGGTCAAGGAATTATAGATTAATTGGCCGAAGCACCGTCAGGGAATTTTAAACCCTTAAAAACTCATTTCCCAGATGTTGGGATAATGACAATTCAGCAAAACCATCGAAAAGATACAGGCCAATTCTGGAAACTGTACTTCGATCGGGCTGTAAACATGGAAGGTGTGGGAGCAGGAGCAGTTCTTATATCCATCATGTGAGAATAGTATCCCATGTCCATCAAACTACTATTTTTCAACACCAACAACACAGCCGTGTATGAAGGCTGTATAATTGGATTGAAACTGGCCCAATCTGTGGGAATCCAACGGTTAGCAGTCTTTGGAGATTCTGAGTTGATCATCAAGCAAACCACCATGACATATCATACCAAAGAATTATATATACTGCCCTACCATCGACAAGTCATCAAGATGGCTATAGAGTTCGAAGAAATAGCCTTCATCCACATCCCTCGAAACAGGAATGATTTTGTGGATGCATTAGCAATGTTGGCTTCCTTGATCTATGTATCCAATAGGGAAAAATTCTTGATATCAAACTTGCAAGTCAGAGGAAACTAGCCTATGTGAATTACATCAGAGAAGTATCAGATGAACTGCCTCCCATAAAAAAACCTTGGTATCAGGATATAAAAGAATATCTCCGAGATAGATATATGCCTGCTGGGGCAAGTCAAGCTGAAAGAAAGCAGATCCATAGAATGGCTATGAAATTCTATCTAAGCGGAGTGCACTCTATAAAAAGAGATGATGGAATAGGCTTGCTGAGATGCCTAGATAAAGATTAAGCCCAAATACTTATGGATGAAGTCCATGGTGGAGTCTGTGGTCCACACATGAGCGGTCCTTTACTTGCAAAGAAAATACTAAGAACAGGGCATTACTGAATATCTCTCAAAGTTGACTGTGACGATCACGTCAGAAGATGTTATCAATGTCAAGCCCATGGAAATGCCATCCATGCTCTTCTAAACGAACTGTACAATATGAGTTCACTATGACCCCTTTCCAAATGGGGGATGGACGTGATCGGGCCAATTGAGCCTAAAGCCAACAATGATCATCGATTTATCTTCACCATGATCTATTACTTCACCAAATGGGTTAAAGATGCATCCTTTCCCAATCTCACTAAGGAGGTAATTGTGAGACCCCAGATTTTATGAATAAAGATTTAATTTTCTCGAAATATTTTTCAAAATTATGGTGTGGATTTGAGATAATGTTATAGTTGTGGGTAATATTTATAAATTTTGAAAAGTATGCAAGTTGTTGTATAATATTCGATTGGTCGGGGAATATTCTTTTTGTCGGGGAATATCCGTACGACGGTACAAATATTGGTGGACCCTACAACGGAATTATTGTCGGATTGAGAAAACGACAAAAAGATTTTTATGAAAATAACTGCGAAAGTTTTACCGTTAAAACTGTTGAACTACTCGGTAGTAAAAGTACAGTAATACGCGTGGTTGCATAATTGCACACGGTATTGATTATTGATGCTTACGTGAGAAGTCACTCAATTTTGTTCAATTATTGCTACAGTAATTATTGCATAGTATCTCACATTATTTGATTCAATTATTGTCGATATTTTATATATTATTAAATCAATAATTGAGACGACAAAGTTATTGATATTATTATTTACAATATTGACGATGTCTAGAAGTTCTGTCAAGGAAAGGTTTGGTCACCTAATTGCGCGTCAATAGGAAGAAATCCTTATTGGAAAGCTCCCTCTTTCTTGGGAACTACTTGGTCGATTAATATTGTGAATTATAATAATGGTTATAAATTTTGTTTTATTATTATTATAAATATAATAAAACAGAAAACTTTTTATATAAAACAGAATACTTTTATAAAGTTATTTGTTTTATTAGATTTTAAATAGAATATATTATATTTTATTATGCATAGTATTTGCATAGTGCATGCATAGTGTTTGCATAGTAAAATCTTTTTATATAAAACAGAATACTTTTATAAAGTTATTTATTTTATTAGATTTTAAATAAAATATATTATATTTTATTATAGATAGTGTTTGCATAGTACATGCATAGTAAAAACTTTTTATATAAATCATAATACTTTTTATAAAGTTTTGTTTTATTTGATTATAAATAGAATATATTATATTTTATTACATAGTGCAGTATATTATCCTTTCCATTCTCATATAAATAGGATGCTTAGTTAGAATTAAAAATCACACCAGAAATTCAGAGAATTCTTCTTCTATAATCTTAAACGTATTTCTTTAGAGTTTTCAGAAGCTTTGAGCGTAGAAAATAGCATAAGTTTTCTTCAAGAATATCATCGCCCTACCAGTCAGAATACTCTTCTTTTTAAGGTAATGAGTATTATTTCTTTCGTATTCATGAAGAGAGCTATTGTTATTCCATTTCTTATTATTATGTCGGAATAACCTGTCTATGTGAAGTACCGCATACATGGTGAAATTCTTCTATTATTTCATTCTTTATTATTCTGTTAGAATAACCTGTCTGTGCAGTCTATCGCATGCCTGGTGAATTCTGTTGTTATTCTATTCTTTATTATTCTGTTGGAACATCCTGTCTGTGCGGATTACGCATGACCTGGTTCCATTCTTTATTATTCTGTTGGGATAACCTGTCTGTGCGAATTACGCACGCTTGGTGAATTCTTCTATTATTCTATTCTTTATTATTCTGTTAGAATAATCTGTTTACGTGGATTACCACATGGCGGCAAAAATGCATTTGCGGTTTCATATATTCTATTATACTCAATTAGTTAAAGTTTTGGCTTCTATACTCCACGAAATTAGTGGAATAGCCTTGATATTTGCGCTTCATCCAGTATCTTTTCATGAAAATATTCTTCTGAACATTCTTGAATTTTACTCCACAAAGCAGTATCATGTTGACAATTTGGACGTTATTGAGTTCAGGATAAATTAACTTATAAATCTTTAAAATTTATTCTTGAACTTGTTTTATTAAATTGTCATCATCCTCATGCTTATATTATGTTAAAAGTCATATGTGGCCTGTAGTGCATAGATGAACTTGGTATGATTATGAGCAGGGATTATTCGGTATAATCATGACCGTAATATTACAAATGATATGGAAAAAGTCTTCATTGGCCCGTAGTGCCTTGATGGACAGTATTTGGTATGATTATGGCTATGGATTCTCTTCGGCCAAGGGTGCAAAGACGAATTCTTTTATAGCATGATCAGGACTGTTGATGAAAACACGATTATCTTTGGCCCGTAGTGCATGGATAATTCGTGGTCGTGATACTAAAGAATATCCTTGGCCTGTAGTGCAAGGATGATTTAATGATGTGGATTATTTATTAAGCTGAGTCTCAGCGATAAAAATAATGAAAAACCTTTTAAATAATAGAAGATAGTAGATTTTTTTTCTACTTGACTCTTCTAATGGATTGCTTGTTCCGCTAGAGTTAAACTTGATGCTTGTTATATTTTATTAGTTTAACACTGTTGAAGGCTAAGGATAATTTATTCTGCATTATCTTAGTCATAATATTTCTTACTGGGCTAGTTGAGCTCACCCTTTCTTTCAATGTTCTCTTCAGGAAATGAGAATATAGCTGGGACTAGTCGGGGAATGGATTGACGGTCCAGATGGTTGCATTAGTAGTCCTCACTATTCTGTGAAATAGTGTGATAATAAATATATTGAGAACTTTAGATAAGTGTGTCGTATTGTATACGTCATTTGATATTTAATTTTGGTGAACCAAATAGGGTGAGGTGAACTCAACTTTGGAAGGGTGTTTTGCCACTATCATAAAAGATGTCTAATGACACACAACCTCGCTCGTATTATCATAAGACAGGGTTGTGCACATCCACTTGCTGAGTATATCTACGAGCACTACCTATATAATCTTGGAGTTTGTTTGAAATATGATTCTCAATTGGTGACAATGGATATAATTATAAGTTAAGAGAAGACTCACCATTGGAAAGAAGATGAAATCAATCTTCTTATTTTTCTTTGGGGACTATTGGGTCAACCAAGGATAATTCTGTGGGCATGTGATATCTATCATAACCTAGATGCATGGCCTCCCATGTACGAAGGTTTTCTTGAGTATTTTCTAAAGATTTTAATTTCTAAAACAGTTATTGACTGTACTTTTATGTAAAGTACCATTGTAAGGTATAGTGGTCGAGGCACCATGTTGTATATTTAAGTTTGTATTTGTATTCTATACCATGTATTTAGCGACTCAAGATGAGTGATGTATACCTATTTTGGGGGCGTCACAGTTGGTATCAAAGCTTAGGGATATGATCCCTGGCTGAGATATGAGACAAGAACTAGGAGGGGAGAGATGGGGAATTCCTTTGCTAGTATGACCAACCAAAGTTTATTTGGTATTTAATTGGTCGGTCAGAGTATAGGGATAATATGTGATATTATAACTAACCCTTGTTTTGTGGCAGTGTTTGAAAATGGCAGCTGAAAATGTTAACAATGGAGTGAATGAGACCGTTGGGACACCTTTAATCACTAACCAGGTTAATGTGATGTCAGACGAAGAAGAAATTAGAGATATCTACGTGGTGAGTGAAGAAGAGGAAGAAGAGGAACCTAAGGAGAATTTATTAGAAGAATTTTTTGATCGAAATTTAGAATTACAAAATCGTATTCATGAGTTAGAAGAGCATGCTGAAGAACGGCAGGCGGTCGTGGAGCAAAGAGATGTAACAATTCAAAATTATGTTACCCGATGTGCGATGCTTGAACAAAAGCACTCTTTGGCAGAGTATAAGATATTAGAGCTGGAATCTGAGAATGCTATGATCAAAGTTCTGATGAAAAAAGAAACAACTGAACGAAGGAGAATAGATGATGCATGGGTAAAAGCCGCACAACGCGTAGATATTGTAGAAAAAGGCGTCCGATCTAATAAGGTCAAAATAGATGAAATGGATTTCACTTTTTGGACAACAATTGGGAGAATCCAACATCGAGTTCAGAATTGCCCTGTGCAGAGTAGTCAATCCCAATTCGATATGGATCGGGGAGTAATGATTCGAATCATGGATCAGGAAGCAAATAAGGGTGGAATGCACTCTATAGAAAAGTTAAGTCCAACTGGGATGGTGACGCCAAAGGATGTCCCAGACAAGTCAAATTCGGTAGTTTAAGTGAGAGCGTTTATCGAGGAACCTGAACGAAGTTATCACGGGTAAGTTAATCATAAACTCTTGCAAAGTCTATACCTTATTCAATACCGGTTCTACCACTCTTGTATTTCACCTAGTTGTGTTCAACGTTTGAACTTGGCTCTTAAGAAATTAGACTTTGACTTATCTGTTGAAACTTTGTTAGGAGAAACCTTCGTTACATCCACTGGTTATAAATCTTGTTTAATTCAAATCGACACTTTCACGTTACCGGTTGATCTTATCTCTTTGAAAATACTTGCATTTGATGTGATTTTAGGGATTGATTGGTTGACTACTCATCTTGCTAAAATTGATTGTTTTCGTAAGGTTGTTAGCTTTTATATTCCTAACCAACCTATTATAAGCAACCAAACCACTAAAGTTAATCATTGTTATATCAAGCCATAAATAAAGAGCCCCGAGCCTTTCGCTGGTGACTTTCAAGTCTTGAAAAACACCGAAGCCAGACTTTCTGTAGGCGACATCGTGAATGATGATGGCAAGTTAGTAGGTATCAATGTGACGTACTATCCAAGTCTTGGATGAGAGTCACAGTTTTGAATGATAATTCTATTGTCAATAAATTTCCTAACGTATTCTCTGAAGACTTCCTAGCCTACCCTCAGATCGTGAAATCGAATTTTGTATTGACCCCAGTACAAAACCCATTTCTTAAACCCTCAAATATTTTCTTCACCCAAAACGAACGTATTATGCGCCAAAGACGTTGGCTCGAGCTGTTGAAGATTACGATTATACCATTCAATATCATTATGGAAGAGTGAATGTGGTAGCTGATGCGTTGAGTAGAAGATCGTATGCATTTACGAGTGCGATGTTGTTAACACAAAAACTCATTTCGTATAACTTATAAATGATGAAGATAGAGTTAAAGACTCTAAGGACCCACATGATGATATCAAATAAACGAGTAGAATCGGTTAAAGCCATGCAAGCTACACACCCGAATCTGATGAATGTGAAGAAGAAGTTTCAAGAGGGCGTTATTCTAGAAGCAAGAATCGATAAAGAGAGGAAATCTCAACCCTCGATTTAATTGGCCCATTTGAAATCCTTGATCGAGTAGGAACTGTAGACTCGTTTTACCGCCAAGTATATCTCGTGTTCATAACGTTTTTCACATATCCATGTTACGTAAATATGTGGAAGACCCGAACCACATTATTGAGTTAGAACCGGATGAAATAGCGGAAGATTTAACGTATGAAGAGGTTCCTGTTAAAATCTTGGATAAGAAGGAACATGTTCTATGCTCCAAGGTTATACCTCAAGTCAAAATTTTGTGGAGAAACCACGATGTTGTGGAAATGACCTGGGAGTTAAAATCTAAAATGAAGTCAAGGTATCCTCATCTCTTCAGCATACAATGTACGTACGTAAATTTTGAGGGTAAAATTTTATAAGGAGGGGAGATTGTGAGACTCAGATTTTATGAATAAAGATTTAATTTTCTCGAAATTTTTTCAAAATTATGGTGTGGATTTGAGATAATATTATAGTTATGGGTAATATTTATAAATTTTAAAAAGTATGCAAGTTGTTGTATAATATTCGATTGGTCGGAGAATATTCTTTTTGTCGGGGAATATCCGTACGACGGTACAAACATTGGTGGACCCCACAACAAAATTATTGTCAGATTGAGAAAACGATAAAAATATTTTTATAAAAATAATGGCGAAAGTTTTACAATTAAAACAATTGAACTACTCGGTAGTAAAAGTACAGTAATACGTATGGTTGCATAGTATCACACGGTATTGATTATTGATGCTTACGTGAGAAGTCACTCAGTTTTGTTCAATTATTGCTACAATAATTATTGTATAGTATCTCACGTTATTTGATTCAATTATTGTCGATATTTTATATATTATTAAATCAATAATTGAGACGACGAAGTTATTGATATTATTATTTGTAATATTGACGATGTCTAGAAGTTCTGTCAAGGAGAGGTTTGGTCACCTAATTGCGCGCCAATAGGGAGAAATCCTTATTGGAAAGCTCCCTCTTTCCTGGGAGCGACCTGGTCGATTAATATTGTGAATTATAATAATGGTGATAAATGTTGTTTTATTATTATTATAAATGTAATAAAACAGAAAACTTTTTATATAAAACAGAATACTTTTATAAAGTTATTTGTTTTATTAGATTTTAAATAGAATATATTATATTTTATTATGCATAGTGTTTGTATAGTGCCTGCATAGTGTTTTCATAGTAAAATCTTTTTATATAAAACAGAATACTTTTATAAAGTTATTTGTTTTATTCGATTTTAAATAAAATATATTATATTTTATTATGCATAGTGTTTGCATAGTACCTGCATAGTATTTGTATAGTAAAAACTTTTTATATAAAACAGAATACTTTTTATAAAGTTTTGTTTTATTTGATTATAAATAGAATATATTATATATTATTGTATAGTGCAGCATAGTATCCTTTCCATTCTCCTATAAATAGGATGCTTAGTTAGAATTGAAAATCACACCAGAAATTCAGAGAATTCTTCTTCTATAATCTTGAACGTATTTCTTTAGAGTTTTAAGAAGCTTTGAGCGTAGAAAACAGTATAAGTTTTCTTTAAGAATATCCTCGCCCTACCAGTCGGAATACTCTTTTTTTTAAGGTAAGGGGTATTATTTCTTTCGTATTTATGAAGAGAGCTATTGTTATTCCATTCCTTATTATTATGTTGGAATAACTTGTCTATGCGAAGTACCGCATACATGGTGAAATTCTTCTGTTATTCCATTCTTTATTATTCTGTTGGAATAACCTGTCTGTGCGGTCTATCGCATGCCTGGTGAATTCTGTTGTTATTCCATTCTTTATTATTCTATTGGAACATCCTCTCTGTGCGGATTACGCATGACCTGGTTCCATTCTTTATTATTCTGTTGGAATATCCTGTCTGTGCGGATTACGCATGACCTGGTTCCATTCTTTATTATTCTGTTGGGATAACCTGTCTGTGCGGATTATGTACGCCTGGTGAATTCTTCTATTATTCCATTCTTTATTATTCTGTTGGAATAATTTGTTTACGTGGATTACCGCTTGGCAGCAAAAATCTATTTGCGGTTTCATATATTCTATTATACTCAGTTGGTTAAAGTTTTGGCTTCTATACTCCATGAAATTAGTGGAATATCCTTGACATTTGCGCTTCATCCAGTATCTTTTCATGGAAATATCCTTCTGAGCATTCTTGAATTTTACTCCACGAAGCAGTATCATGTTGACAATTTGGACGTTATTGAGTTCAGGATAAATTAACTTATAAATCTTTAAAATTTATTCTTGAACTTGTTTTATTGAATTGTCATCATCCTAATGCTCATATTATGTTGAAAGTCATCTGTGGCCTGTAGTGTATAGATGGACTTGGTATGATTATGACCAGGGATCATTCGGTATAATCATGATCGTAATGTTACAAATGATGTGGAAAAAGTCCTCATTGGCCGGTAGTGCATTGATGGACAGTTTTTGGTATGATTATGGCTATGGATTCTCTTCGGCCAAGGGTGCAAAGATGAATTATTTTATGGCATGATCAGGACCGTTGATGAAAACACGATTATCTTTGGCCCATAGTGCATGGATAATTCGTGGTCGTGATACTAAAAGAATATCCTTGGCCTGTAGTACAGGGATGATTTAATGATGTGGATTATTTTTTAAGCTGAGTCTCAGCGATAAAAGTAATGAAAAACCTTTTAAATCATAGAAGAAAGTAGATTTTATTCTCTACTTGACTCTTCTAGTGGATTGTTTGTTCCGCTGCAGTTAAACTTGATGTTTGTTATATTTTATCAGTTTAACACTGTTGAAGGCTAATGATAATTTATTCTGCATTATCTTAGTCATAATATTTCTTACTGGGCTAGTTGAGCTCACCCTTCTGCTTTCATTATTCTCTTTAGGAAATGAGAACATAGCAGGGACTAGTCGGGGAATGAAGTGACGGTCCAGATGATAGCATTAGTAGTCCTCACTATTCTATGAAATAGTGTGATAATAAATGTATTGAGGACTTATTTTGAGTTTGAATACTGTCTAGAAGATAATATTTGTATTAAAACTCACAGTTCATATTGTATATTTAAGGTTGTATTTGTATTCTGTACCATGTATTTGGCGACTCAAGATGAGTGATGTATACCTATTTTGGGGGTGTCACAGTTGGTATCAAAGCTTAGGGATATGATCCCTGGCTAAGATGTGAGACTATAACTAAGAGGGGAGAGATGGAAAATTCCTTCGCTAGTATGACCTACCTAAGTTTATTTGGTATTTAATTGGTCGGTCAGAGTATAGAGATAATATGTGATATGTTAATTAACCCTTGTCTTGTAGCAGTGTTTGAAAATGACATCCGAGAATGTTGAGAATAGCAATGGAGCACATGAGACCGTTGAGTCACCGCTGATCAATAGCCAGGATAATGTGCATCAGGAAGGCGATAATCCTCCTATAAACAACAACACTGATCAAATGACGAACGATGTTACGTTTAGGAGTTTTCTAGAATTATGCAAAACCAAACGAGAGAGACTCCTATTCATAATACATGTGGAAACAATGGCAACCTACGGTTGGTCACCGCTAAATAGTTCAAGGAGCTGGGATCATCAGAGTTTTTGGGAAAGCCAGAACCACTTAAGGCAGAGACATGGATAAAGTAGATCACCAAGATATTTGATGTCTTGGAATGCTCAGAGGAGCAAAAGGTTCCATTCGCCACCTTTATGTTGCGTGAAGAAGCAGATCATTGGTGGGAATCTGTGAAACGTACCCAACCTGATGCACTCAAGATGTCTTGGGAGAAGTTTCAAGAATTGTTCAACGAAAAGTACTTTTCTGAAAGTATTCGTCACATGGAGGTAGAATTCATCAAGCTGGAGCAAAACAATATGACCGTGTTTTAGTACGAGGCTAAGTTTGCGGAGTTATCCCGATTTGCATCCCATTTGGTTGATAATGAGGAGAGAATGACGCGAATATTTCTAAGAGGTTTGAAGCCCGAGATGTGTCAATATCTTAGCTCTCATAAACTTTGTTTATATTCAGATATTGTGAATAGGTCTCAGTTATTGGAGCGCGATAATGAGTCAGCACAACCAAAAGGCAACGACCAACATCACGATAATAATCGTACCGGTGGCAACGGCCATCGGAACAATGATAACCATCATGGGGGAAATTATCATGCCAAAAATGGTAACCACTTCGGTGGTAATCATGGTCAAGATAATAGAAGTGGAAATTTTAAGAAGAGAAGGTTCAATAATGATGGAAAGACAACAACACCAGCACACGGTTCAAAGGAAGAAGAACGACCACCGATCGTATGTTTCAAATGCGGACAGGAGGGACACATCCGTCCAAACTGTACACAGCAATCCAAAGCGTGTTTCAATTGGGGAAGAGAAGGTCACCTAGCTCGATTTTGTCATGTAGTGAAGTTAAGTCCAGCTAGGATAGTGATGCCAAAGGATGTCTCAGACAAGTTAAAGCCGGCAGTTTAAGTGAGAGCATTTATCAAGGAACCCGAACGAGGTTATTATGGGTAAGTTAATCATAAGCTCTTGCGAAGTATATACCTTATTCGATACCAATTCTACCCACTCTTTTATTTCTCCTACTTGCGCTCAATGTTTAAATTTGACTCCGGAGAAATTAGACTTTAATTTATCTGTTGAAACTCCGTTGGGAGAAACCTCCGTTACCTCCACTATTTATAAATCTTGTTTGATTCAAATCAACACATTCACGTTACCTGTCGATCTTATCTCTTTGAAAATACTTACCTTTGATGTGATTTTAGGAATCGATTGATTAACTACTCATTATGCTTTTCGTAAGGTTGTTAGCTTTCATATTCTTAACCAACCTATAATGTGAATTCAAGCAACCAAACCACTAAAGTTAATCACTGCTATATCAAGAGCCCCGATCCTTGCGTTGTTGACTTTCTTATGTGGAATGCACCGAAGCCAGACTTTCTGTAGGCGACACTTTGAATGACGATGGAAAGTTGATAGGTATCAATGTGGCGTGCTATCCAAGTCTTGGATGAGAGTGACAATTTTGAATGATATTTCTATCGTTAATAAATTTCCTAACGTATTCTTGAAGACTTCTTAGCCTACCCCCAGAACGTGAAATCAAATTTTGTATTGACCCCAGTACAAAACTCATTTCTAAAACCCTTAAATATTTCTTTACCTAAAACGATCGTAAAATGTGCCAAAGATGTTGGCTCGAGCTGTTGAAGATTACGATCGTACCATTCAAATCCATCGTGAAAAAGTGAACGTGGTAGCAGACGCGTTGAGTAGAAGATCGTATGCGTTTACGAGTGCGAATATACAAACCTACGTGAAGATAACGAATATATGATTAGAACCGACTTTAGTCGATAATGTTAAAGCTGCTAAAGCTACAAACCCGAAACTGATGAATATGAAGAAGAAGGTTCAAGAGGGCGTTATTTTAAAAGTAAGAGTTACTGAAGAGAGGAAATCTCAACCCTCGATTTAATTGGCCCATTTAAAATCCTCGATTGAGTAGGAACTGTGGCTTATAGACTCATTTTACTGCCAAGTATGTCTCGTGTTCATAACGTTTTTTACATATCCATGTTACATAAATATGTGGAAGACCCGAACCACATTATTAAATTAGAACTAGACGAGGTAGCAGAAGATTTAACGTATAAGGAGATACATGTTAAAATCTTGGATAAGAAGGATCGTATTCAACACTCAAATGTTATACCTCAAGACTTAGAATCTGAAATGAAGTCAAGGTATCCTCATCTCTTCGGTATACAAGGTACGTACGTAAATTTCGAGGGCGAAATTTCATAAGGAGGGGAGATTGTGAGACCCCAGATTTTATGAAAAAGATTTAAATTTCTCGAATATTTTTTTTTCAAAATTATGGTGTGGATTTGAGATAATGTTATAGTTGTGGATAATATATATAAATTTTGGAAAGTATGTAAGTTGTTGTATAATATTCGATTGATCGGGGAATATTTTTTTGTTGGAGAATATCTGTACGACGGTACAATCATTGGTGGACCCCACAACGAAATTATTGTCGAATTGAGAAAACGACAAAAATATTTTTATGAAAATAACGGCGGAAGTTTTATCGTTAAAACTGTTGAACTACTCAGTAGTAAAAGTACAGTAATACGCGTGATTGCATAGTAGCACACGGTATTGATTATTGATGCTTACGTGAGAAGTCACTCAGTTTTGTTCAATTATTGCTACAGTAATTATTGTATAGTATCTCACGTTATTTTATTCAATTATTGTCGATATTTTATATATTATTAAATCAATAATTGAGATGACAGAGTTATTAATATTATTATTTACAATATTGACGATGTCTAGAAGTTCTGTCAAGGAGAGATTTGGTCACCTAATTGCACACTAATAGGGAAAAATCTTTATTGGAAAGCCCCCTCTTTCTTGGGAACGACCTGGTCGATTAATATTGTGAATCATAATAATGGTGATAAATGTTATTTTATTATTATTATAAATGTAATAAAACAGAAAACTTTTTATATAAAACAGAATACCTTTTATAAAGTTTTGGTTTATTTGATTATAAATAGAATATATTATATTTTATTATGTATAGTGTTTGCATAGTGCCTGCATAGTGTTTGCATAGTAAAATATTTTTATATAAAACAGAATATTTTTATAAAGTTATTTGTTTTATTAGATTTTAAATAAAATATATTATATTTTATTGTGCATAGTGTTTGCATAGTGTATGCATAGTGTTTGCATAGTAAAAACTTTTTATATAAAACAGAATACTTTTTATAAAGTTTTGTTTTATTTGATTATAAATAGAATATATTATATTTTATTGCATAGTGTAGCATAGTATCCTTTCCATTCTCCTATAAATAGGATGCTTAGTTAGAATTGAAAATCATACCAGAAATTCAGAGAATTCTTCTTTTATAATCTTGAGCGTATTTCTTTAGAGTTTAAGAAAGTTTTGAGCATAGAAAATAGTGCAAGTTTTCTTCAAGTATATCCCCATCCTAGTGTCGGAATACTCTTCTTTTTAAGGTAAGGGATATTATTTGTTGTACTCGTAAATGGTATTATTCTTTCGTATTCATGAAGAGAGTTATTTTCTTTCAATACTCGTAAGGGCTGTTATTCCATTCTTTATTATTATGTTAGAATAACCTGTCTATGCGAAGTACCACATACATGGTGAAATTCTTCTATTATTCTATTCTTTATTATTCTGTTGGGATAACCTATCTGTGCGATCTATCGCATGCCTGGTGAATTCTGTTGTTATTTCATTCTTTATTATTCTGTTGGAATATCCTGTCGGTGCGTATTACGCATGACCTGGTTCCATTCTTTATTATTCTGTTGGAATATCCTGTCTGTGCGGATTATGCATGACCTGGTTCTATTCTTTATTATTTTGTTGGAATAACCTGTCTATGCGGATTACGCACGCCTGGTGAATTATTCTGTTATTCCATTCTTTATTATTCTGTTGGAATAATCTGTCTACGTGGATTACCGCATAACAGCAAAAATCCATTTTCAGTTTCATATATTCTATTATACTCAGTTGGTTAAAGTTTTGGCTTCTATACTCCATGAAATTAGTGGAATATCCTAGATATTTGCGCTTCATCCAATATTTTTTCATGAAAATATTCTTCTGAGCATTCTTGAATTTTACTCCACAAAGCAGTATCATGTTGACATTTTGGACGTTATTAAGTTCAGGATAAATTACCTTATAAATCTTTAAAATTTATTCTTGAACTTGTTTTATTGAATTGTCATCATCTTCATGCTCATATTATGTTGAAAGTCATATTTGGCCTGTAGTGCATAGATGGACTTGGTATGATTATGACCAGGGATCATTCGGTATAATCATGACCGTAATGTTACTAATGATATGGAAAAAGTCCTTATTGGCTCGTAGTGCTTTGATGGACAGTTTTTGGTATGATTATGACTATGGATTCTCTTCAGCCAAGGGTGCAAAGATGAATTGTTTTATGGCATGATCAGGACCGTTGATGAAAACACGATTATCTTTGGCCCGTAGTGCATGGATAATTCGTGATCGTGATACTAAAAGAATATCCTTAGCTTGTAATGCAGGGATGATTTAATGATGTGGATTATTTATTAAGCTGAGTCTCAGCGATAAAGTAATGAAAAACCTTTTAAATCATAGAAGAAAGTAGATTTTATTCTCTAATTGACTCTTCTAGTGGATTGCTTGTTCCGCTGCAGTTAAACTTGATGTTTGTTATATTTTATCAGTTTAACATTGTTGAAGGCTAATGATAATTTATTCTGCATTATCTTAGTCATAATATTTCTTACTGGGCTAGTTGAGCTCACCCTTCTGCTTTCATTGTTCTCTTCAGGAAATGAGAACGTAGCAGGGACTAGTCAGAGAACGGAGTGACGGTCCAGATGATATCATTAGTAGTCCTCACTATTCTATGAAATAATGTGATAATAAATGTATTGAGGACTTATTTTGAGTTTGAATACTGTCTAGAAGATAATATTTGTATTAAAACTCACAGCTCATGTTGTATATTTAAGGTTGTATTTGTATTCTGTACCATGTATTTGGCGACTCAAGATGGGTGATGTATACCTATTTTGGGGGCGTCACATTTTAATCATTATCTAATATTATTAATCATTTAATAATATTTCAATCATTAACTTATATTATTAATCATTTAATAATATTTTAATCATTTACTAATATTATTAATTATTTAATAATATTTTAATCATTTACTAATATTATTATCTATTTAATAATATTTTAATTATTATCTAATATTATTAACCATTTAATAATATTTTATTTAATTTCATACATTATTAATCATTTAATACTATTTTAATCATCTAATAATACTTTAATCTAATATTATTAATCTTTTAATAATATTTTAATATAATATTGTAAGACCCCAATTTTTATAAATAAATATTAATTTTTCTCGAAATATATTTTTGAATATTATGGTGTGGATTTGATATAATGTTATAGTAGTGGGAAATATTTATAAATTCTGCAAAGTATGCAAGTTGTTATATAATATTCGATTGGTCGGGAAATATCCATTTTAACAGAAAATATTCGTACGACGACACAATCATTAGTGGACCCCACAACTAAATTACTGTCGGAGTTAAAAAACGATAGAAGTAACTTTTTATGAAAATAACGACGGAAGTTTTACCGTTAACTGTTGAAATACCTGGTGATAAAAGTACAGTAATACGCGTGGTTGCATAGTAGGACACGGTATTAATTATTGATGCTTACGTGAGAAATCACTCAGTTATATTTAATTATTGCTACAGTAATTGCTACATAGTATCTCACGTTATTTGATTCAATTATTGTCAATATTTTATATATTATTAAATTAATAATTGAGACGATACAATTATTCATATTATTATTTGCAATATTGACGATGTCTAGAAAGTTCTGTCGAGGAGAGATTTGGTCACCTAAGTGCGCGCCAATAGGGAGAAATCCTTATTGGAAAGCCCCTTCTTTCCTGGGAACGATCTGGTTGTTAAATATTGCGAATAATAATAATGATGAATAAATATTGTTAAAAATATTGAGGGGATTTTTATGAAGTATTTGCTGTAAATTTTTCTTATTTTATGTATCCTCATTTACCCATTTTTTAAAATAATCGGTAGAAGTTATTTTAAGGGGGCCCACGGGTGGGGCCCACTTGTGGAGGAAAGTCTTGGGGTGGGATTTTATGTTGATCACGGGTATTGAAAGAAAACAAAAAGAAGAGATGAAATGGTGATGGTCGAAAAGGAAGTACTATATACATATATATATATATATATATATATATATATATGTGTGTGTGTGTGTGTGTGTGTGTGTGTGTGTGTGTGTGTGTGTGTGTGTGTGTGTGTGTGTGTGTGTGTGTGGCATGTGATTATAATGTGTGTGGGCAGGTTTGATTTTGGGTAATGAAAATGGGGGGGGGAGTGATGTCCAAGAATGGAAGGAGTTGGTTTTATTATTATTATTATTATTATTATTATTATTATTATTATTATTATTATTATATATTATAATAAGTTTTGTTTTTTATGAAAAATAGAATATATTATATTTTATTTGCATAGTATTTTACTATGCAGTGCATAGTAAATCTTGTGAATCAGAAAGTTGTGCTCGTGAATTCGTTTAATTTCAAAACATTGTGCATCCGTGATTATTTCCAAATAGTATCATTTCCATTCTCCTATAAATAGGATGCTTAGTTAGAATTGAAAATCACACCAGAATCAGAGAATTCTTCTTCTATAATATTGAACGTATTTCTTTCGAGTTTTAGAAAGATTTGAGCGTAGAAAACAGTGAAAGTTTTCTTCAAGAATATCCCCGCTATACCAGTTGGAATACTCTTCTTTTCAAGGTAAGGGATATTATTTTTGTTCAGTATTCATATGAAATAATATTTTCTTCCATACTCTGTAGTATGTAAGTAATATTATTTCGTTTCAGATTTCGAATTCTACACTCATTTTGTTAAAATTTTGGCTTCTATACTCCATGAAATTAGTAGAATATCCTTGATATTTACATTTCATCCAGTATCTTTTCATGAAAATATTATTCTGAGCATTCTTGGTAAGTTTTAACTTTTTTATGCCGGAGTACTATTCACGGGGTTACTATTCACGGGGTTATTATTCCCAAAGTACTATTCACGGGGTACTATTCACTCAGTTACTATTCACCCGGGGTACTGATTATGACAAAAATTAATTTTTTTCAGTCCAAATCATTTTCGATACAATATTATTCTTGAATTTTACTCCACAAAGTAGTATCATGTTGACAATTTGGACATTATTGAATTCTGGATATATTAAATTATAAATCTTTAAAAATTTATCATTTGTTTTTTTTAATTGAATTCTTATATCATTGTCATCATCCTTATGCTTATATTGTTATGAAAGTCATTTTTGGCCCGTAGTGCATAGATGGACTTGGCATGATTATGACCAGAAATTATTCGGTATAATCATGACCGTAATATTACAAATGATGTGGTAAAAGTCCGCATTGGCCCGTAGTGCATTGATGGACAGATGTTGGCATGATCATGACCATTGATGAAAACACGAATATCTTTGGCCCGTAGTGCATGGATAATTTGTGGTTATGATACTAATGAATTTCCTTGGCCGTAGTGCAGGGATGATTCGATGATGTGGATTACTTATTAAGCTGAGCCTCATCGATAAAATGGATGATAAACTTTTTAAATCATAGAAGATAGTAGATATCATGCTCTACTTGACTCTTCTAATGGATTGCTTGTTCTGTTGCAGTTAAACTTGATATCTATTGTATTTTATCAGTTTAACACTGTTGAAGGCTAACAATGTGAGTCCCCAAATTTTATGAAATAAAAGTATTCAATTTTTCTATTTTGGTAAATAGTTAAATTGATAAAAGTTTAAAATTAAGGGTGGCATTTAAAAAATTTTCAAAGTAAGCAAGTTGTCATAAAATAATCGGTGGTAAAATACACGTGGTTGCATAGTAACACACGATATTGATTATTAATGCTTACGTGAGAAGTCACTCAGTTTGATTCAATTATTGTCGATACTTTATATATTAAATCAATAATTGAGATGATACAGTTATTCATATTATTATTTGCATAATTAACAATGTCTAGAAGTTCTGTCAATGAGAGGTTTGGTCACCTAATTGCGCGCTAATAAGGAGAAATCTTTATCGGAAAGCCCCCTCTTTCCTGGGAACGACCTGGTTGTTAAATATTGTGAGTTATAATATTAATGATGAATAAGTTCGTGTTAATTAAAGATGAAATTGATAGTTCCATTGTGTGAGAATTATTAGTGTTAGTGGAAATCGACATTTATTTCGATAATAATTAATGTCTGGAGGTTATATTGACCAATCTGATAATTCACCGGATAAATGAGCAATTAATTGCTATTAATACACATGCTTATAACTATGTGTTCACATGTGTGTACTATTGATTCACATGATTTACTATTAGGGGAGTTGGCGCAAGATTGATAATACTTACATGACTAAATTAAAAATAGAGATATAGATGAAGATATTATACTATAATTAATTTTTTCAAATGTTTAGAACTATTGAGTCACATGATTTACTATTGATTCACATGATTTACTAATAGGGGAGGTGGTGCAAGTTTGATAATACTTGTAGGACTAAATTAAAAGTGAAGAAAAAATGGAAGGTATTATACTGTAATATTTCGAGCCCCAAAATGTGCAATTATCGAAACTATATTTTCCTATAAATAGAAGCTCATTCTTCCTTCATTTCTCACCAATTCACTAAAGCTATAGAGCAATTATTATAGAGATAAATTCTAGAGAGAAAGAAAAAAAGTATTCTGCTACTTCACTACTCCTATATCCAGTCTTCTTCTAAGGTAAGGGATATTATTTGTTGTACTCGTAAAGGGTATTATTTCTTTTGTATTCATGAAGAGAACTTCTGTTATACCATTTTTTATTATTCTGTTGGAATAAACTGTCTGTGCGGTCTATCGCATGCTTGGTGATTTCTTTTGTTATTCAATTCTTTATTATACTCAGTTGGTTAAAGTTTTGACTTCTATACTCCATGAAATTAGTGGAATATCCTTGATATTTGAGCTTCATCCAGTATCTTTTCATGAAAATATTCTTCTGAGTATTCTTAAATTTTACTCTACAAAGATGTATCACGTTGACAATTTGAACGTTATTAGTTCCTGGATAAATTAATTCTTGAACTTGTTTTATTGAATTCTTATATCATTGTCATCATCCTCATGTTTATATTATGTTGAAAGTCATCTGTGGCCTGTAGTGCATAGATGGACTTGGTATGATTATGACTAGGGATTATTCGGTATAATCATGACCTTAATGTTACAAATGATGTGAAAAAAGTCCTCATTGGCCCGTAGTGCATTGATGGACCGTTTTTGGTATGATTATGGCTATGGATTCTCTTCAGTCAAGGGTGCAAAGATGAATTGTTTTATGGCATGATCAGGACCATTGACGAAAACACAATTATCTTTCGCCATAGAGCATGGATAATTCGTGGTCGTGATACTAAAGAATATCCTTGGCCTGTAGTGCAGGGATGATTTAATGATGTGGATTATTTATTAAGCTGAGTCTCAGCGATAAAAGTGATGAAAAACCTTTTTAATTATAGAAGATAGTAGATTTTATTCTCTACTTGACTCTTCTAATGGATTGCTTGTTCCGCTGCAGTTAAACTTGATGTTTATTATATTTTATCAGTTTAACACTGTTGAATGCTAATGATAATTTATTCTGCATTATATTAGTCATAATATTTCTTACTGGGCTAGTTGAGCTCACCCTTTTTTTTACTATTCTCTTTAGGAAATGAGAACGTAGCTGGGACTAGTCGGGGAACGGAGTGACGGTCCAGATGATAGCATTAGTATTCCTCACTATTCTGTGAAATAGTGTAATAATAAATGTAATGAGGACTCCATTGAGTGTGGATATTGTCTAGATGACAATATTTGTATTAAAACTCACAGCATATATTTTGTCGTATTTTACACGATGGGTGATGTATACCTATTTTGGGGGCGTCACAAACGATAAATTATTCTGCATTATCTTAGTTATAATATTTCTTACTGGGCTAGTTGAGCTCACCCTTTGATTTCATTGTTCTCTTCAGGAAATGAGAATATAGCTGGGACTAGTCAGGGAACGGAGTGACGGTCTAGATGTCTGCATTAGTAGTCCTCACTATTTCGTGAAATAGTGTGAAAATAAATGTAATAATATTAAATTTGAGTTTAGATATTATCTAGAAGACAATATTTATATTAAAACTCACAGCTTATGTTTTGTCGTACTTTACATGACAGTTGTATAATTAACTTGTATTTGAATTCTGTATCATATATTTGGCGACCCAAAATGGGTGATGTATACCTATTTTGGGGGCATCACAGTTGGTATCAAAGCTTAGGGATATGATCCCTGGCTGAGATGTGAGACAAGAACTAGGAGGGGAGAGACGGGATAATTCCTTCGCTAGTATGACCTACCTAAGTTTATTTTTTATTTAATTGGTCGGTCAGAATATAGGATAATATGTTGTATGTCAATTAACCCTTATTTTGTGGCAGTATTTGAAAATGACATCCGAGAATGTTGAGAATAGCAATGGAGCACATGAGACCGTTGAATCACCAACGATCAATACCTAGGATAATGTGCATCAGGAAGCCAATAATCGTCAGGAAAATAACAACACTGACCAAATGATGAACGATGGTATGTTCAGAGTCTTTATGCAATTCATGCAACATCAGGCGAGAGCAACTCCTGTTCAAAATGCAGGTGGAAACACTGGTAACTCTCGGATGGTCACCTCTAAGCAGTTCAAGGAGCTGGGACCACCAGAGTTTTTGGGAGAGCCAAAACCACTTAAGGCGGAGACGTGGATAAAGCAGATCACCAAGATATTTGATGTCTTGGGATGCTCCGAGGAGCAAAAAGTTCCATTTGCCACCTTTATGTTGCGAGGAGAGGCATATTACTGGTGGCAATCGGTAAAGCGTACTCAACCTGCCGCACGGAAGATGTCTTGGGAGAAGTTATAAGAACTATTCAACGATAAGTACTTTCTCGAAAGTATTCGCCACATGAAGGAGGTAAAATTTATCAAGCTGGAGCAGAACAATATGACCGTGTCGCGGTACGAAGCTAAGTTTGCCGAGTTATCCCGATTTGCGTCCCACTTGGTTGATAATAAGGAGAGAATGACGCGAAAGTTTCTAAGAGGTTTGAAACCCGAGATACATCAATACTTAATTTCTCACAAACTGTGTTTGTATTCAGATGTTGTAAATAGGGCTCAGTTATTGGAGCGCGATAACGAGTCAACCCAACCAAGAGAGAGCAGCCGACAAAATGATAATATCAGTGGTAGCAGTCATCGAAGCGGTGACAACAAACGTGGATGGAATCAACATGCTAGAAATGGTAACCACTTCGGTGGTAATCATGGCCAAGACAATAAGAGTGAAAATTTCAAGAAGATGAGATTCAATAATGATGAAAGACGTTAGCACCAGCACCCATTGTTAAAGAAGGAGAACGATGATCGATCGAATGCTACAAATGCGGAGGGGAAGGACATATCAGTCTAAACTGTACGCAGCAGTCCAAAACATGTTACAATTGTGGAAGAGAAGGTCACCTGACTCGATTTTGTCGTGCAGTAAAGCCAAGTCCAGCTGGGATGGAGGCACCAAAGGTCGTCCCAGAGAAGTTAAAACCAGTAGTTCAAAGGAGAGCGTTTGTCATGACCTCCCAGAAAGTAAGGAACTCGAACAAGGTCATCACGGGTAAACTAATCATAAACTCTAGCAAAGTCTATACCTTATTTGATACTCGTTCTACCCATTCTTTTATTTCTCCTACTTGCGCTCAACGTTTAAATTTAACTCCGAAGAAATTAGACTTTGACTTATATGTTGAAACTCCGTTGGGAGAAACCTTCATTACAACAACTGTTTATAAGTCTTGTTTGGTTCAAATCGGTACCCCTACATTACCTGTCGATCTTATTTCCTTAAAGATACTTGCATTTGATGTGATTTTAGGGATTGATTGGTTAACTACTCATCATGTAAAAATTAATTATTTTCGTAAGGTTATTAGCTTTCATATTCCTAATAAACCTATTATGCGAATTCAAGCAACCAAACCACTAAAGTCAATTACTGTCATATCAAGCCAAAAAGCTATTCGTTTATTAAAAAACGGATGTCAAGCTTTCTTAGCCTATGTCACAGATTTAAACAAAAATACATCAGATTTGAATGATATTTCTATTGTTAATAAATTTTCTGACGTATTCCCTGAAGAACTTCTTGGCCTACCCCAGAGCGTGAAATTGAATTTTGTATCGACCTTGAACCCGATACAAAACCCATTTCTGAAGCCCCATATCGAATGGCTCCTATTGAACTTCAGGAGTTAAAAACTCAACTGCAGAAATTGTTAGACATCAGTTTCATTTGTCCTAGTACGTCTCCTTGGGGTGCTCCTGTTCTATTCGTGAAGAAGAAATATGGAAGTATGCAACTTTGTATTGACTATCGAGAGTTGAATCATATCACCATCAAATATAGGTACCCATCGCCATGTATTGATGACCTGTTTAACCAGTTGCAAGGTGCTAAATTCTTTTCAAACATCGATCTTCGTTCCGGATATCATCAGTTAAAGATTAAAATTGATGACATTCCAAAGACTGCTTTCAGAACTCGGTATGGGAATTATAAATTCCTAGTCATGTCTTTTAGATTTACTAATGCTCCTGTTGTCTTCATGGATATGATGAACCGAGTATTCAATAAATATTTGGATCACTTTATAGTCGTCTTTATTGATGACATCCTCATATACTCTAAAACTCGTGAAGATCATGAGCAACACTTGAGGCTGATACTCCAAAAGCTTCGTGAAAACAAGCTTTATGTCAAGTTGAAGAAATGCGAGTTCTGGCTTGAGGAAGTAACATTTCTTGGGCACGTGATATCAAATCACGGAATATCTGTTGATCCATTGAAGATTGAAGCAATACAAAGCTGGGAGCAACCTAAGTCAGTGACCAAAGTACGTAGCTTTCTCGACTTAACTGGTTATTATCGAAAATTCGTGGAAGAATTTTCTCGAATCGCTACTCCATTAACTCAACTGACTCGAAAAGATACAAAATTCGGTTGGAGCAAGGAATGTGAGAAGAGTTTTTAAGAACTCAAGAGGAGACTCATTTTAGCACCTGTTCTGACAATACCATCTGGCTCGGAGGGATTTGTCATCTACAGTGATGCTTCAGGCAAAGGGTTAGGATGTGTTCTCATGCAACATGGGAAAGTCATATCCTCTGCTTCTCGACAACTCAAAGAATATGAGAGGAATTATCCTACTCATGATCTAAAGTTGGCAGATGTTGTCTTCGCACTTAAAATTTGGAGGCATTACTTGTATGGGGAGAAAGTGGAGATCTATACGGATCATAAAAGTCTCAAATATTTTTTCACCCAAAAGGAACTCAACATGCAGCAACGACGTTGGCTTGAACTGTTTAAAGATTATGATCATACCATTCAATATCACCCTGGAAAAGTGAACGTGGTAGCTGACGCATTGAGTAAAAGATCATATGCAGGTACGAGTGCGTTATTGTCAACACAAAGGCCCATTTTGTATGACTTGCAAAGGATGGAGATAGAGTTAAAAACTCCAAGGACCCATGTGATAATGCAAACATACAAGTAGAACCGACTTTAATCGATAAAGTTAAAGTTGCTCAAGTTAAAGACCTGGAGCTGATGAGTATGAGGAAGAAAGTACAAGAAGGTGCTATCTCGGAAGCAAGAATCGATGAAGAAGGAATACTACGAGTCAACTCTAGACTTTGTGTTCCTAATGACCCTGATTTAAAGTATAAAATCATGATGGAGGTGCACAACACACCATTTGTAATCTATCCTAGGAGTACCAAAATGTATCATGATCTTCGACATACATTTTGGTGGAGCAAAATGAAGAGAGAGATCACGGAGTTTATTTCTAGGTGTTTAACTTGTCAATGTGTCAAGGCGGAGCATCAAGTGCCAAAAGGTCCATTGCAACAACTTGAAATTCCAAAATGGAAGTGGGAGCACATTACCATGGATTTTGTTACTAGTCTTCCCAAGGTTTCTCAAGGCATAGATACAATTTGGGTCATTGTTGATAGATTGACCAAGTCTGCTCATTTTTTACCTATGCGAGAAACTTATTCACTTGAACGTCTTACTCGTATGTACATAAATGAGATTGTAAGACTGCATGGTATGCCAGTATCCATAGTTTCTGATCGAGCCCAAGATTCACTTCACGATTTTGGGTTAGTTTGCAAAAAGCTATGGGCACGGATTTACGATTTAGTTCGGCATATCATCCTCAAACGGACGGGCAGTCAGAAAGGACTATTCAAACTCTTGAGGATCTATTAAGACTCTGTGTCCTTGACTTCAAAGGAAGTTGGGACAAGCTCTTGCCATTAGTGGAATTCTCCTACAACAACAGTAATCAAGCAAGTATCGGCACGGCTCCATTTGAGGCGTTGTATGAAAGAAAGTGTCGTTCTCCAGTTTATTGGGATGAGGTGGGTGAAGCAACGTTGTTGGGACCGAAATTGGTACGCATGACTACGAAAAAGATTCAAATGATTTGGCAATGTATAAAAACCTCACAAGATCGACAAAAGAGTTATGTTGATCTTCATTGGAAGGATGTGGAATTCAATGTTGGAGAACATGTGTTGTTACGTGTTGCTCCATGGAAGGGAGTTGCGAGATTTGAAATAGAGGAAAGATCAATCCTCGATTCATTGGCCCATTTAAAATCCTTGACCAAGTAGGAACTATGGCCTATAGACTCACTTTACCGCCAAGTGTGTCTCGTGTTCATAACGTTTTTCACATATCAATGTTACGTAAATATGTGGAAGACTCGAATCATATTATTGAGTTAGAACCGGACGAAATAGCAGAAGATTTAACATATGAAGAGGTACCTATTAAAATCTTGGATAAGAAAGAACATATTCTACGCTCTAAGGTTATACCTCAAGTCAAAGTTTTGTAGAGAAACCACGATGTTGAGGAAATGACTTGGGAGTTAGAATCTGAAATGAAATCAAGGTATCCACACCTCTTCGACATACCAGGTACGTACCCTAATTTTGAGGATGAAATTTCATAAGGATGGGAGGTTGTAAGACCCCAATTTTCATAAATAAAGATTAATTTTTTTCGAAATATATTTTTGAATATTATGGTGTGAATTTGATATAATGTTATAGTTGTGGGTAATATTTATAAATTTTACAAAGTATGCAAGTTGTTATATAATATTCAATTGGTCAGGGAATATTTGTTTTAACAGGGAATATTCGTACGACGGCACAATCATTGGTGGACCCCACAACGAAATTATTGTCGGAGTTAGAAAACGACAGAAATATCTTTTTATGAAAATAACGACGAAAGTTTTAGCGTTACCTATTGAAATACCTGGTGTTAAAAGTACAGTAATACGCGTGGTTGCATAGTAGCACACGGTATTGATTATTGATGCTTACGTGAGAAGTCACTCAGTTATATTTAATTATTGCTACAGTAATTGCTATATAGTAACTCACGTTATTTGATTCAATTATTGTCGATATTTTATATATTATTAAATTAATAATTGAGACGATACATTTATTCATATTATTATTTACAATATTGACGATGTCTAAAAAGTTCTGTCGAGGAGAGGTTTGGCCACCTAATTGCACGCTAATAGAGAGAAATCCTTATTAGAAAGCCACCTCTTTCCTTGGAACGATCTGGTTGTTAAATATTGCGACTAATAATAATGATGAATAAATGTTGTTAAAAATATTGATGGGACTTTTATAAAGTATTTGATGTAAATTTTGCTTATTTTATGGACCTCCATTTACCCATTTTTTAAAATAATCGGTAGAAGTTATTTTAAAGGGGGCCCACGAGTGGGGCCCACTTGTGGAGGAAAGTCTTGGCGTGGGATTTTATGTTGATCACAAGTATTGAAAGAAAAAAAAAGAAGAGATAAAATGGTGATGGTGGAAAAGGAAGTACTATATATATATAAGGGGCGGAATAAGAGAAGAGAAGAACAAGTGCGCATACAAACACAATTAAATTACTAAAATAGAAATTTTATTGATTAACTTGAACTATTTACAAGTGCTGAAAATTAAAATTGACTTACAAGATTACTAAAATAAGAACATTAGAAGAAGAGGGGTTAAGAAGGGCTAAAAGCGGTAGAGGCTAAAGATTAGTCAGAGAATGAACTCTGAGTCTTTCTAAGTCTGCCCTACCAAATGAATTCGATTTCCTTTTATAGAATAAGGAAATGAACTGTTACAAGTTTAATATTACAATAACTGAGGTAAAAGTACAAGTAAAAACATATTACATTTACTAAAGTAAAGTAAAAGCTAAAGTAAAAGTAAAAGAATCTGCTTTCGGTGGAAAAGCAGACGTCTCTTTTGACTAATGCAGCCATGGGGCCAGATGTTTAACTGATAGCTAATTTCGGTAGGAAAGCAGGAGATGCTGCTGCCTATGCTGTCGGAGCAGGTAACTGAGGCTGTCGGAGCCGGTGCTGACTGAGGTGGAGGCTGCCGGAGCAGGTGCTGACTGAGATGGAGGCAGTTATCACATCCACTTTGATTGATTACTAGGGTGATCAGGCAAAAGGATCCTGAGCATCCTGAAGGTTGACCGTGCCATAGGGGTCGCAGTCATCCTCATCTTCTAGGTTCTGACTAGCATTTTCTTCTCTGGATTGGGAAGAAGTTGCTTTTGATTCTTCATGTAACTGATCCAATCTCATATGAATGGCGTCTGCAAGAAGCCTTAACTGAGAGTTGGAATAACTAGAAACATTAGTAAACTCAATAGGATCAGCTGATTTCTCAGT
The DNA here is from genome assembly GCA_016801055.1 of Panax notoginseng. Taxonomy (NCBI): domain Eukaryota; kingdom Viridiplantae; phylum Streptophyta; class Magnoliopsida; order Apiales; family Araliaceae; genus Panax; species Panax notoginseng. The sequence continues at coordinate 196,771,858 of CM029016.1, forward strand.
TGTCCTAATGGATGTTTTACTAGAGGACTCAATGGCTGGAATTTGAGTGACTGGAGGAATCGATAAAGCAGGAGAAGGGGGAAATTCCTTCTGAACTTGACCGATAATCCTATCTATACCAAATTTATCCCACCATTTAATGAAGAAACGGCGAGACACATGAGAAATGGGTGAGAAAGAAGTCTGAGCTGTCCTAATACCTATAGATGACGGAGACTGAAATATAGTAACTTCTTGAGGAGCCAAAATGATATATTGCCATTTTAGAATCCAAGGGATTTTATATTTACTACAGAATATAAGGAAAACTGGAATTCCTTCATATTTTGAATTATAGTTACTATGAGTACAGAAATGCTCAAGTTGTGCTAAGAGAGGCTCAGGGAAAATCTCATGGCATAAACCAAGCCTAGTCCACCAAAGGATAAACCATTTGGGAAACTGACTTTTGAACTTGTGGTCGAACTGGAAAAACCACGAATGACTATGATCTTCATTTTGGTGAAGCATGATTTTATACCAAGCCTCAATATAATCATAATAGCAGTAAGAGCTATTGTGATTAGAAAGTGACTTGAGATCGAAGGATGACTACCCCAATCTGAAAGATTGAGAACTTGTTTAATATACAACGAGTGATAAAGGAGTTTGGATTTATCATCGTTGGCATAGATGGGTTTAATAAAGACTGACTCAGTTTTAAGAAGGATGTCCTTATAATACACAAGGGATTTATAAAGAGCCATAGGGAGGAAGTGCCATCCAATAGGAAAATACTGGGCAGCTAATTTAACTGGGTCATCATTAGGTTTTATTGATAACTCAATAAGAAATAGGTGCCGATCATATCTTGGCCGATACTCAGAGATAGGGTGACTGGATTTTGATGAGGTTGCCCTCGATTGACTAGCAAAAATATCAAAAGGCTTATGTTAACTAGCAAGAACAGATGAATAGGGCTTGGGGACTGTACCAAGCACCTGAAATTTATTATGGGTGGTTTGAGTAACTGGGTGAGGAACAACAGTTCCCTTTGACTGATTAACCGGGCCAAAGAGCGGCCATGACCACGAGAAGATGATCCTCCTCGGACACTCATGATGCTGCAATAGTACCTGTGTTGATAAACTCACGTGTGAGAAAATCTGGAACTGAGTTGTTACTACCTTTAATGTACTCAATATCAAAATCAAAAATACTTAAAATAGCTTGCCATCTAGCGAATGAATGCTTAGAGGCGACATTTTCAACGTCCTTTTCTAGAATGAATTTTGCTGACTTGCAATCTATCCTAATTAGAAACTTTTGATTCAGTAAATCTCTCTGAAATTTTTTAATACATAAAACAAGTGATAAAATCTCTTTTTTAATATTACTGTATTTTAACTGTGTAGGGTTCCATGCGCCTGAATGGAAACGAACAATTTATTCATTAGAAGTAGGAGTTAATTTTTGTTTGAGTATGCCACCGAATCCAATGTCAGAGGCATCAGTTTCAACTATTTTGAATGCTAAATCATTAGAGATGCCAAGGCAAGATAAAACCTTAACATATTTTTTAACTTGTTGAACGATAGAAGTGTGAATGTCAGTCCATGGAGGGGGGTTACTTTGTAAGCGCTGAAAAAGGGGATTACAAATCTTCCTGAGATTCTTGTAGAACTTGCCAATATAATTAAGCGAGCCAAGAAATCTCTGTAGCTGAGTTTTATCGGTAATCTTATCTGAGAACCGGTCGACGAATTGAATAGCTCAGTCAATAGGCCGCGTGAGTCCATGATAGAGGATTAACCCGAGAAACCTGACTTTAGTCAGAAACAGACTACATTTAGAATGTGAAAGAACAAGACCATTGGTTTTAACTGTTTTGAAGAATGAATTCAAATGTTTAATATGTTCTTCAATAGTCTTGGAGAATACAAGGATATCATCGATGCAAACAATAATAAAATGACTGAAAGGATTCAAAATATTATTAAGAATATTCTGAAATTCACTAGGTGCATTTTTTAGTCCAAATGACTGAACATTCCATTCGTAATGTCCGAACGAAGTGGTAAATGCCATTTTGTACCTATCATCAGGATGAATAGCAACTTGCCAGAATCCTAACTTAAGGTCGAATTTACTAAAGATGGTGGAGACACTTAACCTACTAAGGAGATCTTTCTTATTGGGCAAAGGGTATCTAATCCACTCAAGAACTTTGTTTAATGGCTTATAATTAATAACTAGACGCGGGACACCTCTCTCTTTCTCAGCTTCATTGTTAACATAGAAGGCTGGGCAAGACCATGGTGATTTACTATGTCTAATTAATCCTTTACTAAGTAGATCATTTATTTCATTTTTACATAACTCCATTTGTTCATGACTCATTTGAATAGGCCTAGCTTTAGTGAGAATCAAATGTTCTTTAAATTCCTTAGCATAGGGTAATCTAACTGTGTGCTTCTTCCTGTGCTAGAACGCATTGGGAGAATCGGAACATAAATTTTTTATTAAATAATCTTTTAATTCACTAATCTTTTCTTGAACTCTATTACTCTTAAGTTGTTCTTCAACTTGTTGATACCTAACTTCTTCTTTGAGGAAACTTAGGTGAGTGACTTTACAATTTAACATGTTCAATGATTTAGAAATCGATTCTTCTTGAATAAATTTTAAGTCTCTTTCTTTTGGTTTAATTAGGAATTTAAATGTAATTAAATTTTCTTTCCTAAATGCTCGCAGCTTAAACCTTTATTACTAGTAGTAAATGGATACAATAAATATACAAATGGTAATCCTAAAATGATTTTATAAGTAAGATTGCGGATTAAAACAAACAAGGTTTTAAAACACGTATTGTCTTAACAGATATGTACATTAGGCAATTTGTATTTTATTTCTATTTGACTACCGTTAGCCGAATTAAGCTTTTCACTAGTCTTTTTATAATACCTAGTAGGGATAAGACCTTCTTGAATACAGTTCAAATCTGTACCAGTATCAACTAAGGCATAGAGCTGTACAGAGAAAGTTTTATCAATGACTAAATTAATAGAGATATACCATTTTTGAATGGTGATATCTTTAATTCTTTTAAGTGAGAGACCTTGAATAAAAAGATCAGGTTCTTCTTTGGTACCTGATGATTCGGGTTCATCATGACTTTCATCACTAGAAGAGGAATCATGTACTTGAAGATCTGATTTTTTTATCACCAATCTCTTTTCTTAAATTAGAAATATCTAATTTTAAGTTAGAAATTTCTTTTTTGAGTTTATTAACTTCTTGATTTAACTCAGGGAGGGTAATTTCTTTAACCGGGGACTTGAATCTTTCAAGTGTTTTATTAAGACTAAAAATTAGTTTTTCTTTGGCTCTAAGAACCTTATCAGTAACTTTCTTATCTTTGGTTAATAAATCTTTTAGCTGATTTAAATACTGAGTTTTTAATCATGGGTCAGTAATTTTACTAATTAAATCAATTAACAAGGAACTTTCTTCCTCATCTTTAGTAATTGCATTAATTCTTTTACAACAGTTGTTACTACAATTTTCGGCACATATAATAACTTCATTATCACTATTTGACTCATCTTTATTTGTGCTACTGCTAGAAGATTCTGGAATATCAGAAGTTTCATCATTACTGCTGCTATTTTCTACTCTCATTAATTCTAATAATTGTTCAGTATCTTCAGCTGAGATATTTAACTGAGTTAACTTCTGCTTAACTCTGCACTCACTTTTATAGTGTCCTTTCTGACCACAATTGTGACAGACAATTTTACTCTTATCAAATTTCTTTGATTTTTTATATGATTTTTTCTTAGATGACTTAGGTTTATTATAATAATTATCTTGATTATCATTTTTATTATTACTTTGATTATATCTCTTTTTACGACGTTTATGACTCTTATGAGACTCAATATGTTTATGCTTATGCCTGTGCTTTCTTCGAGAGGGAGCAACAGGGGGTAAACCATATTGTTCACAAAATGTGCCTAACTCGTATTTAGCTTTATTTTTATCTTTACTAGCTTGCTTAGCTAATTTAAAGTCAATACACATTTTTAATCCAATTTTTTGAATATTACTTATTATATCACCGTAGGTTAAATTATCATAATCGATATATCCTAAAGTTTTGCTTAATTCTTCTCTAACTTTATGGGCGAATAAAGAAGGTAAACCATTAACGAATTTTTCTTTCCAAAATGGTTTATTACTATCGTTTCTCATCATAACTCTAGAAGTAAAAACATCTTTGTACCATCTAAAATCACTTAGAGTGGGACAAGTAAGGTTACTTAACTGATCATGAATTCTTACTGTGATATTACTGGGAGTTCCAACAAAATATTTAATTATTGTGAAAATTAAAGTATTAACTCCATCTGGCGGACCAATACCAACATCTTCGTCAAAGATGGGATTGCCGTCATTATCTCTTTGGATAGCATGAATAATTGATATTCTAATATCTTCTGTGAGATGTCTTTCCCACCAAGACCTGAGAATACTAGTAAATCCACTAGCTATTAATTCAACTATGTTTGGTTGAGACAGATTATTGAATTTGGTGATATAGCTATTAGCTACCATAGACATATGATTTAATTTATTTGGAATCTATTGTTCACTAAATCCATCAATATTCCATTCATATACTTTATTAGATGAAACCAAAAATTGTTTATCTAGATTTCTCTCTTTGAACTATAAATCCGGAGGAGTAGGTCTAGAATACCAATTTCTGGTTATACTTGTGGTATTAACAGTTAATTTATTTAGCTGTTCATTAAGGTTTGATATAGAATCGGAGTGATTTGTATGATCAGAAGAAATGTCATTATTATCATCAAATTCAACATGATCGATGATAGCAATGGTTCCACTTGGACCGGCTTCAGTTTTAAGTTTATTAAATAACTTGTCTATTGACTGAACTAGTTCATCATCTTTATTAGGTAAACCTAACTTATACATATTCTCAGGCAATTTGATTAAAGGTTGTTCAATTTTTGAATCAGGTTTTTTAATAATATTTTTCTCAAATTTTTCTTCGATTCTATCTAGCTGTTTTCCTACAGTTGCTAGATATTGGTTACTAAAGTTTAATTGCTCAATTATCTTTTTATCATCATTAGTTCCATCAGGGACTTTAAAGGGACTGGCAATAACTGAAGTATTTTTGACTGGTAATAACATTGTTTCTAAAGGAGGATGACTAGACGAAATCTTTGACTTGTCTTCTTTAATCTATTGGGTTTTACTAATAACATTACATTTACTTTGATATTGTTCATACCAATTGTAAAAAGTAACATTAATTTCTTCAGTTTTGATAAATCTTTTTCATCTATTAACTATTATATCTCTTTCCTTTGCTGTAGGGTGATTATATCTAAATAGATGTCTTTTTTCTTTATTAGATTTTGAATTAAAATCTTTTACTAAATTATCCCAATCTAAAACAAAATCCTTTTTAATAACTCTTAATTGATTATGAATAGGAGCATTAAAATCAGACTGAGTTGGATATACGGAAGATGCAGGGGAAGAAGAACCTTCATCTTCATTAGGATCATTCTGAGTGTAACAGGGATGACTAACTTGACCTTGATTAAGGATACCTTTAAGTTTGATATCTCTAACCGAAGGGTTACTAAATACTTTAGTATCTCTTCTAGTGTGAATAACAGAAGGTGCTGAAGAACTAGAAATGTCTTCAATAATGACTGGTGTTCTATTTCGTTCAAAACTAATTTTAACAGTTCCATCAGAAAACTGTTTGATGTGTTCAATGTTTAATGAAGTGTTAACTACAGGTTGTTATGGTAATTCATTTAGTAAAGTCCATTGACTAGGTAAGGTAATGTCCTTCCAGAGGATTGTTCTCGGGATCTGGATATTAGTGTCACTAGTTGAACTTTGTATTAAAACTGTTTGATCTTTAGGACTTTTATTAAGAGCATGAACGTTCAAGTTTGACTTCATATTCTTATAATAAATCCTGTAAATCAAAGCAATAGGTTGAGATCCTTCAATCATTTGAGTAATCTCTCCTTCAGTTTTAATGTTTAACGTTAAAGCTTTAAATAAGTTTTGATCACTAAGACTTAAGGTGAAATCAGGAAAGCAGTTGAAATGGATTGGACCATTATGCAAGCTTGCTTTCATAGCACCAATGATACAAGGATAATAATTTAAGAATCTAACATCTCTAAGACAGAGGTAGATAGATGAATTAATTCCTTTCCTGTTAAGTGGTTTAACTGCAACTTGAATTAACCCTATATGAATAAAATTATAACCCTTTTTCCTATGTTTTTTAATAACATCTGGAGATAAAAGACTACAATTTTCATATTCTTTGTTAATTGCGTAAACTTTTTCAACTGTTTTAACATTATTATCTGTTTTGAAATTGTCTAAAAAGGTTGACTGATAAATTTCTTTAGGGGATACCCTAGGTATGTTCTAATTATGTAAAACTTGACTGATATTTTCATAAATATGTTCTTCTTGGTTGACTATGTCTGGAACAGGAGGTAAAGTTGACCGATTACTAACTGAAGAGCTAGATCTGAACAATCTACTCATCTTAACTGTTTTCAAAAGAAAATCTGACTCAAGGTTCATTCATGCATACCCTGTTTACCCTAAGTAAACTCATACCTATGTTCTATAACCCGACACTGCTCACAACATGGAGACTTACAAAGGTTAGACACGAACTAGGTGGACTACAGGTAAGTAAGGTGACTTCAAAACTTTGAGGAAGAAGAAGATTTTGAAAAAGTAAAGAGAGGTTGATTAAAAAGATCTTACTATGGAGTCGGAAACAACAAAATCTCTTTTAACTGTGTTGAAATGTCTTCAATAATGATTGGTGTTCTATTTCGTTCAAAACTAATTTTAACACTTCCATCAGAAAACTGTTTGATGTTTTCAATGTTTAATGAAGTGTTAACTACGGGTTGTTGTGGTAATTCATTTAGTAAAGTCCATTGACTAGGTAAGGTAATGTCCTTCCAGAGGATTGTTCTCGAGATCTGGATATTAGCGTCACTAGTTGAACTTTGTATTAAAACTGTTTGATCTTACAATAACTGAGGTAAAAGTACAAGTAAAAACATATTACATTTACTAAAGTGAAGTAAAAGCTAAAGTAAAAGTAAAAGAATCTGCTTTCGGTGGAAAAGTAGACGTCTCTTTTGACTAATACGGCCATGGGGCCAGATGTCTAACTGATAGCTGCTTTCGATGGGAAAGCAGGAGATGCTGCTGCCTATGCTGTCGGAGCAGGTAACTAAGGCTGTCGGAGCCGGTGCTGACTGAGGTGGAGGCTGTCGGAGCAGGTGCTGACTGAGATAGAGGCAGTTATCACATCCACTTTGATTGATTACTAGGGTGATCAGGCAAAAGGGTCCTGAGCATCCTGAAGGTTGACCGTGCCATAGGGGTCGCAGTCATCCTCATCTTCTAGGTTCTGACTAGCATTTTCTTCTCTGGATTGGGAAGAAGTTGCTTCTGATTCTTCATGTAACTGATCCAATCTCATATGAATGGCGTCTGTAAGAAGCCTTAACTGAGAGTTGGAATAACTAGAAACATTAGTAAACTCAATAGGATCAGCTGATTTCTCAGTTGTCCTAATGGATGTTTTACTAGAGGACTCAACGGCTGGAATTTGAGTGACTGGAGGAATTGATAAAATAGGAGAATGGGGAAATTCCTTCTGAACTTGACCGATAATCCTATCTATACCAAATTTATCCCACCATTTAATGAAGAAACGGCGAGACACATGAGAAATGGGTGACAAAGCTTACAATAAACCTAAGTCATCTAAGAAAAAATCATATAAAAAATCAAAGAAATTTGATAAGAGTAAAATTGTCTGTCACAATTGTGGTCATAAAGGACACTATAAAAGTGAGTGTAGAGTTAAGCAGAAGTTAGCTCAGTTAAATATCTCAGCTGAAGATACTGAACAATTATTAGAATTAATGAGAATAGAAAATAGCAGCAGTAATGATGAAGCTTCTGATATTCTAGAATCTTCTAGCAGTAGCACAAATAAAGATGAGTCAAATAGTGATAATGAAGTTACTATATGTGCCGAAAATTGTAGTAACAACTGTTGTAAAAGAATTAATGTAATTACTAAAGATATGGAAGAAAGTTCCTTGTTAATTGATTTAATTAGTAAAATTACTGACCCAAAATTAAAAACTCAGTATTTAAATCAGCTAAAAGATTTATTAACCAAAGATAAGAAAGTTACTGATAAGGTTCTTAGAGCCAAAGAAAAACCAATTTTTAGTCTTAATAAAACACTTGAAAGATTCAAGTCCCCGGTTAAAGAAATTACCCTCCCTGAGTTAAATCAAGAAGTTAATAAACTCAAAAAAGAAATTTTTAACTTAAAATAAGATATTTCTAATTTAAGAAAAGAGATTGGTGATAAAAAATCAGATCTTCAAGTACATGATTCCTCTTCTAGTGATGAAAGTCATGATGAACCCAAATCATCAGGTACCAAAGAAGAACCTGATCTTTTTATTCAAGGTCTCTCACTTAAAAGAATTAAAGATATCACCATTCAAAAATGGTATATCTCTATTAATTTAGTCATTGATAAAACTTTCTCTGTACAGCTCCCTGCCTTAGTTGATACTGGTGCAGATTTGAACTGTATTCAAGAAGGTCTTATCCCTACTAGGTATTATAAAAAGACTAGTGAAAAGCTTAATTCGGCTAACGGTAGTCAAATGGAAATAAAATACAAATTGCCTAATGTGCATATCTGTCAGGACAATAAGTGTTTTAAAACCTCGTTTGTTTTAATCCGCAATCTTACTTATAAAATCATTTTAGGATTACCATTTGTATATTTATTGTATCCATTTACTACTAGTAATAAAGGTTTAAGCTGCGAGCATTTAGGAAAGAAAATTACATTTAAATTCCTAATTAAACCAAAAGAAAGAGACTTAAAATTTATTCAAGAAGAAACGATTTCTAAATCATTGAACCTGTTAAATTGTAAAGTCACTCACCTAAGTTTCCTCAAAGAAGAAGTTAGGTATCAACAAGTTGAAAAACAACTTAAGAGTAACAGAGTTCAAGAAAAGATTAGTGAATTAAAAGATTATTTAATAAAAAATTTATGTTCTGATTCTCCCAATGCGTTCTAGCACAGGAAGAAGCACACAGTTAGATTACCCTACGCTAAGGAATTTAAAGAACATTTGATTTCCACTAAAGCTAGGCCTATTCAAATGAGTCATGAACAAATGAAGTTATGTAAAAACGAAATAAATGATCTTCTTAGTAAAGGATTAATCAGACATAGTAAATCACCATGGTCTTGCCCAGCCTTCTATGTTAACAATGAAGCTGAGAAAGAGAGAGGTGTCCCGCGTCTAGTTATTAATTAAGCCATTAAACAAAGTTCTTGAGTGGATTAGATACCCTTTGCCCAATAAGGAAGATCTCCTTAGTAGGTTAAGTGTCTCCACCATCTTTAGTAAATTCGACCTTAAGTCAGGATTCTGGCAAGTTGTTATTCATCCCGATGATAGGTACAAAACGGCATTCACCACTCCGTTCGGACATTACGAATGGAATGTTCAGTCATTTGGACTAAAAAATGCACCTAGTGAATTTCAGAATATTCTTAATAATATTTTGAATCCTTTCAGTCATTTTATTATTGTTTACATTGATGATATCCTTGTATTCTCCAAGACTATTGAAGAACATATTAAACATTTGAATTCATTCTTCAAAACAGTTAAAACCAATTGTCTTGTTCTTTCACCTTCCAAGTGTAGTTTGTTTCTGACTAAAGTCAGGTTTCTCGGGTTAATCCTCTTTCATGGACTCATGCGGCCTATTGACCGAGCTATTCAATTCGACGACCGGTTCCCAGATAAGATTACCGATAAAACTCAGCTACAGAGATTTTTTGGCTCGCTTAATTATATTGGCAAGTTCTACAAGAATCTCAGGAAGATTTGTAAGCCCATTTTTCAGCGCTTACAATGTAATCCCCTTCTATGGACTGACATTCACACTTTTGTCGTCCAACAAGTTAAAAAATATGTTAAGATTTTGCCTTGCCTTGGCATCTCTAATGATTTAGCATGTGATTATAATGTGTGTGGGTGGGTTTGATTTTGGGTAATGAAAATTGGGGGGGGGGGAGTGATACCCGAGAATGGAGGGAGTTGGTTTTATTATTATTATTATTATTATTATTATTATTATTATTATTATTATTATTATTATTATTATTATTATTATTATTATTATTATTATTATTATTATTATATTATAATAAATTTTGTTTTTTTATGAAAAATAGAATATATTATATTTTATTTGCATAGTATTTTACTATGCAGTGCATAGTATTTTACTATGCAGTGCATAGTAAATCTTGTGAATCAGAAAGTTGCGCCCGTGAATTCATTTAATTTCAAAACACTGTGCGTCCGTGATTATTTCCAAATAGTATCATTTCCATTCTCCTATAAATAGGATGCTTAGTTAGAATTGAAAATCACACCAGAATCAGAGAATTCTTCTTCTATAATATTGAACGTATTTCTTTTGAGTTTTAGAAAGATTTGAGCGTAGAAAACAGTGAAAGTTTTCTTCAAGAATATCTCCGCTATACCAGTTGGAATACTCTTCTTTTCAAGGTAAGGGATATTATTTTTGTTCAGTATTCATATGAAATAATATTTTCTTCCATACTCTGTAGTATGTAAGTAATATTATTTCGTTTCAGATTTCGAATTCTACACTCATTTTGTTAAAATTTTGGCTTCTATACTCCATGAAATTAGTAGAATATCCTTGATATTTGCGCGTCATCTAGTATCTTTTCATGAAAATATTATTCTAAGCATTCTTGATAAGTTATAACTTTTTTATGTCAGAGTACTATTCACGAGATTACTATTCTTGAAGTACTATTTACGGGATACTATTCACTCGATTACTATTTATCCGGGGTACTATCCATGATAAAAATTGATTTCTTTTCAGTCCAAATCATTTTTGATACAATATTATTCTTAAATTTTACTCTACAAAGCAGTATCATGTTGACAATTTGGACATTATTGAATTCTAGATAAATTAAATTATAAATCTTTAAAAATTTATCCTTTGTTTTCTTTTAATTGAATTCTTATATCATTGTCATCATCCTCATGCTTATATTGCTATGAAAGTCATCTTTGGCTCGTAGTGAATAGATGAACTTAGTATGATTATGACCAGGGATTATTCGGTATAATCATGACCGTAATGTTATAAATGATGTAGTAAAAGTCCTCATTGGCCCATAGTACATTGATGGACAGATGTTAGCATTATCATGACCATTGATGAAAATACGAATATCCTTGGTCCGTAGTGCATGGATAATTTGTGGTCGTGATACTAATGAATATCATTGGCCGTAGTGTAGGGATAATTCGATGATGTGGATTACTTATTAAGCTGAGTCTCACAGCTTATGTTTTGTCGTACTTTACACGACAGTTGTATAATTAAGTTGTATTTGAATTCTGTACCATGTATTTGGCGACCCAAGATGGGTGATATATACCTGTTTTGGGGGCGTCACAAATATTATTAATTATATTAATAATATTTTAATCTTATATTATTAGTTATTTAATAATATTTTAATTATTTTTTAATGCCTTAATCTAATATTATTAATAATTTAATAATATTTTAATCTAATATTATTAATCTCTTAATAATATTTTAATCATTTATTAAACCAATAAATAATTTATTTTAATTGTTTACCCTTTTCTAATTCATTTATTTAACAATCCTAAAATGCCATAAATATAACACCTTATCAAAAATGACCAAAATACCCTCCAAAAATCTGCACACATCATGTTTAGGGTCTTTAAGCCATAAAATTATATTTTTACCATTTATGACATCACATAACTTATTATTCTCATTTATTCATAACTCAAACATTTACCTGAAAAATACCAAAACAGTTCTGAAAATTTTTCTTTTCTGGGAACCATCAGAATATGGTATCCTCATGAACATATATTTTTCTAGAATTTTTCAATTTGGGTTACTATTTTTAAATGGTCCAAAATAGTCAGATCTTGCAACAGTTATCATAAATCATTCTTTTGTGCAAAAATTACGAACTTTTTAGGGTATGCTCCTGTTATGATCTTCTACCTCCAGTAAAAATTTTACAATTTTTGGAGTTACACACAAAAAATTATTTCGGTTTACTTTTAAAATAGTCATTTCTTGTAAAAAAACATAACTTTCATTCTATACATCCAAAAATTGTCATCTTTAGACTGAACCTTGTTAACTTATCATATTAACATACCAAAGTTTTTCAAAAATTTTAGAGCAAGAAAAATAGAAGAAAATACCCCTACAATGAACGTGCCAAAAATTGCCATTTTCCCTTTTTCTTTTAACTGGACTGTTTTGGCTAAAACATTTCCTATGGCTTGTAAAATCAACAATTTTAAGTTCTACCACTTGGATTTAAAATTTAACTCACATATATAGCACCCATCTTTGACGAATCACAAAAAGAAGGTGTAGATTTTAAATGGTGGATTTTCAAAATAGACAAAAGCTAGGGTTTTCTAGCCCTTAGAACATAGTTTTCATTTCTTTCTTTTGATTAACTTTTAAACACCCAAAATAGTTAGATTCATACATGAAACACTATAAAACATGTAGATAAAGAGTTTTGGAGTTCAAGAACATATTTATTTTATTTTATTAAACCATCAAAAGAAATGAAACCAAAGCTTAGGATTTAAGGTTTATACGTAGATTTGTGGGCACACCTTCTTATTTTTCCACAATAGTTGATAAACTTAGGAAGCATCAAGATCAAAGTTCTCCTCTCTTCTTCCCTCTATGTGGTTGTTGAACCCTCTCTTTTGTCTCTCTATTTTATTTTGTTAGCTAAGTTGGAAGAAGTAATATGAAATGAAGTAAAGTTTGTTTTTACCAAAGAAAAAGGTATTTATGATTGGTATATATATATATATATACACACACACACACACACACACTAAATCTCCCAACTAATATTTAGTGTATATAACCTATACATATACACTAAATCTCCCAACTTCTTCTCTTTTTTATCTCTTTTATCTAGCTTGTAATTTTGGTAAATAAGGAGACAAAATAAAATGTTTACACATGACTAGAGTTGGTAAGAGATGCTAAACTAATAATTTGACATAATCAAAACAACATATGCTCTATTTGGCCCTTAATGTGGCCGGGTGAAGCCCCCCTTTATTGCCCCATTTTTGCTTTATTTTATTTACTTAATCAAATGTCCTAAAAGTCCCTTACCACATGGGCTAAAGATTGGGCTCCCAATTAAATTATTTGGGCTCTCTAATTAAAATGATTGAGCCATGTGAATTAGCATGGTCCAATACTTTAATTTTATCTTCCCCTATTTATTTAATTAGGGTTGTTATTCCCCTCAGTTTGGAATTTAATTAATTCCTCATGTAAATTTAATTTTATAACCCAATTAGACTTGTTTTAATAAAGTTATAAAAATTAATTAGTTAAGTTATATAAAATAAATCTCTTAGGGTTAGTTTACTAATAAATGTATTAAATACTAGCATTCTTCAATTAATATAACCCTTAGGTTATTTAATTTGCATACCTAATATATAATATTAGGTTTTAAGGTTTTATTTTTAATGCCCTTTATAAATTAAATATATATGCATATCTATAATATATATTTATTTAATCTCATACATATCCCACATAAGTCATAACATATTTATCATCATTGATAAACATTTATTATATTCATTTAATCACATATTTATGAAAGTAGTATGCATACAAGCCAATCATGTATGATGATAAAGCATATACTTTGTAATCAATCTTATTTATTTATTAATAAAAGAATTAATTATTAAAGGCATTTATTATCTACATGGTGTTGTTTTAATAATATGTGATAAACTCATAGTTTTAAGCAATGCTTTTAGAATCATGATGAGATCATGCTAAATAGATCTAAATTCTTAGATAGCTTAAACTAAAATGTTCTCAATCAATGGATTACTAAAAAGGGGATTAGTGAATCCAGATAGATTGGTACATACGTTGCTTGCTTATTGGATGAGGATGATTGATCTCATGATCATTTGTATGGAGACACTAAAACAAGTATGTAGGTGCTTATTGGAGAATATGTTTACTGAACGTGACTCGCTAAGAAATACCTAATGGAGTTTTACTTGCTTGTCAATATGAATTCCTGTAGTGATAGTAGTATAAATGATCCTTAGATTTGAGATCATCATAATATCTTATATATAATGAATTACACTTTGACTTATTCCTTAATACTCTTAGAGTATATCAAAGGGTATGCTTGGGTGTAATAAGTTATGTATGAAGATAATGAATGATCAATAAAGAATCTACCACTTCTAGTAAAAGAAAAGAAATGTCCTATGTGATTTGATAAATGACAACCCAGAAATCCTTGGCTAAGGTAAAATAAAATTAGAAAGTAGTTTCTAATTTACATTTATTCGGAGTTGTGTATTTAGGAATCGAAATACATATAATTCAATAAAATAAGACTTGAAAGTAATTTCATGTCTTATATTTAATTGAGACATTGTATGGTGGAAGGATTGAATTGTACGGTAACTATTTACTCAAAGGTTTTTTTATGATTAATGTTGAAATCTATATTATCTGGAAAGTTGTTGATCGCTAGGGAGACTTATGCCTATTGTAGAATAAATATTATTTATTCAAATAAATTAATAGTTTAATTTATTTATTTAAATAAGATTAGAATTGTTCTAATTGATTTATTCATAACCGGTTTAATATGGAGAACCTAAAGGGTCACACCATAAAAATGAAGAATAATTATTTAAGAAGTTAATGGCATAATCGTAATAATATGTCAAGTATATTTAATTTAATCTATGGTGATAGAGTAAATTAAATAGCTTAATAATTATTATTTAATAATTTAGAAATATTAAATATAAATTAATAAGAGGAGTCTTATTAATATTATTACAATTATTATTATTTTAATTTCTAAAAGAGTTTAGGAATTAATTTAATATAAGTATTCTCATCTATTCCAAATAAGATTAGGAGGCAAATTAATTAAAAGAGTTTAATTAATTATCTTTAATTAGATTAGGGACCCTATTTAATTAAAGGAGTTTAATTAAATAAATAATATCTTATTATATTAAATAGGGTTACCTGATATCTTTGTAAGAGGAGTCTTATATCAGATATTAGACATACTGTGACAACCCCAAAATAGGTTCATTCCACCCAACCCATTCTGAGTCGTCAAATACATGGTACAGAAAACAACTACAACTTTATTACAACAATTGTCGTGCAAAATACAACAACACATATGCTGTGAGTTTGGATACAAATATATACCAAATGTGACATTGGACACCATCATGTATCAGCACCTCACAAAGGTACCTTACATAAAGGTACAGTCAAAAACTGTTTTAGAAACTAGAATCTTTGGGAAGTGCTCAAGGAAACCTTTGTACATGGAAGACCACGCGTCTAGGTTATGATAGATATCATATGGCCACAGAATTATCCTTGGTTGACCCAATAGACCCCAAAGAAAAACGAGAAGATTACTATCATATTCTTCCCAATGGTGAGTCTTCTCTTGACTTATCATTATCTCCACTGTCTCTAATTGAGAATTATACTTCAAACAAACACCAAGATTATATAAGTAGTGCTCATAGATATACTCAGCAAGTGGATGAGCGCAACCCTGTCTTATGATGACACGAGGTTGTATGTCATTAGACATCTTGTATGATAGTGACAAAACACCCTTCCAACGTTGGGTTCGCCTCACCCTATTTTCTTCACCAAATATAACTACTAAATGATGACCACCGTTCTATTCCCTTGTTACCCCCGCTCGACCCAGCTACACTCTTATTACCTGAAAGGAATTGTGAAGCAAAAGGGTGAGCACAACTAGCTCAGTAAAGAATATCATGACTAAAGATAATTAAATTATCAATAGCCTTCATCAATAATAAATCAGAGATTTAGAACATATTGTAAATGATAAAAATTTCAACCATAGTTGCAGCGGAACGAGCAATCCATTAGAAGAGTCAAATAGACTATAAAGTTTATTATCTTCTCCACGTTAAAAGTCCACCAACAATATTTTATCCCTGTAACATCAATCAAAAATTCCTGTCCACAATCACGTGAATAACTCATAATCGTAATTGTAGTTCTAAATTCCTTTTCTCATCCAGGACAAAGATAATTTTCATCACCTGAAACATCAAACATCATGGTTATACCAAATCACAGTTCCTGTTTATAATCATACTAACAAATCCATCTTTGCACTACGGTCAAAGATATTCATCAACAAACCATCTTTGCACTACGGGCCAAAGATATTCAACAACAGTTCATCTTTGCACTACAGGCCAAAGATATTCATCAACATGCCATCTTTGCACTACATGCCAAAGATATTCATCAACAATTCATATTTGCACTACAGGCCAAATGTATTCATATCTCAAAGAAATATATAATCATTTCAGAATTTATATAAATAATAATTATAACTATGTTGATCAATTCACCTTTGCACTTAAGCTTAAGATATTCAATTATAAATTCAATGGTCATGATCATACCAGTCACAATTCAACTTTGCACTACAGGCCAAAGAGAACCCTAGTCATGATCATACCAATAATCTACCCATCTTTACACTCCAGTGAAAGAGAATTTCAACATCAGGGTTATAAAAATATTATATATGATGATAAAAATAATATGATCAACATATAGTTTTAATCTCAAGAGTAATATTCGTAACTCATGAATAGTAACCCCGACACAAAAGATAGAAATTCTACAATAAAATTCATACCAATATTTCGGTATAATGATATTGAAAGAATAACATTACTTAAATTTATAAACAATTTATTTAAATTGTTTACACTTTATTAATTAATGTATTTAATCATCATAAAATGCCAACTCTTATAAATTCATCATCAATAACCAAAACTCTCATCAAAAATCTGCATATACCTCATATAGGATTCTCAAGCCATAAAATCATATTTTCTAATTTTCTTTTTTCACAAAACATATTTAATTCATTTACTCATAACTAGACCATTTTCATGAAAAATACCAAATCAGTTCTAAAAATATTTCTTTTCTGGAATTTAGCATAATATAGTCCCATAGTGAACATATATTTTTCTCAGAATTTTTAAAAGTCATTTACTATTTTTCATATGGCCAAAATAGCCGAATATTTAGACATTTATCAAAAATTGTACTTTTATCTAAAAATTCTGAAATTCACAGAGTATACTCTTTTCATATACATGTACTCTCAATAAAAATTTCATCAATTTTGGAGTTAACCACAAGAAATTATAAGCAGTTACTTTTAAAATAGTCTTTTCTCATAAAATTCATAACTCTCAATCTATACATCCAAAAATCACCATTTTTGGACACAATCAATAAAACTCATCAAAATATCATTTCAAATTTTTCCAGAATTTTTGAAGTTCAGAAAAATTACGAAACTGAAAAACATAACAACCCTTAAAATCCCTTACTATCCCTTACTATCCCTTACCTCAAAAGAGCAGTACTTCTGACTGGATATCGGATATGATGCTGAAGGAAATTTGCACTGATGAATAGCAACTCACCAAGTATCTAAAAACTCACAAAATATGCTTCATAATATAGAGAGAGAAAGAGAGAAAGCTTATGTTTCTGGTGTGATTTTCAATTCTAACTTAACCCTCTATTTATAGGAAAATTTTGGTAGGTTTGACCTGCAACCTGATGGCTTTACCTGCTACTATTCCCACCCACCACATTTGAAATATAATTCAGCACATTTCTTCACCAACCACAAGTGGGGCCCACCAATTCTAGAATTTTCTACCAAAATGATAAACTCCGAAAATTTAACAATTTCTGAACCAGTCATCTCGTAAAATTCATAACAAATCATACGTTCATTTTTAACGGTTCAAAATTTGTGGACATATACTCAACTTATATATGTATAACATATCCAAAAATTACCACGATCCAACGGTCGGATTAAAAATTATAACCCCCGCAAAATATATCAAAAACCCTGATTTTTAATACCTCCATTCCGACAAAAATACTGATAAAAACCTCAACATTAACTCCTTCATTTTTAACCACAAAAATATATCCCTCATTTATATCCACATAAAATAAATATTTTCTTATCATATAAATCAATAATTAATTATTCACAAATAATATTACAGAATCACATTTATGACAACCAGGCCGTTCCCAGGAAAGAGGGGGCTTTCCAATAAGGATTTCTCCTTACTGGCGCGCAATTAGATGACCAAACCTCTCCTTAGACAGAACTTTCTAGACATTGCCAATAATGCTATCTAATATTACTATTCAAATAATATGAATTATTGATCTGATAAAGGAAAATACTGTGCAGCAACAATTATTGAAACAACAATAATATAAAATATCAACGCAACAATTATTGAATCAATAAAATAAAATATTAAACAGTAACTACTGTAACAATTATTGAGTAGTGCCTTCTTACGTAAGAATCAATAATTTCAAAAATACTATGCAATACCGTGTGCTACTGTGCAATAACGCGTATTACTGTATTTTAACCACCGGGTATTCCAACAGTGTTAACGGTAACAACTATGCTGTTATTTGTAAAAACTCAAATTTGTCGTTTTCTTCACCCGATAGTTATTCGTTATGGGGCCCACAAATAGCTGTGCCGTCGTACGAATATTCCCCGACAGAAAGAATATTCCACGACCAAACGAATATTCCCCGACAACAATGATTATTTTATAACCACTTGCTTATTTTGAAAAAAAAATTCACATTTCACCCATAACTTTAAACTTTTATCAATTTAACCATTTACTGAATAGTAATTATAAGAAAAATTGAATACTTTTATTTCATAAAATTCGGAGTCTTACAATCTCCCCTCCTTATGAAATTTCGTCCCCGAAATTTACGTACCTGGTATTTCAAAGAGTTGAGAATACCTTGCTTTCATTTCAGATTCCATCTTCCCTATCATCATGATTTCTCCATTGCTCATCTCCTGTATTTCAGATATCATTCTATAATACAGCTTCAAAATAAGGGTTAATTGAACAAATTAACATATCACATAATATCCCAATATTATGACTGACCAACAAATAAGCTTAGGTAGGACACACTGGCGAAGGATTTACTCATCTCTCCCCTCCTAGTTATATTTCCCGATCTCCGCCAGAGATCATATCCCTAAGCTCTGATACCACCTGTGACAACCCCAAAATAGGTTCATTCCACCCAACCCATTCTGAGTCGTCAAATACATGGTACAGAAAACAACTACAACTTTATTACAACAATTGTCGTGCAAAATACAACAACACATATGCTGTGAGTTTGGATACAAATATATACCAAATGTGACATTGGACACCATCATGTATCAGCACCTCACAAAGGTACCTTACATAAAGGTACAGTCAAAAACTGTTTTAGAAACTAGAATCTTTGGGAAGTGCTCAAGGAAACCTTCGTACATGGAAGACCACGCGTCTAGGTTATGATAGATATCATATGGCCACAGAATTATCCTTGGTTGACCCAATAGACCCCAAAGAAAAACGAGAAGATTACTATCATATTCTTCCCAATGGTGAGTCTTCTCTTGACTTATCATTATCTCCACTGTCTCTAATTGAGAATTATACTTCAAACAAACACCAAGATTATATAAGTAGTGCTCATAGATATACTCAGCAAGTGGATGAGCGCAACCCTGTCTTATGATGACACGAGGTTGTATGTCATTAGACATCTTGTATGATAGTGACAAAACACCCTTCCAACGTTGGGTTCGCCTCACCCTATTTTCTTCACCAAATATAACTACTAAATGATGACCACCGTTCTATTCCCTTGTTACCCCCGCTCGACCCAGCTACACTCTTATTACCTGAAAGGAATTGTGAAGCAAAAGGGTGAGCACAACTAGCTCAGTAAAGAATATCATGACTAAAGATAATTAAATTATCAATAGCCTTCATCAATAATAAATCAGAGATTTAGAACATATTGTAAATGATAAAAATTTCAACCATAGTTGCAGCGGAACGAGCAATCCATTAGAAGAGTCAAATAGACTATAAAGTTTATTATCTTCTCCACGTTAAAAGTCCACCAACAATATTTTATCCCTGTAACATCAATCAAAAATTCCTGTCCACAATCACGTGTATAACTCATAATCGTAATTGTAGTTCTAAATTCCTTTTCTCATCCAGGACAAAGATAATTTTCATCACCTGAAACATCAAACATCATGGTTATACCAAATCACAGTTCCTGTTTATAATCATACTAACAAATCCATCTTTGCACTACGGTCAAAGATATTCATCAACAAACCATCTTTGCACTACGGGCCAAAGATATTCAACAACAGTTCATCTTTGCACTACAGGCCAAAGATATTCATCAACATGCCATCTTTGCACTACATGCCAAAGATATTCATCAACAATTCATATTTGCACTACAGGCCAAATGTATTCATATCTCAAAGAAATATATAATCATTTCAGAATTTATATAAACAATAATTATAACCATGTTGATCAATTCACCTTTGCACTTAAGCTTAAGATATTCAATTATAAATTCAATGGTCATGATCATACCAGTCACAATTCAACTTTGCACTACAGGCCAAAGAGAACCCTAGTCATGATCATACCAATAATCTACCCATCTTTACACTCCAGTGAAAGAGAATTTCAACATCAGGGTTATAAAAATATTATATATGATGATAAAAATAATATGATCAACATATAGTTTTAATCTCAAGAGTAATATTCGTAACTCATGAATAGTAACCCCGACACAAAAGATAGAAATTCTACAATAAAATTCATACCAATATTTCGGTATAATGATATTGAAAGAATAACATTACTTAAATTTATAAACAATTTATTTAAATTGTTTACACTTTATTAATTAACGTATTTAATCATCATAAAATGTCAACTCTTATAAATTCATCATCAATAACCAAAACCCTCATCAAAAATCTGCATATACCTCATATAGGATTCTCAAGCCATAAAATCATATTTTCTAATTTTCTTTTTTCACAAAACATATTTAATTCATTTACTCATAACTAGACCATTTTCATGAAAAATACCAAATCAGTTCTAAAAATATTTCTTTTCTGGAATTTAGCATAATATAGTCCCATAGTGAACATATATTTTTCTCAGAATTTTTAAAAGTCATTTACTATTTTTCATATGGCCAAAATAGCCGAATATTTAGACATTTATCAAAAATTGTACTTTTATCTAAAAATTCTGAAATTCACAGAGTATACTCTTTTCATATACATGTACTCTCAATAAAAATTTCATCAATTTTGGAGTTAACCACAAGAAATTATAAGCAGTTACTTTTAAAATAGTCTTTTCTCATAAAATTCATAACTCTCAATCTATACATCCAAAAATCACCATTTTTGGACACAATCAATAAAACTCATCAAAATATCATTTCAAATTTTTCCAGAATTTTTGAAGTTCAGAAAAATTACGAAACTGAAAAACATAACAACCCTTAAAATCCCTTACTATCCCTTACTATCCCTTACCTCAAAAGAGCAGTACTTCTGACTGGATATCGGATATGATGCTGAAGGAAATTTGCACTGATGAATAGCAACTCACCAAGTATCTAAAAACTCACAAAATATGCTTCATAATATAGAGAGAGAAAGAGAGAAAGCTTATGTTTCTGGTGTGATTTTCAATTCTAACTTAACCCTCTATTTATAGGAAAATTTTGGTAGGTTTGACCTGCAACCTGATGGCTTTACCTGCTACTATTCCCACCCACCACATTTGAAATATAATTCAGCACATTTCTTCACCAACCACAAGTGGGGCCCACCAATTCTAGAATTTTCTACCAAAATGATAAACTCCGAAAATTTAACAATTTCTGAACCAGTCATCTCGTAAAATTCATAACAAATCATACGTTCATTTTTAACGGTTCAAAATTTGTGGACATATACTCAACTTATATATGTATAACATATCCAAAAATTACCACGATCCAACGGTCGGATTAAAAATTATAACCCCCGCAAAATATCTCAAAAACCCTGATTTTTAATACCTCCATTCCGACAAAAATACTGATAAAAACCTCAACATTAACTCCTTCATTTTTAACCACAAAAATATATCCCTCATTTATATCCACATAAAATAAATATTTTCTTATCATATAAATCAATAATTAATTATTCACAAATAATATTACAGAATCACATTTATGACAACCAGGCCGTTCCCAGGAAAGAGGGGGCTTTCCAATAAGGATTTCTCCTTACTGGCGCGCAATTAGATGACCAAACCTCTCCTTAGACAGAACTTTCTAGACATTGCCAATAATGCTATCTAATAATACTATTCAAATAATATGAATTATTGATCTGATAAAGGAAAATACTGTGCAGCAACAATTATTGAAACAACAATAATATAAAATATCAACGCAACAATTATTGAATCAATAAAATAAAATATTAAACAGTAACTACTGTAATAATTATTGAGTAGTGCCTTCTTACGTAAGAATCAATAATTTCAAAAATACTATGCAATACCGTGTGCTACTGTGCAATAACGCGTATTACTGTATTTTAACCACCGGGTATTCCAACAGTGTTAACGGTAACAACTACGC
Organism: Panax notoginseng; assembly: GCA_016801055.1. Taxonomy (NCBI): domain Eukaryota; kingdom Viridiplantae; phylum Streptophyta; class Magnoliopsida; order Apiales; family Araliaceae; genus Panax; species Panax notoginseng. The sequence goes on from CM029016.1 coordinate 196,794,808, forward strand.
TGTTATTTGTAAAAATTCAAATTTGTCGTTTTCTTCACCCGACAGTTATTCGTTATGGGGCCCACAAATAGCTGTGCCGTCGTACGAATATTCCCCGACAGAAAGAATATTCCACGACCAAACGAATATTCCCCGACAACAATGATTATTTTATAACCACTTGCTTATTTTGAAAAAAAAATTCACATTTCACCCATAACTTTAAACTTTTATCAATTTAACCATTTACTGAATAGTAATTATAAGAAAAATTGAATACTTTTATTTCATAAAATTCGGGGTCTTACACATACGTAATTCCAATTGTTGGATAGTACTTCCCCTTTTTCTATAGAGATAGGAAAAACTAGGGTTTGAGCAAATACATCCTTCTTCTTGAATATTCGTCTTCCTTGGTGGATCACCTCTAGAGGTCATACACTTGGGTGGCTAACATTGATCAAAGGAAGAAATCTACCCGGAGATTCAAGGAGATCGCAGAGAAGTAGGAGTTGAACTCGTACATGTGGAAGCTCGTATCTACAAGGGTATGATTCCATAACTTCTTGTTCTTCGTTTTAATTAATAATATGCATAAAGGATGATCCGGGTAATTGGTTTGTAAAAATTTTTAAAATTTGATTTTACTTTGCTTCTGCTAATTTTGCAATTTGATTGCGTCTTTGATATTCACAAAACCTTACAGTGGTATCAGAGCCAAACTTTATGCGAATTATTAATTATTTTGATTCCATATTTGTGACGCCCCCAAAATAGGTATACATCACCTAATTTGAGTCGCCAAATACATAGTACAGAATATAAATATAATCTTAAATATACAACATGAGTTGTGAGTTTTAATACAAATATTGTCTTCTAGATAGTATTCAAACTCAAAATAAGTCCTCAATACATTTATTATCACACTATTTCATAGAATAGTGATGACTACTAATGCTATCATCTGGACCGTTACTCCGTTTCCCGACTAGTCCCTGCTACGTTCTCATTTCCTGAAGAGAACAATGAAAGTAAAAGGGTGAGTTCAACTAGCCCAGTAAGAAATATTATGACTAAGATAATGTAGAATAAATTATAGTTAGCCTTCAACAGTGTTAAACTGATACAATATAACAAACATCAAGTTTAACTGCAGCGGAAGAAGCAATCCATTAAAAGAGTCAAGTAGAGAATAAAATCTACTATCTTTTATTATTTAAAAGGTTTTTCATCTCTTTTATCACTGAGACTCAGCTTAATAAATAATCCATATCATCCCCGCATTACGGCCAAGGATATTCCTTAGTATCACAACCACAAATTATCCATGCACTACGGGCCAAGGATATTCGTGTATTTATCAATGATCATGATCATGCCAACAACTGTCCATCAATGCACTACGGGTTAATGAGAAATTTTACCACATCATTTGTAACATTACGGTCATGATTATATCGAATAATCCCTGATCATAATCATACCAAGTCCATCTATGCACTACAGGCCACAGATGACTTTCAATATAAGATAAAAATTTAATAAAACAAGTTCAAGAATTAATTTATCCAGGAACTAATATCGTCCAAATTGTCAACATGATACTTCATTATAGAGTAAAATTCAAGAATGCTCAGAAGAATTTTTTCATGAAAAGATACTGGATGAAACGCAAATATCAAGGATATTCCACTAATTTCATGGAGTATAGAAGTCAAAACTTTAACCAACTGAATATAATAAAGAATGGAATAACAAAAGAAATCACCAGACATGCGATAGACCGCACAGACAAGTTATTCTAACAGAACCATACAGGTCATGCGTAAACTCACAGATAATAGTGAATTGGTGAGAAATGAAGGAAGAATGAGCTTCTATTTATAGGAAAATATAGTTTCGATAATTGCACGTTTTGGGGCTCAAAATATTACAGTATAATACCTTCCTCTCTTTTTTTCATTTTTAATTTAGTCTTGCAAGTATTATCAAACTTGCACCACCTCCCCTAATAGTAAATAATGTGAATCAATAGTAAATCATGTGAATCAATAGTTATAATCATGTGAAAATACGAATTACAGTATAGTACCTTCAACTATACCTCTATTTTTAACTTAGTCATGCAAGTATTATCAATCTTCCACCAACTCCCCTAATAGTAAATCATGTGAATCAATAGTACACACATGTGAACACATAGTTATAAGCATGTGAATTAATAGCAATTAATTGCTCATTTATTCGGTTAATTACCCGATTGGTCAATATAACTTCCAGACATCAATTATTTTCGAAATAAATGTCGATTTTCACTAACACTAATAATTCCAACACAATGGAACAATTAATTTTTATCTTTAATCAACACAAACTTATTCATCATTAATATTATAATTCACAATACTTAACAACCAGGTCGTTCCAAGGAAAGAGGGGGCTTTCCGATAAGGATTTGTCCTTATTTGCGTGCAATTAGGTGACCAAACCTCTCCTTGATAGAACTTCTAGACATTGTCAATATTGTAAATAATAATATGAATAACTCTACCGTCTCAATTATTGATTTAATAATATAACATATTATGCAGAGGATAATGTGACAATAATTGAATCAATAATATGAGAGATATGATGCAGCAATTACTGTAGCAATAATTGAATATAACTGAGTGACTTCTCACGTAAGTATCAACAATCAATACCGTGTGCTACTATGCAACCACGCGTATTAGTGTACTTTTACTACCGGGTAGTTCAACAGTTTTAACGGTAACACTATCGCCATTATTTTTATGAAAAGATAATTCTGTCGTTTTCTAACTACGACAATACTTCTGTTGTGGGGTCCACCAATAGTTGTGCCGTCGTACGAATATTTCCTGTTAAAATGAATATTCCCCGACCAATCGAATATTATATAATCATTTGCTTACTTTGTAAAATTTATAAATATTACCCACAACTATAACATTATATCAAATCCACACCATAATATTCAAAAATATATTTCGAGAAAAAAATTAATATTTATTCATAAAAGTTGGGGTCTTACAATATATGTATGGGTATGCATTTAGAATAATTTATTCGGCATAATTTGTTGTATAAAATTATTATTTTATGAAGAAATAAAATCATTCGCGAAACCTGTTTTTGAAAAACGACTTTTTTTGATTTCGCTGAGTCTGTAGCTGATTTTATTTTTCAAAAGCTGATCCTGATTCCTGAACATGCATCCATATTATGATTTCGTTAATTTTATATATATATATATATATATATATATATATATATATATATATATATATATATATATATATATATATATATATATATATATATATGTTATAATTCTAATCCGTATGATTACGTAAATAGTATTAAAATAAAGAGTTTATTTTAATCATGAAATTGGATTTCATACAACTTAAAATTGCCCATTAAATGATATTCATATATATATGGAATGATTTTATTCATGAGATGAATATTTTATTTATTGATACATATGATGATATGTATGATAATAAATGGGATTGATTGTAACACCCCACTCCCCGAATAGGAAAGGGAGGTCACGTGAAAAGCACAACAAACCTCAAAATAAGTAAACAGAGCACTAATAACTTCAAAATATTAATAGTGGTGATCTATTAATAAAGTACTAAATATAATTCTCCAACCAGAGTCAAAATAATCAAAACCAAAAACTTAATCAACCTAGATGGTCAAAGCTAACACTCTCGGCACACTAGCCCTGAATCACCCCTGCAAACCTGCCGGAAGAAAAACACAACATGAGCCAATTGCCCAGTACGGATACAGATATACAAAAGATATACAACTGATATACGAAAACAACTGAGATAAAATACTGAACAAAGCCTCAAGTGTAAATACTGACAAAAATATAATCTCCAAAAAATTTGAATGGAATATATCCGAATCAACAGAAGAGTAAAGAAATAACGAACTGAAGTAACTAACTCAATGAATTAAACTGAACAGAAACAACCAAAACCAATACACTGAGATAATAGGCTGAATCAAATGGTTGGGTGTTATTTTATACCGAATGAGCTCAGAAATACACATTGCCACACAGGCAAGTCAAACTAATGCCACACATGCAAATCAAATGATGCCACATAGGCAACCAAAATAATGTCACACAGGCAACCAAAATAATGCCACACAGGCAAATCACACATTTGACCGCGAATCCAAGTGTATGCAAATCGGATAGGTGTGTTTGGCATAACATCACAAATTTGCAGAACAAAAAACTAGGGTTAACACATACGTCTCCCACAACAAAACAACAAATGGCCCATGTAAGACCCCAACTTATTAATGAATAAAATCAAATTTTCTCTAAATATTATTGTGAATAATAAGGGGTTAATTTGATATAATACTTTGGTTATGGGTGAAATGTGCAAATTTTGCAAAATAAGCAAGTGGTTATAAAATATTTATTTTTGGTCGGTGAATATTCGGTTGGTCGTGGAATATTCTTGCTGTCGGGGAATATTCGTACGACGACGCAGCCTTGTGTGGGCCCCATAACGGAAAGCGATTGGATGAAGAAAACGACAAGTATAAGTTGTTTATAAATAACAGCGTAGTTGTTACCGTTAATACTGTTGGAATACCCGGTGGTTAAAATACAATAGCACACGGTATTGCACCAATTATTGATTCTTACGTAAGAAGGCACTACTCAATAATTGTTACAGTAGTTATTATTCAATATTTTATTTTATTGATTCAATAATTGTTGCGTTGATATTTTATATTATTGTTGTTTCAATAATTGTTGCTGCACAGTATTTTCATTTATCAGATCAATAATTCATATTATTTGAATAATATTATTAGATAACATTATGGGCAATGTCTAGAAAGTTCTGTCTAAGGAGAGGTTTGGTCATCTAATTGCGCGCCAGTAAGGAGAAATCCTTATTGAAAAGCCCCCTCTTTCCTGGGAACGGCCTGGTTGTCATAAATGTGATTCTGTAATATTATTTGTGAATAATTAATTATTGATTCATATGATAAGGAAATATTTATTTTATGTGGATATAAATGAGGGATATATTTTTGTGGTTAAAAATGAAGGAGTTAATATTGAGGTGTTTTATCAGTATTTTTATCGGAATGGAGGTATTAAAAATCAAATCAGGGTTTTTGAGAAATATTGCGGGTGTTATAATTTTTAATCCGACCGTTGGATCGTGGTAATTTTTGGATATGTTATACATATATAAGTTGAGTATATGTCCACAAATTTTGAACCGTTAAAAATGAACGTATGATTTATTATGAATTTTACAAGATGACTGGTTCAGAAATTGTTGAATTTTCGGAGTTTGTCATTTTGATGGAAAATTCTAGAATTGGTGGGCCCCACTTGTGGTTGGTGAAGAAATGTGCTGAATTATATTTCAAATGTGGTGGGTGGGAATAGTAGCAGGTAAAGCCATCAGGTTGCAGGTCAAACCTACCAAAATTTTCCTATAAATAGAGGGCTAAGTTAGAATTGAAAATCACACCAGAAACAAGTTTTCTCTCTTTCTCTCTCTAGATTATTGAGTGTATTTTATGAGTATTTAGATACTTTGAGAGTTTCTATTCATCAGAGAAAGTTTCTTTCAGCCTTATACCGGTATTCCGACCAGAAGTATTGATATCTTGAGGTAAAGGATATTATTTTCTTCTTAAATGATATTATTTTTTTCAATATCATTATACTGAAATATTGATACGAGTTTTTATCAAATTTGGAACTTTTTGTGTCGGAGTTACTATTCACGTATACGGCACTATTCACGTATACGGTACTATTCACGAATACGGCACTATTCACCGAAAAATAAAATTTTCCCTTTTTGTCCAAGATGTCTATTATGGTTACTATCTTTGATTGTATCCATGTTTTGATCTTTATTTTTGAATTCTGCTTCACAATTGATTATTATAAAGTATTATTGATCTTGGATAAACTGTTATACGAATCCCTACTATTTGTCCTTCTGTCTCATTGGATTCGTTCTCTTTAAGATATTTTTCATCATCCTCAGTCCTAAATGATGATATTACTGAATATCTTTGGCCTGTAGTGCAAAGATGTATAATTACTTGATGAATATCTTTGGCCTGTAGTGCAAAGATGAACAGGTGTTGAGATGAACATGACCGACTGATGATACAAATGAATATCTTTGGCCTGTAGTGCAAAGATGAATACTTGGTTAAAGATGATTATTAATTGATGTTACAGGGATAAAATATTGATGATGGACTTTTAAATCTTAGAAGATAGTAGAATTCTTTCTCTACTTGACTCTTCTAATGGTTTGCTGTTTCCGCTGCAGTTGTTGATCTAAAACTTGTTGTCGATTATATTTTATCAGATTTTTCCCTGTTGAAGACTAACGATAATTTGTTGTATATTATCTTAGTCATAATATTCTTTACTGGGCTAGTTGAGCTCACCCTTTTCCTTTTTGTTCCATTTTTCTTCTCAAGAGGTGAGAACATAGCAGGATCTAGTCGGGGTATGGAGTGATGGTTCTAGAAGGATGTATTAGCAGTCCTCACTATTTCTGTAAAATAGTGTTTGAATAATTGTAATGAGGATTTATTTGAGTGTGGATATTGTCTAGAAGACAATATTTGTATTTAAACTCACAGTATGTGTTGTCGTATTTTGCACGACAATTGTATTATTGAAGTTGTAGTTTGCTTTCTGTACCATGTATTTGGCGACTCAGAATGGGTGTTGTATACCTATTCTGGGGGCGTCACAGTTGGTATCAGAGCTTAGGGATATGATCCCTGGCTGAGATGTGAGACAAGAACTAGGAGGGGAGAGACGGGGAATTCCTTCGCTAGTATGACCTGACTAAGTTTATTTGGTATTTATTTGGTCGGTCAGAGTATAGGGATAATATATGACATGACTATTAACCCTTGTTTTATGGCAGTATTTAAGAATGGCAGCTGAGAACGTTAATAATGGAGTAAATCAGACCGTGGAGACACCTTTGATCACTACCCAGGGGAACGTGCAACAGGAAGGCAATATTCCTCCTGTAAACAACGTTACCGAGCAAACGATGAATGATGGAATGTTTAGGAGCTTTTTGCAGTTCATGCAAAATCAGACGAGGGAGACTCGTGTGCAGAATACGGGTGGAAATGATAACAACGCGCGGTTTGTCACAGCTAAGCAGTTCAAAGAATTGGGACCACCAGAATTTAAGGGAAAGCCGGATCCGATCATGGCGGAAACGTGGGTCAAGCAAATTACCAAGATATTTGATGTCTTGGGATGCACGGAGGAACAGAAGGTTCCATTCGCCACATTTATGTTCTGCGGTGAGGCAGACTACTGGTGGGAGTCTGTGAAGCGTACCCAGCCTGACGCACTCAACATGTCCTGGGAAACATTTCAAAAACTGTTCAATGACAAGTACTTTCCTGAAAGTATTCGTCATATGAAGGAGGTTGAGTTTATTAGACTGGAACAAAACAACATGACGGTGTCCCAGTACGAGGCGAAGTTTGCAGAGTTATCCAGGTTTGCACCTCATTTGGTCGAAAATGAGGAACGAATGACAAGGATGTTTCTGAGAGGTCTAAAACCCGAGATTCGGCAATATCTTATCTCTCATAAATTTTCTTTATATTCAGATGTTGTAAACAGGGCTCAATTATTAGAGCGAGATAATGAGTATGTGCAACCGAGGGACCACAACCAGGGTCATACCGGTGGCGGCAGTCATCGAAGCAATGAAAACCAGCAGGGAGGAAAACATTCGGACAAAAGCGGTAACCACTCTGGTGGTAATCGTGGTCGTGATAATAGAAGGAGCGAGTCGGGAGGAGATTTCAAGAAGAGAAGGTACAACAATGATAACGTGAAGACGTCAGCACAAACATCAACTGTTTCTAGGGGAGGAGAACGACCACCGGTCGTATGTTACAAATGTGGGAAAGAGGGACATATCAGCCCAAACTGCCCACAACAATCTAAGGTATGTTATAACTGTGGAAAGGAGGGTCATATAGCTCGAGAGTGTTCTGTAGCAAAACCAAGTTCAGTGGGGATGGTGACTCCAAAAGCTGTCCCGGATAAGTCGAAATCAGCGGTTCCTGGAAGGGCATTTGTCGTTACTGGCCAAAACGCGAGAAACCCGAACGAGGTGATCACGGGTAAGCTAATCTTGAATTCTTGCGAAGTTTATACTTTACTAGATACCGGTTCTACCCATTCTTTTATCTCTCCTACTTGTGCTCAACGTTTAAACTTGACTCCGGAGAAATTGGACTTTAACTTATCTGTTGAAACTCCGTTGGGTGAAACCTTCGTTACATCTACAGTTTATAAATCTTGCATGATCCAGGTTGGCACTATCACATTACCTGTTGATCTTATCTCTTTAAAGATACTTGCTTTTGATGTGATTTTAGGAATTGATTGGTTAACCACTCATCATGCTAAAATTGATTGTTTTCGTAAGGTTGTTAGTTTTCATATTCCTAACCAACATGTTATGCGAATTCAAGCAACCAAACCACTAAAATCAATCGCTGTCATACCAAGCCATAAAGCCATTCGTTTATTGAAAAACGGATGTCAATCTTTCTTAGCCCATGTCATGGACTTGAACAAAAATACGTCAGATTTGAATGATATTTCTGTTGTTAGTGAAATTCCTGACGTATTTCCTGAAGAATTTCTTGGCCTACGCGTGATATTGAATTTTGTGTCATCTTTGAATCTGGTACAAAACTCATTTCTAAAATCTCATATCGAATGGCTCCTATTGAACTTCAGGAGTTAAAAACCCAACTATAGAAGTTGATAACCGAGCCTCTATCTGGTGACTTCCTTTGTGGAATGCACCGAAGCCAGACTCTCCGTAGGGGACGCCATATTCGTGCGGTAGTAAACTGATAAGTGTCATTGTGACGTGCTATCCAAGATTGGGATATGAGTCACAGTTGAGAGCAACCTAAGTCAGTAATCGAAATACGTAGCTTTCTGGGCTTAGCTGGTTATTATCGGAGATTTGTGGAAGGATTTTCTCGAATCGCTACTCCGTTAACTCAGCTGACTCGGAAAGATATAAAATTCGTATGGAGTGAGGAATGTGAGAAGAGTTTTCAAGAACTCAAGAGGAGACTCATTTCGGCACCTGTTCTGACAATACCATCTGGTTCGGATGGATTTGTTATCTACAGCGATGCTTCAAGCAAAGGGTTAGGATGTGTTTTCATGCAACATGGGAAAGTCATAGCCTATGCCTCGCGACAACTCAAAGAATATGAGAGGAATTATCCTACTCATGATTTGGAGTTGGCAGCAGTCGTTTTTGCGTTGAAGATCTGGAGACACTACCTGTATGGGGAGAAAGTGGAGATCTATACAGATCATAAAAGCCTCAAATATTTCTTCACCCAAAAGGAACTCAACATGCGGCAGCGACGGTGGCTCGAGCTGTTGAAAGATTACGATCATACCATCCAATATCATCCTGGAAAAGCAAACGTAGTAGCTGACGCATTGAGTAGAAGATCATATGCGAATACGAGTGCAATGTTTTTAACACAAAGGCCCATTTTGTATGACTTGCAAAGGATGGAGATAGAGATGAAGGCTCCAAGTACCCACATGATGATATCAAATATACGAGTAGAACCAACTTTAATCGATAAAGTTAAAGCTGCTCAAGCTACGGATATAGAGCTGATGCGTATGAAGAAGAAAGTGCAAGAAGGTGCTATTCCAGAAGCAAGAATCGATGAAGAAGGAATACTTCGAGTCAACTCCAGACTTTGTGTTCCTAACGATTTTGACTTGAAGCATAGAATAATGATGGAGGCACACAACACACCGTTTGCAATCCATCCTGGGAGTACCAAAATGTATCACGATCTTCGACATACATTTTGGTGGAGCAATATGAAAAGAGAGATTGCGGAGTTTATCTCGAGATGTTTAACTTGTCAACGTGTAAAAGCGGAGCATCAAGTACCAAAGGGTCCATTGCAACCACTTGAGATTCCGAAATGGAAGTGGGAACACATTACTATGGATTTTGTTACGGGTCTTCCCAAGGTTTCTCAAGGCATAGATGCGATTTGGGTTATTGTTGATAGATTAACCAAATCCGCTCATTTCTTGCCGATACGTGAGACTTATTCCCTTGAACGTCTTGCTAGTATGTACGTGAACGAGATTGTGAGATTGCATGGCATGCCAGTATCCATAGTTTCGGATCGTGACCCAAGATTCACTTCACGATTTTGGGTTAGCTTGCAGAAAGCTATGGGCACGGATTTACGATTCAGTTCAGCATACCATCCTCAAACGGACGGACAATCAGGGAGGACTATTCAAACTCTTGAAGATCTATTAAGACTTTGTGTCTTAGATCTCAAAGGGAGTTGGGATAAGTACCTACCATTGGTGGAATTCTCCTACAACAACAGTTATCAGGCGAGCATAGGTGTGGCTCCATTCGAGGCGTTGTATGGAAGAAAATGTCGTTCTCCAGTATGCTGGGACGAGGTGGGTGAAGCAACATTGTTGGGACCAGAATTGGTACGCATTACTACAGAGAAGATCCAAACGATTCGACAATGTATACAAACGGCACAGGATCGACAAAAGAGTTATGCGGATCTTCATCGGAAGGACGTGGAATTTAATATTGGGGATCATGTATTGTTACGTGTTGCACCATGGAAGGGAGTTACAAGATTTGGGAAGAGAGGAAAGCTCAATCCAAGATTTGTTGGTCCATTTGAGATTCTTGAGCGAATAGGAAATGTGGCATATAGACTCGCATTACCTCCAAGCATGTCTCGTGTTCATAATGTTTTTCACATATCTATGCTTCGTAAATATGTTAAAGACCCGAACCACATTATTGAGTTAAAACCAGACGAGATAGCTGAAGATTTAACGTACGAGGAGGTACCTGTAAAGATCTTGGATAGGAAAGAGCATGTCCTACGCACAAAGGTTATACCACAAGTTAAGGTTTTGTGGAGAAACCATGCTATTGAAGAAATGACCTGGGAGTTGGAATCAGAAATGAAAGCGAGGTATCCTCACCTTTTCGAAATATCAGGTACGTACGTCAATTTCGAGGACGAAATTTCATAAGGAGGGGAGGTTGTAAGACCCCAACTTATTAATGAATAAAATCAAATTTTCTCTAAATATTATTATGAATAATAAGGGGTTAATTTGATATAATACTTTGGTAATGGGTGAAATGTGCAAATTTTATAAAATAAGCAAGTAGTTATAAAATATTCATTTTGTCGGGGAATATTCGTTTGGTCGTGGAATATTCTTGCTGTCGGGAAATATTCGTACGACGGCGCAGCCTTGTGTGGGCCCCATAACGGAAAGCGATTGGATGAAGAAAACGACAAGTATAAGTTGTTTATAAATAACGGCGTAGTTGTTACCGTTAATACTGTTGGAATACCCGGTGGTTAAAATACAATAGCACACGGTATTGCACCAATTATTGATTCTTACGTAAGAAGGCACTACTCAATAATTGTTACAGTAGTTATTATTCAATATTTTATTTTATTGATTCAATAATTGCTGCGTTGATATTTTATATTATTGTTGTTTCAATAATTGTTGCTGCACAGTATTTTCATTTATCAGATCAATAATTCATATTATTTGAATAATATTATTAGATAACATTATGGGCAATGTCTAGAAAGTTCTGTCTAAGGAGAGGTTTGGTCATCTAATTGCGCGCCAGTAAGGAGAAATCCTTATTGAAAAGCCCCCTCTTTCCTGGGAACGGCCTGGTTGTCATAAATGTGATTCTGTAATATTATTTGTGAATAATTAATTATTGATTCATATGATAAGGAAATATTTATTTTATGTGGATATAAATGAGGGATATATTTTTGTGGTTAAAAATGAAGGAGTTAATATTGAGGTGTTTTATCAGTATTTTTATCGGAATGGAGGTATTAAAAATCAAATCAGGGTTTTTGAGAAATATTGCGGGTGTTATAATTTTTAATCCGACCGTTGGATCGTGGTAATTTTTGGATATGTTATACATATATAAGTTGAGTATATGTCCACAAATTTTGAACCGTTAAAAATGAACGTATGATTTATTATGAATTTTACAAGATGACTGGTTCAGAAATTGTTGAATTTTCGGAGTTTGTCATTTTGATGGAAAATTCTAGAATTGGTGGGCCCCACTTGTGGTTGGTGAAGAAATGTGCTGAATTATATTTCAAATGTGGTGGGTGGGAATAGTAGCAGGTAAAGCCATCAGGTTGCAGGTCAAACCTACCAAAATTTTCCTATAAATAGAGGGCTAAGTTAGAATTGAAAATCACACCAGAAACAAATTTTCTCTCTTTCTCTCTCTAGATTATTGAGTGTATTTTATGAGTATTTAGATACTTTGAGAGTTTCTATTCATCAGAGAAAGTTTCTTTCAGCCTTATACCGGTATTCCGACCAGAAGTATTGATATCTTGAGGTAAAGGATATTATTTTCTTCTTAAATGATATTATTTTTTTCAATATCATTATACTGAAATATTGATATGAGTTTTTATCAAATTTGGAACTTTTTGTGTCGGAGTTACTATTCACGTATACGGCACTATTCACGTATACGGTACTATTCACGAATACGGCACTATTCACCGAAAAATAAAATTTTCCCTTTTTGTCCAAGATGTCTATTATGGTTACTATCTTTGATTGTATCCATGTTTTGATCTTTATTTTTGAATTCTGCTTCACAATTGATTATTATAAAGTATTATTGATCTTGGATAAACTGTTATACGAATCCCTACTATTTGTCCTTCTGTCTCATTGGATTCGTTCTCTTTAAGATATTTTTCATCATCCTCAGTCCTAAATGATGATATTACTGAATATCTTTGGCCTGTAGTGCAAAGATGTATAATTACTTGATGAATATCTTTGGCCTGTAGTGCAAAGATGAACAGGTGTTGAGATGAACATGACCGACTGATGATACAAATGAATATCTTTGGCCTGTAGTGCAAAGATGAATACTTGGTTAAAGATGATTATTAATTGATGTTACAGGGATAAAATATTGATGATGGACTTTTAAATCTTAGAAGATAGTAGAATTCTTTCTCTACTTGACTCTTCTAATGGTTTGCTGTTTCCGCTGCAGTTGTTGATCTAAAACTTGTTGTCGATTATATTTTATCAGATTTTTCCCTGTTGAAGACTAACGATAATTTGTTGTATATTATCTTAGTCATAATATTCTTTACTGGGCTAGTTGAGCTCACCCTTTTCCTTTTTGTTCCATTTTTCTTCTCAGGAGGTGAGAACATAGCAGGATCTAGTCGGGGTATGGAGTGATGGTTCTAGAAGGATGTATTAGCAGTCCTCACTATTTCTGTAAAATAGTGTTTGAATAATTGTAATGAGGATTTATTTGAGTGTGGATATTGTCTAGAAGACAATATTTGTATTTAAACTCACAGTATGTGTTGTCGTATTTTGCACGACAATTGTATTATTGAAGTTGTAGTTTGCTTTCTGTACCATGTATTTGGCGACTCAGAATGGGTGTTGTATACCTATTCTGGGGGCGTCACAGCCCACTTCCTCAGAAGCCCAAAACGGAGACGCCGTGGACTAATCACACCGCAACGAAAAGTGTAACGATCCCAAAATAGGTCCATTCCATCCAACCTATTCTGAGTCGCCAAATACATGGTACAGAAAATAACTGTAACTTTATTACAACAATTGTCGTGCAAAATACAACAGCACATATGCTGTGAGTTTGGATACAAATATATACCAAGTGTGACTCATGTTCCAACCGTGGACATCACCTCACAATGACATCTTACATAAATGTATAGTCAAAAACTGTTTTAGAAATTAGAATCTTTGGGAAGTGCTCAAGGAAACCTTCGTACATGGGATGACATGCGTCTAGGTTATGATAGATATCATATGGCCACAAAATTATTCTTGGTTGACCTAATAGACCCCAAAGAAAAACGAGAAGATTACTATCATATTCTTCCCAATGGTGAGTCTTCTCTTGACATATCATTATCTCTACTGTCTCTAATTGAGAATTATACTTCAAACAAACACCAAGATTATATAGGTAGTGCTCGTATATATACTCAGCAAGTGGATGAGCACATCCCTGTCTTATGATGACACGAGGTTGTATGTCGTTAGACATCTTGTATGATAGTGGCAAACCACCCTTCCAACGTTTGGTACACCTTACCCTATTGGATTCACCAAATAAAACTACTAAATGAACTTTTCTATACTGCTTTGGGAGAACATCCACAGCTAGAGACCACCGTTCTATTTCCCCGTTACCCTCGCTCGACCCAGCTACACTCTTATTACCTGAAAGGAATTGTGAAGCAAAAGGGTGAGCACAACTAGCTCAGTAAAGAATATCATGACTAAAGATAATTAAATTATCAATAGCCTTCATCAATAATAAATCAGAAATTTAGAACATATGGTAAATGATAAAAATTTCAACCATAGTTGCAGCGGAACGAGCAATCCATTAGAAGAGTCAAATAGACTATAAAGTCTATTATCTTCTCCATGTTAAAAATCTACCAACAATGTTTTATCCTTGTAACATCAATCAACAATTCTGGTCCACAATCATACGAATAACTCATAATCATAACTGTAGTTCTAAATTCCTCTTCTCATCCAGGACGAAGATAATTTTCATCACCTATCTTTACCTGAAACATCAAAGATCATAGTTACACCAAATCACATTTCCTGTTCATAATCATACTAATACTTCATCTTTGCACTACGACCAAAGATATTCATTTATATCACCAGTTGGTCATGTTCATCTCAACACCTGCTCATCTTTGCACTACTGGCTAAAGATATTCAACAACATGTCATCTTTACACTACGGGCCAAAGATATTCATCAACAATTCATCTTTGCACTACAGGCCAAAGATATTCATCAATATTTCATCTTTGCACTACAGGCTAAAGATATTCCTCAACAGTTCATATTTGCACTACGGCCAAATATATTCATCAACAGTTCATATTTGTACTACAGGCCAAATATATTATTATATCAAAGAAATATATAATCATTTATATAAACAATAATTATAACCATGTTGATCATTTCACCTTCGCACTTAAGCTGAAGATATTCAATTATAAATTCAATGGTCATGATCATACTAGTTAATAATTCAACTTTGCACTACTGGCCAAAGAGAACCCAAAGTCATGATCATACCAATAATCTACCCATCTTTACTCTCAAGTGAAAGAGAATTTCAACATCAGGGTTATAAAAATATTATATATGATAATTAAAATAATATGATCAACATATAGATTTAATCTCAAAAGTAATATTCATAAATCAAATATAATTTGGTTAGAAAAAGAAACCAATTTTATCGTGAATAGTAACTCGTGAATAGTAACTCATGAATAGTAACTCGTGAATAGTAACTCATGAATAGTAACCTCGACACAAAAAGGTAGAAATTTCACAATAAAATACATACCAATATTTCGGTATAATGATATTGAAAGAATAATATTTCTTAAGCTTATAAACAATTCTTTACTAAATAATGTATTTAATCATTATAAAATGCCAAACTCATAAGATTTCATCACCAATAACCAAAACCCTTATCAAAAATCTGCATATACCTCATATAGGATTCTAAAGTCATAAAATCTTATTTTCTAATTTTCTTACTTCACAAAACATATTTAATTCATTTACTCATAACTAGACCATTTTAATAAAAAATATCAAATCAGTTCCAAAAATATTTCTTTTCTGGGATTTAGAAGAATATAGTCCCATATTGAACATATATTTTTCTCAGAATTTTTAAAATTCATTTACTATTTTTCACATGGCCAAAACCACCGAATATTCAGACATTTATCAAAAATTATACTTTTGTCCAAAACTTCTGAAATTTACAGAGTATACTTCTATCATATACATGTACTCCCAATAAAATTTTTATCAATTTTGGAGTTAACCACAAGGAATTATAAGCAGTTACTTTTAAAATAGTATTTTCTCATAAAATTCATAACTCTCAATCTATACATCCAAAAATCACCATTTTTGGACACAATCAAGAAAACTCATCAAAATATCATTTCAAATTTTTCCAGAATTTTTGAAGGTCAGAAAAATTATGAAACTGAAAAAACATAACAACCCTTAAAATTCCTTACTGTCCCTTACAATCCCTTACTATCACTTACCTTAAAAGAGCAGTACTTTTGATCGGTATGCAAAGCAGAAGGAAACTTGCACTGAATAACAACTCTCAAAGTATCTAAATACTCACAAAATATGCTTCATAATATAGAGAGAGAAAGAGAGAAAACTTGTTTCTGGTGTGATTTTTAATTCTAACTTAGCCCTCTATTTATAGGAAAATTTTAGTAGGCTTGACCTGCAACCTGATGACTTTACCTGCTACTATTCCCACCCACCACATTTGAAATATAATTCAGCACATTTCTTCACCAACCACAAGTGGAGCCCACCAATTCTAGAATTTTCCATCAAAATGATAAACTCCGAAAATTCAATAATTTCTGAACCAGTCATCTTGTAAAATTCATAATAAATCATACGTTCATTTTTAACGGTTCAAAATTTGTGGGCATATACTCAACTTATATATGTATAACATATCCAAAAATTACCACGATCCAACGGTCGGATTAAAAATTATAACCCCCGCAAAATATCTCAAAAATCCTAATTTTTAATACCTCCATTCCGACAAAAATACGGATAAAAACCTCAACATTAACTCCTTCATTTTTAACCACAAAAATATATCCCTCGTTTATATCCACATAAAATAAATATTTCCTTATCATATGAATCAATAATTAATTATTCACAAATAATATTACAGAATCACATTTATGACAACCAGGCCGTTCCAAGGAAAGAGGGGGCTTTCCAATAAGGATTTCTCCTTACTAGCGCACAATTAGATGACCAAACCTCTCCTTAGACAGAACTTTCTAGACATTGCCAATAATGCTCTCTAATAATATTATTCAAATAATATGAATTATTGATCTGATAATAGAAAATACTGTGCAGCAACAATTATTGAAACAACAATAATATAAAATATCAACGCAGCAATTATTGAATCAATAAAATAAAATATTGAACAGTAATTACTGTAACAATTATTGAGTAGTGCCTTCTTACGTAAAAATCAATAATTTCAAAAATACTATGCAATACCGTGTGCTACTGTGCAATAACGCGTATTACTGTATTTTAACCACCGGGTATTCCAACAGTGTTAACGGTAACAACTACGCCGTTATTTGTAAAAACTCAAATTTATCGTTTTCTTCACCCGACAGTTATTCGTTATGGGGCCCACAAATAGCTACGCCGTCGTACGAATATTCTCCGACAGAAAGAATATTCCATGACCAAACGAATATTCCCCGACAACAATGATTATTTTATAACCACTTGCTTATTTTGAAAAAAAATTCATACTTCACCCATAACTTTAAACTTTTATCAATTTAACCATTTACTGAATAGTAATTATAAGAAAAATTGAATACTTTTATTTCATAAAATTCGGGGTCTTACAATCTCCCCTCCTTATGAAATTTCGTCCCCGAAATTTACGTACCTGGTATTTCGAAGAGTTGAGAATACCTTGCTTACATTTCAGATTCTATCTCTCAGATCATCATGATTTCTCCATTGCTCATCTCTCATGATAACTTCATTTGGGTTCCTCATTTGTTGGGAAGTCATGACAACCGCCATCCCTCGAGCTACTCGGCTTTGACTTGTCTGGAGCAGCATTTGGCGTCATCATTACCGTTGGAATATACCTTTCTATAGGACATATTCCTCCCTCAACTGCCTCTTCGTACTCCTCATTCATGATCTGAATCATCAATCTTCGATCCATATCGGATTCAGGTTGACCGCTATGTACAGGGTAATTCAAAACTCGATGTTGGGTTCTTCCAATTGCTTTCCAAAAAGAGAAATTCATATCATCTATTTTAGCCTTCTTAGATCGAACATCTCTTTCCACAATATCCACGTGTCGTGCGGCTTTTGCCCATGCATCACTTATTCTCACTCGTTCAGTTTTTTCTTCTCTCAGCTCAGATTCTATTTTTATCATCTTATACTCTGCCAAAGAATGCTTCTGTTCAAGCATCACATATCGGGTAACACAAGCTTAAATTGTTGCATCCTTTTGTTCCACGACCGCCTGTCGTTCTTCTGCCTGCTCTTCTAACTCATGAATACGATTTTGAAATTCTACATTTTGATCATATAATACCTCTAATAAACTCTCCTCTGATACTTCTTCTTCCTCTTCTTCCTCAGTCTCAGCTGTTACCTCTGCGACTATCTCGGGTGTTACTATCAATTCTTCACTCACCACATGGATATCTCTAATTCCTTCTTCGTCTGACATCACATTATCACGGTTAGTGATTAGAGGTATCCCCACAGTCTCATTCACTCCATTGTTAGCATTCTCAGCTGCCATTCTTAAATTCTGCCATAAAACAAGGGTTAATTAAACAAATTAACATATCACATAATATCCCAATATTATGACTGACCAACAAATAAGCTTAGGTAGGACACACTAGCGAAGGATTTACTCATCTCTCCCCTCCTACTTGTATTCCCCGATCTCCGCCAGAGATCATATCCCTAAGCTCTGATACCAAATGTAACGACCCAAAAATAGGTCAATTCCATCCAACCTATTCTGAGTCGCCAAATACATGGTACAGAAAATAACTGTAACTTTATTACAACAATTGTCGTGCAAAATACAACAACACATATGCTGTGAGTTTGGATACAAATATATACCAAATGTGACTCATGTTCCAACCGTGGACATCACCTCACAATGACACCTTACATAAAGGTATAGTCAAAAACTGTTTTAGAAATTAGAATCTTTGGGAAGTGCTCAAGGAAACCTTCGTACATGGGATGCCATGGGTCTAGGTTATGATAGATATCATATGGCCACAAAATTATTCTTGGTTGACCCAATAGACCCCAAAGAAAAACGAGAAGATTACTATCATATTCTTCCCAATGGTGAGTCTTCTCTTAACATATCATTATCTCTGCTGTCTCTAATTGAGAATTATACTTCAAACAAACACCAAGATTATATAGGTAGTACACGTATATATACTCAGCAAGTGGATGAGCACATCCCTGTCTTATGATGACACGAGGTTGTATGTCGTTAGACATCTTGTATGATTGTGGCAAACCACCCTTCCAACGTTGGGTACACCTTACCCTATTGGATTCACCAAATAAAACTACTAAATGAACTTTTCTATACTGCTTCGGGAGAACATCCACAGCTAGAGACCACCGTTCTATTTTCCCGTTACCCTCGCTCGACCCAGCTACACTCTTATTACCTGAAAGGAATTGTGAAGCAAAAGGGTGAGCACAACTAGCTCAGTAAAGAATATCATGACTAAAGATAATTAAATTATCAATAGCCTTCATCAATAATAAATCAGAGATTTAGAACATATGGTAAATGATAAAAATTTTAACCATAGTTGCAGCGGAACGAGCAATCCATTAGAAGAGTCAAATAGACTATAAAGTCTATTATCTTCTCCATGTTAAAAATCCACCAACAATGTTTTATCCCTGTAACATCAATCAACAATTCTGGTCCACAATCATATGAATAACTCATAATCATAACTGAAGTTCTAAATTCCTCTTCTCATCCAGGACGAAGATAATTTTCATCACCTATCTTTACCTGAAACATCAAAGATCATAGTTACACCAAATCACATTTCCTGTTCATAATCATACTAATACTTCATCTTTGCACTACGCCCAAAGATATTCATTTATATCACCAGTTGGTCATGTTCATCTCAACACCTGCTCATCTTTGCACTACTGGCTAAAGATATTCAACAACATGTCATCTTTGCACTACGGGCCAAAGATATTCATCAACAATTCATCTTTGCACTACAGGCCAAAGATATTCATCAATATTTCATCTTTGCACTACAGGCTAAAGATATTCCTCAACAGTTCATATTTGCACTACGGCCAAATATATTCATCAACAGTTCATATTTGCACTACAGGCCAAATATATTAATATCTCAAAGAAATATATAATCATTTATATAAACAATAATTATAACCATTTTGATCATTTTACCTTTGCACTTAAGCTTAAGATATTCAATTATAAATTCAATGGTCATGATCATACTAGTCAATAATTTAACTTTGCACTACTGGCCAAAGAGAACCCAAAGTCATGATCATACCAATAATCTACCCATCTTTACACTCAAGTGAAAGAGAATTTCAACATCAGGGTTATAAAAATGTTATATATGATAATAAAAATAATATGATCAACATATAGATTTAATCTCAAAAGTAATATTCATAAATTAACTATAATTTGGTTAGAAAAAGAAACCAATTTTATCGTGAATAGTAACTCATGAATAGTAACTCATGAATAGTAACTCGTGAATAGTAACTCATGAATAGTAACCTCGACACAAAAAGGTAGAAATTCCACAATAAAATACATACCAATATTTCGGTATAATAATATTGAAAGAATAATATTTCTTAAGCTTATAAACAATTCTTTACTAAATAATGCATTTAATCATTCTAAAATGTTAAACTCATAAGATTTCATCACCAATAATCAAAACCCTCATCAAAAATCTGCATATACCTCATATAGGATTCTCAAGTCATAAAATCCTATTTTTCAATTTTCTTACTTCACAAAACATATTTAATTCATTTACTCATAACTAGACCATTTTCATGAAAAATACCAAATCAGTTCCAAAAATATTTTTTTTTCTGAGATTTAGCAGAATATAGTCCCATATTGAACATATATTTTTCTCAGAATTTTTAAAATTTATTTACTATTTTTCACATGGCCAAAACCACCGAATATTCAGACATTTATCAAAAATTATATTTTTGTCCAAAAATTCTGAAATTTACAGAGTATACTTCTATCATATACATGTACTCTCAATAAAATTTTTATCAATTTTGGAGTTAACCATAAGGAATTATAAGCGGTTACTTTTAAAATAGTCTTTTCTCATAAAATTCATAACTCTCAATCTATACATCCAAAAATCACTATTTTTGGACACAATCAAGAAAACTCATCAAAATATCATTTCAAAATTTTCCAAAATTTTTGAAGGTCAGAAAAATTACGAAACTGAAAAAACATAACAACCCTTAAAATTCCTTACTATCCATTACAATCCCTTACTATCCCTTACCTCAAAAGAGCAGTACTTCTGATCGGTATGCAAAGCCGAAGGAAACTTGCACTGAATAGCAACTCTCAAAGTATCTAAATACTCACAAAATATGCTTCATAATATAGAGAGAGAAAGAGAGAAAACTTGTTTCTGGTGTGATTTTCAATTCTAACTTAGCCCTCTATTTATAGGAAAATTTTAGTAAGCTTGACCTGCAACCTGATGGCTTTGCCTGCTACTATTCCCACCCACCACATTTGAAATATAATTCAGCACATTTCTTCACCAACCACAAGTGGAGCCCACCAATTCTAGAATTTTCTATCAAAATGATAAACTCCAAAAATTCAACAATTTCTGAACCAGTCATCTTGTAAAATTCATAATAAATCATACGTTCATTTTTAACGGTTCAAAATTTGTGGGCATATACTCAACTTATATATGTATAACATATCCAAAAATTACCACGATCCAGCGGTCGGATTAAAAATTATAACCCCCGCAAAATATCTCAAAAACCCTGATTTTTAATACCTCCATTCCGACAAAAATACGGATAAAAACCTCAACATTAACTCCTTCATTTTTAACCATAAAAATATATCCCTCGTTTATATCCACATAAAATAAATATTTTCTTATATGAATCAATAATTAATTATTCACAAATAATATTACAGAATCACATTTATGACAACCAGGCCGTTCCCAGGAAAGAGGGGACTTTCCAATAAGGATTTCTCCTTACTAGCGCGCAATTAGATGACCAAACCTCTCCTTAGACAGAACTTTCTAGACATTGCCAATAATGCTCTCTAATAATATTATTCAAATAATATGAATTATTGATCTGATAATAGAAAATACTGTGCAGCAACAATTATTGAAACAACAATAATATAAAATATCAACGCAGCAATTATTGAATCAATAAAACAAAATATTGAACAGTAATTACTGTAACAATTATTGAGTAGTGCCTTCTTACGTAATAATCAATAATTTCAAAAATACTATGCAATATCGTGTACTATTATGCAATAACGCGTATTACTGTATTTTAACCACCGGGTATTCCAACAGTATTAACGGTAATAACTACGCCGTTATTTGTAAAAACTCAAATTTGTCGTTTTCTTCACCCGACAGTTATTCGTTATGGGGCCCACAAATAGCTGCGCCGTCGTACGAATATTCCCCGACAGAAAGAATATTCCACGACCAAACGAATATTCCCCGACAACAATGATTATTTTATAACCACTTGCTTATTTTGAAAAAAAAATCATATTTCACCCATTACTTTAAACTTTTATCAATTTAACCATTTACTGAATAGTAATTATAAGAAAAATTGAATACTTTTATTTCATAAAATTCGGGGTCTTACAGAAAGTGTCATGCCTCTCGTGCCAAGACGACATGCATGTGGTACCCCCACAGGTGGTTATAGCTCAGGTAGACCCTACGGTATATTCTAACAAAAATATCATGTCACAACACATGCGACAAAATACCAACAAATGGGTTCTATATGTACATGTTCAACCAAATCAAATTATAGTCACAAGGTCTCAAAAAGAAAGTAGCAACATGTACCGCTCTACAATTATCAAAAATAAATAGTACTAAACATTATAACCTAATTCAAAGAGTACAAATACGAGTCATATATATCAACTCCAAAATGAAACTAATATATTTATTTCACATGAAACAATTATGTGAAATAATAACGAAATTCGAACAAGCGACAAAACGAACAAATCAAATTTAACAAGAGTATCGCTGAAAGAGTACGGAATCTGTACAAATTATAATAGAAAGAAAGGAATTCAAATTACTGAATAAAGTCAAAGTATCAAAGATCAAATTTCTATTTAAGAGTGTCAATAGAATTATAAAAAAAATGAAACGAAAGACAAGATATCACGAGATATAAAGAATACAACAATAATCAAAGGAGTGGAGTACGGAATCCATACCTGAATTAAGCAATGTAATACCCAAAGTATATTCCAAAAACTCGTTTGGACTCTTTCCGTTCAATCTAAATAATTTAATAAGATTTTATTACAATCCCATCATTAATAACATAATACTATTAAATTTATTATTAAAAATTTTATAACTATGTCGACAAAATTAATTAATTCAAATTAATAAATATAACTTCAATTGATTAATTAACTCTGTATACAATTTCATAGCCAAATATTATTAAATATAATATCTATATGTATGTGTGTGTATATATATATATATATATATATATATATATATATATATATATATATAAACAAATAATGAAAATAATCAACACCTGCAGCAGTGCTGCAGGCCTGCACCCACAAAACCTTTATATATATATAAATAAAATAACAGAATCATGCCAGGAAATTAATCGACTTGATGTATATATATAATTCTTACTATAATACAACTGTACAATAGCCTTCATACCACTAACGTTCTTTTTTTTAGGAAAAATGCAATCATCAATTCATATAAATATTAGTACAAAAAAAAAGGTATCAATACTTGATACATGAGAGATCTATATATTACAAAAAGAGAATATCTATTAAACAAAGTACTCATTTTACTTCATATAAAAAAAACTAACAATCCTTCAATCAAACTCTATATATATAAAGCAACCAAACTATATATATATATATATATATATATATATATATATATATATATATATATATATATATATATATATATATATATATATATATATATATATTGTCAAAACCTGTAGCCAAACTTGATTGTCATCACTTACCTGAAAATTCTTGGCAATTGAATATGGGTTTATCTCCTTGCGGCTCTTGTTCCGTTCTCTCAGTCGTTGCCCCCTTCTTCTTTTTTCCCGATTCGTATAAGAAAGTAAGATTAGGTTTTACTTATCATTTATTAATTAATATATTTTATTAACTCTCCAAATTTTAATAGGATTTAAAATTACACAAATATAAAATAGACCCAATTAGTATAAAAGCCCAAATTAATGTAATCACATACTTATTATAGTTCACACAGTTAAATACAATTTGACTCAAACATAAGAAAAGCCCAATTAAAATATGGATTTAAATATTATTTATTTATTTTATTTCTTTATTATTATTATTATTATTTTACCGGGTATTACATCACCCACCCCTTAAAAATAATTTCGTCCTCAAAATAAAAAGAATGAACGTACCTAATTATCAAAAGATGTGGATACTCCGCTCGAATATACTCATCTATCTCCCAAGTAGCTTCCCGTTCCGAATGATTTTACCACAAGACTTTTACAAAAGGAATTATCTTCCTCAATTTTAATTTAATCAGTTATTTAATATCTACTAACAGAATTTAACTTGCCAAACAAAACAAGGAAGGAAAAACAAATAATCACTTACCTTTTCCAATTTAAATACAATTGTATAAAATAAATTTAATTATTAAAAAAATATGGGTTATTATATTTTTCACCCCTTAAAAATAATTCCGTCCTCGGAATTCAAATAAGCTACAAAAAAAATTAGTTACGACGTAGCGCCACTATTTGTTACGATCAACGCGGATAAGTCCATCGGTCCACGTAATTATTTATGTACTTGTAAAAGATTCGTCAGCTGCCGTGCCAAGCCTTGGTAAGGTTCTTCGCGTTGCATCAAATTAGATCACAAGATCCATCGTTGGTGCGAGCCCCCTGTTAATATCTTTGAAACGTAGGTACTCTTCAGAACATAATTCGAAAACACAAAAATTTCTTTTCATCTAAATACGATTCGAATACCCAAAATATTTAAAATTATTCTTAATTCGTAAAACGTTCATGTTCCACACATGACAAAGATTTAACAAATTATTTTTATTTAATTTTACATAAATTCATGCAATACTCTAAGGGCATCAGATAAACAAAATACTTAAATTATATCACCAACTCTTACTAAGTCCTCAAGAGTTTCAAAATATCATAACCTCAAATCAAATTAGTTCTCAAATATTATTACACCAATAAAATATTGTTAGTTCCTAGTAGGCACAAGTTATCTAAAAGAAGGTTGAATAGATATTTAAAAATCTTTTCTATTTAAACTTGTTCTTAGATAGTGATTAAAACTTAGCGGAATTAGTATTTGTTTTAATCTTCTTTACCAATCAATGGAGTTATGAGCGAGTAAGGCAGTTATAGCAGATATAGCAGATATAGCATGAATGTAAATGACACAGTTGTTTTTAAGTGGTTCAGAGCACTCAAAGCTCCTAGTCCACTCTTCTACTCAACGAGTAGGATATCCACTAAGGATGTCTTTTACAATCTTCTGAATCGCACAGATTCCTTCTAGACCAGCAGTCTAGTAACTTTTCTAGTTCACTCTTGAACTCTTCAGGTCCAGCAGACTTGGCTTTCTTACAGTTCACTATGAACTCTTCAATTTCAGCAGACTTGGTACTCTTCTTTAGTTGATTGATAGTTGTTGTTGTGTTCTTGAAGGTTGCTACTCAGTTGCTGTATAAGCACTGGTTCGTTAAGAACTGAGTAGTTGAGCAAGCTTTGCAATTTCTCAGATCGTAGAGTTGAGCTTGAGAGAGATGTTCACGTTGTTTGATTAATGCTTGCTTCCTTCTTTCATCTGTCTGATCTGTATATATGTGATGTTGGAAACTATCAGTTGGATCCATCCGTTGTGGCATTAAATGCGTCTAAACTTTTCTGTACTGATGGAGACATTTCTGCACATCTTCTGAATTCTGCATTCTGACCCACTGACACTGCAGACTGCTTTCTCACCTAACACCTGAAAAGGTGTTTTGTCCCTCTTACCCATGGTACTATCCTTAGCTTCCTCAATACGCTTCTTTGTTGCATACTAAGGATATTTTATATACTCTAGGACTGATGAGTATTGCAACGTCTAGAATCCATTCCTCATATATTGGAGTCTATCTTCACAAAAATCATGAGGCTTGACGTTTTCTGACATAAGACAGATGCTCTACGATTCAGATCATGATACACTACGATTTAGATCGTAGTGACTTATTGCCTTGGTGCTTGATCTGATGCTATCTTTTGAAAGCTCTACGATTTCTCTTAAACCCTTGCACACTACGATCTTTACTTGCTCGTGTTGTTGACTCTACGTTCCTGAGAGCACACTACGATTGTTGGGACTGCTCTACAATTTTCGAAGAGTCCCTTCAAGGCAGGCACACACTACGATCCGTTAAGCTCTACGTTTCTGCCTTGACTTCTGCATTGTTGATCAGATTGATGCACTACGATTTCTTCAAGACTAATCTATTACATCTAAAGATTAACCTAACAGTTTTGATCTTTCTATCTATACATTCTTTATCACAATGGTACACATTGAAAGCTTAGATCAACCTAACAATTTTTGATCTATCACTAAGTCCTTGTACATATATTCATTTAAGGACTTTATAAATAATCATGAACATATACATTAAAACATCAAATCATAATATGCATTCTCCCAACAATCTCCCCCTATTTGATGTTGACATAACCAAGGAGATTTGTTGTCATAATTATTAGTGACTAGATGCATTTATAGGAAATTTAAACATGACTTAGTATTTCAGTGAGCAGCTGAAATTTCTAGAGAATAAGTATGAATTTATTGGTGATCAGAAGATATTACAATTCAGCATTACATCAATAGGAAATTTAAGTTTTAACTTATCTCTGTTTCCTTAACCTCTTTTGTGAAGGTGGGTTGGCGTACTCCTCAGCCCTTCTTTTTCTTTGAGCTTCCTCGTTTCTGGCTAACTCTTCCAGCTCGCTTAGACTTAGTATTGGATTCTCCTCATGCCTGTGCATGAATGCAGGATCTCCAGTTGGCATTCTTAAGCGAACAGTAGACACATCTTGTGAGCTGGGAGTTGACTCATGGCGGCTTAATGGTATAGCCATTACAATTCTCTGTTGATCAGATCGTTGAGTTTGAATGTGGAATTGTCTTGCATGAGGGCTTCGAGATGCTTGAGCTCGATATTGTTCTCTTCTTCCCCTTTCTTGAGTTCCATGACCTGCTCTGCCTCTGCCTTGCCCTCCCTGACCTCCTTGATCTCCTTTCCCTTTATTCTCCCCCTTTATGTCAGCATCAAGGGTTCGAATGTCTGCAGACAGACGATTAACTCCTTGGACAAGCTCGCTTAGTTGGCTTTGGGTTTGAGCGATATCCTCTCTATTTTCCTTGATCTGTTTTTCAGATCTTGGTTCTTTATTTTGGAGGGCTGACAGAATCATATCATTATACTTCTCTTGATTTGCATAAGATTTCTGGAAGTCGTAGACAGAAGCTTTCAAGTTGAGGATATTGTCCATCATAATTTTATGTTGAAGGTCTTGGTGTTTCTGCATTTCGAGTACAGCCTCTCTTTGCTTGGCAGCAGTCTGGAAGTGGATCTCATCTCTGTCCTTCATGCTCTTAAGAATTTCTTGGATAAACTCCCTCAACTTCTTTGTAAGCTCAGTATTCATAGTGCCAGGGAAATTATTTGCAGCTGTGATCATTTGATTCAGCCGAATATTGATAAGATCATAGTAAGTTTCCAGACTTGCTTCTATAGACTTGACCATTTTTTCAGAAGTTTCTTTCAAGTCATCCTTAGTAGGCAGGCTTGGGAAAGTATCATTGTCTTGAGGGTTATTCATTGGAGGGGTTCTCGGTTGGGATTGATCTTGCAAATTGTAAAGAGCGAGATCAAGACTGAAGTAGTCATGTGATGAGGAGGATGGTATATCAGCTGGAGGGGCTTGGGTTTAGATATCTGGGATAGGTGACTCTACGTTTTCAATATTAGACTCTACGATGTGGCTTGAGTCTGGAATCGTAGAGTTGGTGATTTGAGGGAGCAGGGTAAGGTTGACTTCTTCTGGTTCTTCAGTTATAGAATTTTGAGATTCTGCAACTGGAAACTGATTTACTAGATTGAGAATCACTTCCAGCCATTTAGGAAATTCATAGAAATAGCTAAATGAAGATGATGGCAGGTTATTAACTCTAAAACTGGTAGGGATAGACAATACCTCATGTTTATCTTTTGATGAGGAATGGTTGGTAAGCAGCTTCTTCGCGAAGATGACTTTCCCTAGAAATCCATGAGCCAGAACTAAGATTGCTGGATATTTCTTGAAGCTCTAGAACATGTGATCCCATGAGTTTAGGATTTGAGCTTGATGGTATGCCATCATGGGTAGGTAAGAAAACATTTGGTTGTACAGATAGCTCCTATATCCATCTTTCCCTACACCAGTGATTTCAAGCTCATCAACATCATTTTCTTCCTCTTATTTGGTCTCTTCTGAAGATTCCATTATCTCAATGGTCTTGGAAAGTTTGGCATTGATTCAACTTTATCTTGGGCAGGAACCTCTTCTTCTACCATTTGGATATCATGAGGCTCCCCCTCAGCATGGTCATCCTCTTGAGAGATCAAAAACTCCCTCTCAGCTGGAACATTTTCTTGAGCTGTAGACTTCTCCCCCTCAGCCGGTGTATACTCAATCATGAGAATTTCAGGGATCTCCCCTCAACTGGAGCACTGTCCTCTTTATCTGCTTTAGACTGTTCCTCTTTTGCAGTCACACTCTTGGCTTCCTTTTTCAGCACCTTGTCATTCTCAAGAATATAGTTCTTGACCAGCTTTCTTTTTGATTTGCTAGGTTTAGCCACAACTTCTGGACTCTCTTAAGTCTTAGCTTTGTCATGTTGAGCAGCTACTCTTCTTGAAGCAGCTTCTTCCATTTCTGCCACACTTGGCCTGATCTCAAAGAACAGCAGAGACTCTACGATTGAAGAAACTGTTGGTCTTTTGGACTTATGACCAGTTTTGTTCTTCTTTAGGATCTGTGATATGGTGGCTTGATCCTCTTCAGCTTCTTCTTGCTGTTGCTTCTTTCTTAGCCTCCTTAGAGTCTCGAGGTCAGAGGACTCTACAGGAATGTTAGTTGTAGATCCTTGAGGCTCTTCAATTTGTCTTGCCCTTAGCTTTCTCTTGCCCTTGCTTTTTCTGGCAAGAGTAGAGGGTTCTTCCTTATCTGCTTCTCCTTCTTCTTCAACTTCTTTGACAATAGACATGCCTCCTGGAAAGTCTGCTTTCTTTAGTTCCTCAGATCTCCCACTGAACTCTGTCATCATTCGAACATAATCAGCAGGGTTTCTCTTCCAGTTCTCAAACAACTACTGGGTCATTCTTCGATTTGGGTTGATGGCTTCTCCTTCATCATCCCCAATTTTGTTTCCCAATGCAGATTGCAGAATGATGCTTATGAATCTCCCATACTGCATCTTCGGGGTGTTCTTTGATTTCTTCGAGTTGACGATCCACTTGTCGATCCACTCAAGCAGCACATCCCCATAGTTAAGTTGTGTACCATGAACCATGGCAGTCATGAGCTTAAGCTGAGTCTCATTTACCGAGTCATGACTTGAGCTCTTGCAACAGATGCATTTCCCAATAATGTCAGCCAAAAATTTGTACCTCTGAGGGAACTCCTTCTTTTTGCAGCCTTTCACAGAGGGGTTCTTCTTGTGATGCATTTTCTTCAGTCCCTTTTGGAAGCTTATGCTGTCTAGAAATGGGTGCCCTATATTCTTGAAACCTAGGGCCATATTGAAGTCTTCTTACCTTAGACTCATTTCTACTCCTTTTACTCGTGTAGTGATGGTGTTGTGTTCGTACACACCATTCTTGTAGAACTCCTTCACTAGCTTGGGATAGATGAGGGTGTCGGTGCTCAGCACCTCTTCGAGACCTGCCTTCTTCAGTAAGGCTAGCGTCTTGTGAAATTTTGGTGGAGCACTCTTGAACTCGTCGAAGCAGAGTCTGTAGCCTGAAATTACATTTGAAGCAGCCATTGATTTTGTAGTTGAGAAGAGAGATACAACTGAGCTTTCTTCTGATTTAGGGTTTTTCTTTGAGAGAGAGAGAGAATGAGAGAGATAATCTTTTGAACTTCAGATTTCAAAAACACGGTTTCAATTTGTACTTGTAACTTCCCTCTCTCTATTTCGCTTAGTGGGACAGGTGTCGCCTTTTGCTTGGCTCTACGATTTTGATTGTGCAGGAATGTACTGATTTGCCCCTGGTCTTTTTCAGAGCTGAGGTGTCCTTAGGAAGACTAATATCGTTGAGGTAGTCTTATGTTCGTTGAGTCTGTCATACGATCGTCGAGCCTGTCCTACGATCGTCGAGTCTGTCCAGCAGTCGTTGAGTATGATCAGCATTCGTCGAGTATGTCCTGCGATCGTCAAGTCTGTCCTGCGATCGTCGAGTCTGTCCTGTGATCGTCGAGTCTATCCGAATCCTTGTGATGAGTTGTTGATAAAGCATTCTTTTAAGGTAACTCAGGAATGGTCAATCTCTTTGTGTGATTCAAGGGTTAGGTTTGTCCCTGAGGCACCTCTTAGAGAGATTGCTTTGTTATAAAGCTTGTCTTGTCATCACAGGATTCACTTTGTTTGTTGAAAGGGCTTTTGGTCATCGTCGAGTCTGCACTATGATAGTTGAGTCTTTGCTACGATCGTTGAGGTAGTTGTCTGTTCAGCTCTACGATTGTGAACTTTCCTTGATCATGTCTACTTTTTTGAGTATAACTTTTATATCTTTCATGGTTAGCACAATCTAGAGCATACATTTCATGGTTGAAGATTAAGCATGCCTAGCTCACTTATTAACTTATTAAATCTGGATTCATCTAGTGGTTTTGTAAAAACATCAGCAAGTTGATTTTTAGTAGGGATATATTGTAAAGATATAATTCCATTTTGCACATGATCCCTAATGAAGTGATACCTCTAGAATGCATGACAGGATTATGAATTATTGCTATGGCACTAGTGTTATCACAGTGTATGGGAATAGATTTGAAATCGAACCCATAGTCAGTTAGCTGATTTCTCATCCATAGGATCTGAGCACAGCAGCTGACAGCAGCAATATATTCAGCTTCTGCAGTTGAAGTAGACACTGAGTTTTGCTTTTTGATAAACCAGGACACAAGTCTATTTCCTAGAAGTTGACAAGTGCAAAATCAGCATCTGTATATCCTGTTAGTTCAAAGAGGACTCCTTGGGGTACCAAAGTCCCAAGTAAGATGTACCCTTGAGATATCTGAAGATCCTCTTTACAGCAGACAAATGTGACTCTTTAGGCTTAGCCTAAAATCTAGCATATATGCATGTTACAAACATTATATCTGGTCTACTGGCAGTTAGGTATAAAAGAGAACCTATCATACCTCTGTATTGAGTTATATCAATACATTTACCATTCTCATCCTTGTCAAGCTTGGTTGCAGGAGCAATTGGTGTTTTCATGGGAGAGGCTGATTCCATGCCATACTTCTTTAATAAGTCTTTGATATATTTGGTTTGGTTTATGAATATTCCTTCATCAGTCTGCTTCAGTTGCAGTCCAAGGAAGAAATTCAGCTCACCCATCATGCTCATTTTAAACTTGCTCTGAATTAGCTTAGAGAATCTCTTACATAACTTTTCGTCAGTAGAACCAAAAATGATATCATCAACATATATTTGAACTAATAAGACTTTGTCTTTATGCTTTCTAAGAAATAGTGTGGTATCTACTTAACCTCTAGTGAACCCATTTTCTATTAAGAAGTTAGTCAGTGTTTTATACCATGCTCTAGGTGCTTGTTTAAGACCATATAAAGCTTTATCTAATCTATAGACATAATTGGTGTGAGAACCCAGAATTTCACATAATTCAAATTTTTCGAATAAATTTTTTTTTTTTTTAAAAAGAATGAAAAGAAAGTACTTGAATCATATAAATGTATATGATAATGAAGCTATATAGTTAATTTATTAACTAAGAAGTATACTTAATCATTTTCAAGGAAGAGTAATGAAAGTTATGTAAGAAATTAACCTGACTTGAATGTTATCCTTGATTATTAAATTAAAAGGATTTACAATCCTTAAGTAATTGTATTGATGATTATGTGAGTGTTTATAACTTATTAAGTCAATTAGGGCTATCAAGTTAATACACTAGAGGGATATGTTATGACATATGTGAGTTATGTACGTGATTGAGTAAATATGTATTATATAATGTGTATACATTTATTTTGTAAAGAGATGACGAATAAAGTTATGTAACCTAATACATTTATTAGGTATGATAATTAAATAACCTAATGTGTTATAATTTAAGAGAATGATAGTATTTAAAAACATATACTAATCCTAAGAGATTTACTTGATGCATCTCAATTAATTAATCTTATAACCTAAAGAATAGCAAGTCTAATTGGGTTATGAAATTAAAAATATATGAGTAAGAAATTAACTTGCTAATGGGTGTAATGGAACCCTAATTAAATATTGGGGAATGAATAAAAATTACTAAGTATAGAACTATATTGATTTGCAAGTCCATAGAATTAAAATTTCTAGCCCAAAGAATTAAAGAAGTGGCCCAACCTTTAGCCCAAGTGGGAGGGGACATATTGGACATTAAGTAAGTTAATTAAAGCATAAAATGAAAACAACTTTGGGCAATAGAAAGGCCACTTGGCCGAAATTTAGAGAGGAGAGAAAGGGGGGAAGAATGTAATGATGACTTACTTTAGTAAGTGGACAACTTATAACAAGTGTCCAAGTTCCATTCAACCAACACATTAAGCATTAAGTGTAAGAAACATCTAGGAGATGACTAAGAGAGAGAAGGGGAAAAGTATTGGGCAAATAATATACTTACATATCTTATATCTATACTTACTTTTCCAACAAATCAAAATCTAAGTCTTATCTTTTTCTTTTCATCTTATTATCTAGCAAAAGCTAAGAAAGAAAGAGAGAGACTAGAGAAGAGAAAGAGAAAGCCTAAGGAATTTCGGCTATAGAGAGAGAGAGGAGAGAGGGAGAGTTTTAGAAAGCTTCATAGTTCCTAATCAAGGTTTAGGAAGAAAGAGAAGAAGGAAAGGCTAAGGTATAACCAAATTTCTACTTATATAGTATAATTTCTTTTTAGTTTGATTTGATTTTTTTTTATAATTTGAAGTTTTGATCTTGAGGTTTAAAACCTTAGATCTAGGTGTATATAAGTGTTTCATGTTTAGATCTAACCTTTTTAAGGATCAAAAGTTAAATCTAAAGTATGAGATAGAAACTAGATTTTTCAAAATGTAGAGAACCTAATTTTTTATTAGCCTTTATGGTGTTTAACTTTGTGTTTGATGCTTGATTGATGAAATAGATCAGGTATTATGGTTAGATTCATGGGTATATGAAGTATGAGTAGGTAGCATGATGAGGTATGTTGGTTATTATGTGAGGGCATAGAAGTTTTCTTTGAAACCACAAAGGATGGAAGTCAGATTTTTGTAAAAACGAAACATGAAATTCAAATGACCATATCTCCTATTATGTTTCGAATTTTTGAGTTTGGTCAAGTCCTAGAGTTAGATCTATAAGTTTTCTAACATCTCCAAGTGGAATCACTAAAAAAGGAGTTGTAGATTTCCGTATGGACTAGTTTTACCAAAGGACTCCAAAACTGCAAAACGCCAAAACACTTCTGCCCAAAATTTTAAAAGGGCAATTTCGGCCACTTAATTTGCCAGAAAATTCCGGCCTTTTGGGACATGAAAATATATGGTATTAAGTACCTCTGTCAAAAATGAGCGCATTCCGACTTAAATGACCAAGTTATGACCATTTCAATTTTTGATTTTCCGACGAAAAATCGCTATAACGAAGTTCTATAACTCCGATGGCCACGAAATTTAAACTGGAGGCTCACGTTAATATGTATAAGATTATGTCAAGAGATGGGAATTTCCGGAGTTAAGCACGAGGTAGCTAATTTCTTAAGGAATTAACTAAAAATATTTTTTTGAAAAATACTAAAGGAAGTTGGAAAATTATGGAAAATACTTTTTGTGTATGAAATATATGTATATGTGTTTGGACAAAGGATAGAAAAATAATAAGTTGATTTGGTATTTTCGTGAAAAGGATATGGAATCCAGCTTGCTGGATTGAAAAATCTGATGAATCCAACTTGCTGGATTGAAAACAAGTTTACTGAATTGAAAATATATTGAATCCAGCTCGCTGGATTGTAATCTAGTTGATGAATTTGGAATTCAGGTTGCTGGATTTGGAATCCAGTCTGCTGAATTGGTAATTTGATTGTTAGATTTAGCATCCAGGTTGCTAGATTAGTATGTGACTTATTAGATGTTAAAGAATAACTTATGAAATGAAAAAAGTAAGTGTTAAATCATAATGTATATGATATATAGATTAAAGAATTAGCAAAGGATGATAATAATACTAATATTGTAAGGAGTATTTAATATTTAATTATGTGATTAAGTGTTAGATAATTGATTGATAAAGTAATTGTACTATGATACAAAGTATGATATGCTGATTAAAAGATCAATCTTATTAATGATAGGTATTACAAAAGAAGTTAACTTAAATTGCGTAGCAGTAGTCAACGAATCAGGCAAGTTTCCTAACTCAACTTGAGTTACTATTTTTCAAGCATGGTAGTGAATAATTATTGATAGTTATTCACATCTATAATGATTATTGTAATTCGCACGTAGTGCAATTGATTCTTGTTCTATTATTTGAACTATTTATA
Organism: Panax notoginseng; assembly: GCA_016801055.1. Taxonomy (NCBI): domain Eukaryota; kingdom Viridiplantae; phylum Streptophyta; class Magnoliopsida; order Apiales; family Araliaceae; genus Panax; species Panax notoginseng. The sequence goes on from CM029016.1 coordinate 196,829,905, forward strand.
AATCATGTTCAGCTAATTGTTTTAGCAAGACTAATATTTGTTAAAGCTTGAAATGTTCTATTTATTATGAACTGAATTGTTATTGGAAGATCTATGCCATTGGTTTCGGCTAGATTAGTATTGTTATTAATTATTGAAATCATAGTATTTCTTTGAAAGTAATCCAAACCATATTGTTGTGGTACGGACTCGTGATGTAAGACTGAGATGAACAAATTTTAATGTCGTAAATCGACCTATGCGCTATTATTGAGTATTATGCATAATATAGGGTACAAAGGAGTTGGCCGCTCCAGGTACTTGCAGAAGAGTATAGTTTAGTTTTTATAACTAATTTATATTCTTGTGGTAGTTTAGTTTTATAAACTAAATCATTCCTCTAGTAGTTCATGATCCTTTTGTGATCACTCAGCATGAAATTGGGTATATCCCACTTTATTGAGTAATGTTGCAGTATTGTTATTCTTATTATTCAATTGAATATTATTGAATCTTTGAAAGAATTTTACTCTTTCATCTTTGATATGTTATTCAGTATGAAATGGGAGAAAGTTTTATTATTGAGATTGAATTATTATTCAGCTACTTCGAAATCTTTTGATTATTGTTGAAGTTCTAAAGAAGCTAGACCCTTCTATTCATGATATATATATATATATATATATATATATATACACACACACACACACACACACATATATATCATCTATTGTATATTTTAACTTGCTGGGCAAACTCGTTGCTCACCCTTGCTTAAATAAAATATTTCAGCTAATACCAAAGTAGCATAAGGTTCTAACAGGGACAAAGGCAAAGGCAAGGTTCAGGAGTAGTTAGTGTCAACTTTTAATGGTTTATGTTTTATTATGTAATTATTTATGTAAACTTTTTGGTTATATAAGGGTATGTAAATTATGTCAAGGTTAGTTAACCTGGGATATTGCTATAAGTTGTATTAAGGAATATTATGCACGATGTTTTCATTAATGAATGAGTAGTTAGATGTGATATATTTGATAGATCGTGAGCACCAAACCTGTGGTTAGGGAACCTAGATTTGGGAGCGTCACAAGTTGGTATCAGGTTGTAGGTTATAAACCTTAGGTGGGGGGGGAAAAGCCTTAGGAATATAACATAAACAGGATAGAGAAAGCTCGTTTAGAGTTCTAGGTGATGGATTAGGAAAATTCATCAATAGTAATATATGGGGACCCTCAGTGTTTATGGATTATGTTTGATAGTGATGTACTAATGAAGTTATTTAAAACTGGTAACAGGATGTCAGGAGATGATACGATGACTACGGAAATGTAAGCAGCTGCACCAATGCCATTAGCCGAGGTGCCAGCTCAGAGTGAGTCAGTTGAGGAAGTTTAAGAGACGAACCTGCGGTAAATCTAGCAAGCGATCATGACGAGTACCCCGAGATGGAGCTGGATGAAGAGGAAGAAGTATATTCCAAAGAAACTAGGGTGGAGCCAGAAATAAAGATCAAAGATGGGGAAGAAGGCAAAGTAGCAATCGAAGAAGGTCAAGCATCTGCGGAAGTTCAAGATTTAAGGACTAAAGTACTTCTCCTAGAAGAATTATGGAAGACAGAAAGAGCATTACGTGAGATGACAGAAGAACGAAATAATCTAAAGGCACAAGTCGATAGAATGAGAGTTAAGCGTAATGTATCATCTAAAGATGTAAGTGAGAAAAAGAAGGGTAATAAAAGGAAAAAGAACAACGACAGTGACAACAACTCAGAGAATTCACATTCAAAGAAGAAATAAGCATGTGGCAGGTGTGGGAAAGAAACCATTCCGGGGGAATGTATGTGGGGTAGAAATGTGTGTTACAATTGTGGTCAAGAAGGACATCTATCACCAAATTGTCTTAAACCAAAGAAAGGAGGATGTTTTGCATGTGGTGGAATGGGTCATAGGATTAAGAATTGTCCTAAAAAAGAGACAGGGTGAAGGAAGTAGATGTAAGAAAGATTACGTGTGAGGAGTATAATATTTTGGGAGTAGTATAATATTCTCTTTGGTATGAATATTAAAATAACTTTTGTATGTCTCAACTTTTTGTGTAAAGTTGTTGTAGTAATGAATCCGACTTTTGTCGCACAGGAATAGTAATCGTTTGTAGCAGTTTGTGCTATGTACTGAAAGTACTATGTACTATTTACATGAATATAAATGAATTGAAATGATTATATGTTTGAATGAGTAATTAAATTCTGAGAATTAATTATTAAGAGGATTATCTGAAGAATTTGATAATTCAGTAAGTGGATTAAATAATCCAAGAGCTGATGAAATTGGTTTAAGTTTAAATTTTTTTACTACTAATAAGATGTTGCATGAAGACAAAGTATTAATGTAAGTCTTTATTTCATCAGATAATGCCGCCAAGACGACACAAAATCGTAACTAAAGGGAGGAGCGATCTGTGAATAATGAAGTAATCAAGCTGATCCAATGCAGAACTTCGCAGACATGATAGCTCAAGCTATGCAAACTAGAGCCCCCGCAGCAAGAAATCGACCAGCTAATCCATTGGCTAACTTTAAAGACTTTAAGGCCGTAGGACCGCCGGAATTCAAGGGAACCACTGAACCTATAGAAGCCCAAAACATGGGTGGTAAAGGAGATGGAGAAAGCTATTGTTATTGATAGAGTAGCGGAGGAGCAAAAGATAGATTTTGCTACTATTTGATGAAGGGTGAGGCGAATTACTGGTGGGAGACAAACAAAGCTAGAGCTGGTACAGAAGTAGTAACCTGGACAAGGTTTAAGGAATTATATTTCGAAAATTATTTCTCAGAAAGTATGCAAGCAAGAATGGAGTAACTTTTTGGAGTTGAAGCAGGAGAATTTATCGGTTGCAGGAATATGCCACCAAATTCAACGAAAACTAGCGAGATTTGCTCCGCATCAGGTGGACACTTGGCACAAAAAGCGCGAAGGTTTGAGAATGGACTGAAACCAGGGATATATAGCAAGGTAGCTGTGTTGCTGAATTAAGACATTTTTGGCTCTGTTGGAAAAAGCAATCATCGCCGAAGGAGGAAGTGAAGCTGTGTCGAGATATCATCAAGAGAAGAAGAAAAAGACGAAA